>PVJI01001340.1:0-186267 GCA_004026765.1 Micronycteris hirsuta
GCATCCCCCTTCCCCACAACCATCATTAGAACACCCCGTCTTATGCCTTAGGCTTCAGTTGGTCCTATCCTCAGTGACCTCTTGCACTAACTGCTGTGTCCTCACCACGAAGACCGACTCTTCACTGCTGCATTTCCTGTAGCACGTGGAACAGCGGCTTGGCCCGTAGGCAGTGCCTAAACGTCTGCCTGCAGTGATGGCTGTGCGCACATGTGACCGTGAACTCTGGCCCTCCGGTTATAAGCAGTATTTTGGATGTCGTAAGCAGACAGGTGGTCACTGGGTAAGAGCTAGAGGGTCCATTGCAGACACAGTTTTATGGGCATATCCGATTGACTCTGGTCGTCACCGATTTGTGATAATGATTAACTACAACATTGCTGCCGTGTGGGATCACCCCAGACACAGGACTAAACCGTTAGCGTGTAGAGGCAAGTGAGGTCACCTGCAGAAGGAAAGGATACATACTGTCCCTTCGGTGCCCTGTTCAACTGCAAAACTCAGGCCGGTGACAGCCAGCCATGTACCAAGCCTCGGTGTCGGGAAAATTAAACTAGAAAGGCTTTAACCTGCGGGGACCGGAGTGAGACTCCAATGGCATCAGATGGAACAGTGACCAAGGGGCCTGAGGGAGGCCCAAACCCAGCCCGCAGGGACAGCCCATCTGCTCAGGAAGGTCCTGGAGATGAACGACGGTGGCCCCTTAGCGAGAAAGCGCTATTCCTACCATCATTCGGGGACTGGGCTCATGCTGCACCCTAACCCGGGTTCCTCGACACTCAGCCTCGGGGTGTCTTTTCCTAACCTTTCCCTTGACAACCAGGGTCGGGGAAGGAAACGGGTGACACACGCAAGGCGAGGACTCCAAGTACAGTCCCTCCGAGGGAGGGTCTACAAACCCTCCGTCCGCCAGGGCTCCTCCCCACCCGGGCAGGAGTGGTGGTCAGAACTGGGGAGGCAGCTGTGCGGCGTGGCCCCACCGGAGGCCTCTGGTAGAAGGGTGCAGACAGTGGCGGGCTGGCGAGTACTGGACACCCGCCCCTCTGGGGGGCAAGGGAAACCCTGATCTGCAGCCCTGGCTGCTCCTGGGGGTCAACTCTTCCATCACAATCGGCTTCCAGCTACTAATGTGGAGTCACTGAAGGTGGAGTCGGAAAGAGGCGGGGATCTGCGGCTCTCTGGTGTCAGCGGGCCTGGGCACACCGACGGACACAGACCAGTCGGTGACCCGGCACTCATGGAGCCCGGGCAGGGGACACACTGGCCCCGTCCTCCTCTTCCTCCAATTCCCTGCAGGACCTCTCACGGGCCAAGCCCAAACAGGACCCAAAAGGTAAGGATACGGCTGCTGGGTGTGGGCAAGCAGCCACCAGGGCCCGCAGCAGGTGGGGAGGGCACACAGAGAGGGGAGAGCGGTGAAAAGACAAGTAGCACAGCCAGTGGGGGTCCGTTCTGGTCCTTTGATCAGCACTGCAGAACAAGCGCCCGGGCCACCGTGAGGCATCAGTCGGACAGGGATCAGGCTGACAGGGCTCACCAGGGACAGTCCTTTCTGTCTGCAAAGAAGAGCTTCCAAAGGCCCCCAAGAGAAGGGACTCCAAATTCACTTTTTCCTTTTCCCGGCTAAGCCACCATTCACTTGTTATTTGCTGAGACACCCCAGTGCAGGCACACGGCGGGCGGCGGGGATGCAAAGGGAGACAAGAGGCCCCAGCCCCGACAGGCCCGGGGACGGGTGGGAGGGGGGCCGCATTCTGAAATATAACCCGTGCCCCTTGCTGCACCTTTCCGCCAGGACCACTGGCCGTCCAACGCCCGACAACACGCTCTGCACCCCTTCCCACGGCCTTCAGTGCTCGTCCGTGGCCTTCAGGCCCACCTGCCTCCCCAGCCTCATCTCGCACTCTGTTCCCTGCACCCGCCGGGCAGGTCACCTCGGCCCCACTGCTTCTGCTGGAGCCACCCGCCTCCTTCCCACCTGACGACCTCTGTCCCTGCCGAGGCTGTCCAGGGAGGCCCTGCCCTGGGCTCTCGGCACGCCAGACTCCTCCCTGGCGCTCAGGTCTCGGCTCCACTGTGGCCTCTCGGGGAGGCCTCTCCTGTCTGTCACTTGTCCTTCCGGGAACAATCTCCATCCTCGTGGAGTGGGGTTGAAGCTGAGCGCTGGGCAGTCTCGTCACCGGCGCACCCAGCACGAGGCAGCGGCAGGCCCTGCAGAGTGGGCCGGCCCGGAGGTCTCTCCCACAGGCCTCCACCCGGGGAGCGGACTCCTCCTCATCACGCCGCTGGAAATTCATCTCATCGTTGAGCAAGCTGAGCACACAGCAGTGGGAAGGCCCAGGGACAGAGGTCCATGATTTATTTATCAGACTGCATTGGGATGTATTGATCTAACCTTAACATAGAAGCCCCGAGATGCCAGGGGTATTTTCTTGTTTGTTATTTTATCTTTAGCCCATCATAGGTGTGCGTAATGGGAGTTCAATAAACCTGTGATGGAAGGATGCATTCACGAAGGAAGAATGAGTGAGAACGCTCACCCCTAGCTGCACAGGGCACGTGGTCACACCTAGACCACACAAGATGAGGACGAGAAGCCACGGGGATGAGAGGAGGACGCTGGGTGGCCGGGAGGCACCCCTTTACACACCACTTGGGGACGGTGAGGAGCCGGCACACCTCTTACGAGGTACTGTCAGCCAGGAGCAGGCCTCTGCCTCACTGAAGGAGGGTCCAAGGAAATATGCCACTGGAATGCGGTGACAGGGAGTGGAGGTGGGGCCGGGGGCCCGGCAGCAGTGGTCTGGACCTCACGCATTCCTGACGGGTCGGCGTTAATCTGATGGACAAGGCCTCTGCGGTGTCAAGCTCCCAGAAAACGGATTGAGGCTCCCGGGACTCTGGGCTTTTACTCATGCTGTTCCCTGCCGAGGTGCCCTTCCTCTTGCTTCCAGTCTGGTGCACTTCTAGTGTGTGCTTCTCAAAGCCAGCTGCTGGAGAAACCACTACCCCGCCCAGAGCCCACCTGTCTCTCCTCGAGGCACCGCTGCTCCTCTGCCCGCACAGCGAGCTCGGTGGGCATCCTGACGCCCCATGGTCAGATTCCACAGCGCATCGATAGGTGCAGTGACCGTCCACCCCTCCATGAGAAGAAAGGCACAGGGAAGGGACAGCTCGTGGCTGCCGGTGGGTCCCACGACTCACCCGTTCACCGTCCAAGAGCAGGTGAGCGCGGAAGATGGCGGCGTCGCTGATGGGCACCTCCTCGTTCCTGTATAAGATCTGGAAGACCCGGCTGTGCACGGTTGTCTCGTGAACGCAGGCTGAGTGCAGGCTGCTGCTGTCTGCAAGACAAGAATCCGCGGGCACCTGTGAACCCCAGGGCCATCCAGGGCCTGCAGCCCCCTGGGTGTCTGTCCAGCTCAAGGAAAGTAATGGCCCCAAACCGCTTTCCATACCCAAAGATTAAAACCACGGCAGAATGAGACCCCATCACATAACGATTTCTGTTCATTGAATGGGCTGGCATCTCAGAGGACCTGGCTCAGTCCCTTACTTGCCACATGACCTTGGCCAGGTCATTTGCTACGCTGTCAGCCACGCTAAGTTCCTTACCTTAGATATGAAGTTTTTTTTTTAAGGGAACTTGTCTATCTCCATGTCCTCCAATATGTTCCAGATCTACCCTAATCCCTCAAGACCATTCTAAAGTTAGGCTGAACTTCCAGATGACATATCTAACTGATGAGCTTAGGAGACCTTCACCACTGACCAGGGTCATCATTGTGGAGGGCAAAGGGCGAACGCCTTCAAATCACCCAACACGTACACTGTGCAGTCAGGAAACCATGTTCTAAAACAATCAACGCTCACATTGGCATGAGGCAATGATCACCTTCCAACAGCAGTGACCACCGATGCGTACTTTAGAGCTTCCTAAAGGCTTTCGAAGGTGCTCCTGTCCTTAGTCCTCGCGGGAACCTGCTGGGGTGTGTTTGACTGCAGATTGGGAGACCCAGGTTCTGAGAAGGGGCAGGGTCCGACTATTTGCCGTGCCACAGGCACAGTGTGGCTTCCTCCTCACGTGTATCTATGTAACACCTGAGAAAATGGTCTCAAATAAATACAAATAAAGCAAAATAAAAAGCACCCACTGCTTAGGAGGCTGGTACTCTTGAAAGCCCTACTGAAAAATGAAATAGCACAATTACAAAGGAAGCCAAGAAAATGAGGAACATCCATCCAAACAGCAAAGGAAAAACTGCTCTGGTACCTTGTGTACTGTTCCCAGACAGCTTAGAGTCCCCTGGAAACGAGGACAAAACGTCCCTGTCACCTCCCAGTACACAATGACATCTAAACCAACACCTGCCTTGTAGCTGCAGAGCAGAACGCAGAAACATGTAAAACGCCAGCTTGTTTCCAAGGCTGCTTGGCGGTACCTGCTCCAGCTGGGACTTCGTCATGGAGGACATGAAGTAACCGGCCTAATGCAGCCCATTTAAACTGTTGGATTCAAAGTGACATGGCCTGTAGGTGGCCGTGATCCTCGTGTGCAACCGCTTCTCCGTTTCTTATTTGCTGCGCCAGCCCTTTATCACTGTCAAGGTCTAGTTCAGCCATCAGCCAGACCGACACCGTGGCAGAGGACGGAAGGTCAGAGCAACACAAGGAGGAACAGCCAGCACAACAGTCCAATCACTTGCCTTCCTGGACAAGTGACATCACCTCTGTGACAGCAGCTTTCCACATGACAGAGGGGCATGTCCACAGTGACCTCCTGGGGCCAGTGTGGACATGAGGAGGATAAAGTAAATCAAGAGCCCAGGACCAGGCACGTACCAGGCATGTGATGCACAGCAGAATGACTTCTTAATCGAGTGTAGACACAGGCCTGAGCCCTTCTGGTGGACTACATTTTCACTGGCCGAGTTTCCACGGCAGATTAAACTCCTCTGATTCGGAGCAGATTGACAAACTAGGCCGCAGGACTCAGCGGTATCTGCAGAAGGTCCCCAAACCCCACGGTGCCCCATGACGCCCAGGACGAGGCATCGGTTACACCCGATGGAATGTTCTGTGTTATTTCCTCATCACTGGTAAGTAGGGCATAAAACAGGTGTCTTCTTACAGGAGGAGGCTGGCTGATCACCAGGACCCTGGTGGGATGGTGTGCATCAGGGGGACAGCGCCTGCTTTGTTCCCACCGGAATCCTCCCTTCTTAAGTGATAACCCACACTGGGATGCCATGCCCCGTATCCTGCCCACCCGCCTCGCCCTGACGTTGGGAAGGAAGTGCTACTTTCCTCTCCTGGGCAGGCTGCTCCCTGGCATGTCCTGAACCGGCTCCCCTGCCCATTTTGCTGAGCCTTGCTTGGCAGGCAGAGGGTGCCAGGTACCTCCGTGCTGCTCCCCCTCCTGGTACGCCCAGGCCCTGGGCACCCAGAGGCATGGGAAGTGCACACTCTCGGTGCCTGAGGGCAGCCTGCTCATGCTGGGCGATGCTGCGCCTTTCCGGCTGTCGGGTAAGAGGAACTTTTCAGTTATTGTTTGGCAGCCAGATTTCTCCTCGAGTGGCCCAGGGCGAAGGGGCAGATTACAGATTTCCGAAATGCCCGCCTCTCTGTGTTGGGGTTGGTATCACGCGTACGTATCTGAAAGCGGGGTTGGAACTTTGAGGGGCAAGACAGGCGGGAAGGAGGTGAGAGGAAGGGGGCGGAAAGGAAATGGAGGGGTGTTTAGAGGGAGGAGAGGGAGGCGTAGGAGGAAGGGAAACTGGTGGAGGGCCCGCCCCTCTGTCTAAGAATCCACTTCACACCACCGCATGGAGAATTCCAGGCCCGGAGGCCCGGAGGCCAGGGGAAAGCCTCTTGGTTCTCACGTTTCTTTTCCCAATAAAACGTGTACTCTCCACGCTTTGCGCATCTCTGTACCTCTAAGTGTTCACAGCTCGAACGCCGACCTTCCCCAGGCTGAGTCCTCCCCAGCCCTCGCGGTCTCTGTGAGTGCGATGACCAAGTTTCGGTGCCGTTCATGCGGCATGAACTCTCTGCCCAGAGTCCAAGCCAACAGTGCTCCGCTGGGCCCTGCACGGGGCCTGAGCCCTCTCCTGTCCTGAGAACAGGACCGTGCACAGAGGGGCCCCCCACAGAATCAGGGATGTGCTAAACAGTGAAAACGCTGGGAGAGCCCCTCCACCCGCCAGGTGTGAGGACAGCTGGGTGAGTCTGGGGTGTGATCCACGCAGATGCCGGGAAGCTACCACTGGACTTCTTCCAACCCAAGCCTCGTTTGCATGGGAGAATCCTCCAGCACGCTGGCGCTCACAGGATTGGAAAAGCCGAGTTAGATTCTAAGCAACTCAAGGTCAAGACCTTGGCTTTCTTGCGGTTTAGAAGAGGACCTCCTTCTGTAAGGCAAGCGTCTGTCCTAGACTTGCCCACCCTCCCACTTTTATACTCTGTGGCCTGGGCAGGCCATTAAATCTGAGCTTAAATGAGGAAGAGTCGCGTCCTGCCTACTCTTCATAACGAACTCGAGGCTCCAATGAGACGAGGAGCCAAGAAGGAAGGGCGTGCTTAGCAGTACAATTATTCACAGCCCGAGCGGACTTCCTGCGGAGCTGAAGATGGCAATGGCAATGGCTCCTCACACCAGACTGTCTCCTGGCCACGTTGAGGGACAGGACAACAGAAAGGCCCTTGTAGCTGAGTTTTACTGTCTTTTCTAACCATGTTGGAGAGCAGGCAGAGGATAAAGCCACCTCCACGTGGGTGCTCACTGTTTCCCCAGGAAACGGCCGGCGGGATGCCCCCTGACGTGGGGTTGTTTTCTGACTGGCAGGCCAGTGAACACACAACCAAGGTGAGGAGCTAGAACCTTCTGTGACTCCAAGAAGGCCGCTACTTCTCCTGGAGAGCTTGTCACCACAGCACAGTGGAACAATGTGAGAGGAGACTCCCGGGAGAGAAGGCGACAGCATCCTGGTGACTTCGTCCGGAGTCTGGAGGTTGGGGAGACCTGTCGGACGGGGACAGGCTTGTCCCACCAATGAGGTGTCACCATACTGTGTGCATCGGGCATGGACAGCTGTTTCCAGGAACAACGGTGCCCTGACAGAAGCTGGGGCCCTGGTGATGCCTCTGCCTCTGGACGCTCACCGCGGCCCAGGGGCTGGGTGACACGGCGGCCAGCAGTCTCGTCCGGCACAAGCCCGAGCTTGGAAGGCAGGGGTGGAAAGCAAGAACGCTGCCTGAAGAGGCGAAACCTGGGCCCTCAAGGCCCAGCAGAGCCCTGGTCCAGCAAGGAGCCCACCGTGCAGGGTACAGTAGTTCTAACTGTCGGGCACATGTCCCCAGACACCCAGTGGCTGCCTAAAACCCCAGGAAGTCCCTAACTGTATACAGGGAGGGAGGGGAGGGGGGACGAGAAGAGGGTTACAGTTCTTGGCATGGAAAAGATGCGCCGGCTATGATTTTATTACAGTGGCTTCATGAGCTCAAAAGCGTGTCACAACGCAACTGTAAATCCACCGTTGCCCACACCTGTATATACCGTTTTTTCCTATAAAAAAGTTTAATTTATAAATTAGTCATAGGAAGGGATTAACAACTACTAATGATAAAATCGAACAATAATAACAACGCACATAATAAAAGTTACATAATTGTGGCATACTTTTCCTCCCCTAAGGATATATTTATTGATTTGAGAGAGAGAAAGAGACAGAAACATCGATCGGTGGCCTCCCGTATGTGCCCAGACCAGGGATCGAACCCGCAACCCAGGAATGCACCCTGATAGGGAATCGAACCTGCAACCTTTTGATGACGGCATGACACTCCAACCCACCGGGCCACACTGGCCAGGGCCGACTGTGGCCTTTTTAATTATAACAAAGGTGACGGAACACAGGCCCTGCAATGCTGCCACAGTCCGTCTGCCAACCCAGACGTAGCTAAGTGACCAGGGGGCAGACGTGCTGGACAAGGGTGACTCACGGACCGGGCACAACGGCGAGATTTCCACATGCCATTCAGAACGGAGCGCTATTGAAAATCTATGAACGGTCTGTTTCTGGAGTTCACATTTCGGACCATGGTGGACTGCAGGTAAAGGAAGCACAGAACGTGGCACTGTGGATAAGGGACTCCTGTGAACCCCCTCCAACAGGGACTCCATGTGGCCCTGCGTGGCCCCGCGGCAGCGGTGACCAGACCCCATCCCTCTGTGCCGGGGTTTGGAGGGGCCCGTTTTCCTGGAGAACCTCGGAGCTGTCTTGTGCTGTGTGGCAGGAAAGCGGTTGGCACCTCTGCCCCCGGGGCACCTCCACCCACAAGCACCTGCGTGGAGCGCCTGTAAGGGTGCGAATGTACCTGTGCCTTCAGCTTCCGAAGCACGTCATGCGGGTGACACATCAGTAAGGGCTGCGTTTTACTTGTCATTTTTATTGTCTTTTGGAAGAACAGCCAACATTTTGAGTTCTTTCTACTTCAAGCACGCTGCTGTGCACGGAATATTAAATACTTGGCTTCCGTGCATGTGGATGAGTTTATGCCTTGTCCATGATCCCATATTAATATGTGTCTATGATTTATGCCCTAAAAGACGTTTATCCATTTATTAAATTCTTATTAATCACCTTGTGCATCAGGTCCCAGGCAAAACCCTGGGATTCAGCAATGAACAGTCAGAGGGATCCCTGGGGGGTGTCCCCACACCTGTCCCTGGACTAGTCCCCCTGCTGTCTGTCCCTACAGGCGTCTCCTTGTGTGAATGAATCCCTCCCCCTTCCAAACCCATTGCATCGTTGGCGACGTCTCATGCAGCCTACTGTAACTATTTTAACTGAGCTGGCCAATTACGCACCACAAGCCGGGTCTGAGCAGAGATGGCGCTGTTTATTAACACTGTGATTTGGAAAAGTCCCTTCACTGTGATATGGAATTCACACCAAACGGCTGTGCTCATTTCTCCCCTCCAAGTCCTGACCAGGCCCAACTCTGCTTAGCTTCTGAGATCAGGCGAGATGGGGCGCATTCAGGGCAGTGTGGCCGTAGATGGGTTTCTCATTTCTAACTGCTCTGCAGAAACTAGCCCGAGTCCCAGGTACTCCCCAGTCTTCTCACGTGGGTGTAAGAGCCTTTATCTCACTCACGAGGAGAGGTTAAGTACAGCTGCAGCGTCGAACACAGTCCAGGAGAAGATCCAACAGCGACTTCAAACTTGGGACTTTTCCTTCCTGCTTTCATCCCTTGGTCTATGTGTTCACTCGTCTATCATGTCGCTAAACAACCACATTGGCAGCATGTCAGATGCCCTGCCAGTCCCCGGTGGTGACGCAGCAACGGCACGGGGCACCCTTCCACACTCGGCCCGGCGACTCCCCACTCGGGCCCTCCACACTGCGCTCACACGACTCCGTCACTGCCACTTCACGGAAGAAGACTTTCCGTTCTGGAATGATGGCTCAGCTGGTGTGGCATCTTGTAGTCACTCAAATTTCACTCAATGAACCCATTCATGAAGTATTAGTGAGCGTGGGGGTGACGGGGGCCGGGCTTGGGGATGTTTCCTGACGTGAGTGGTGGCCGGAGTATTCAAGAGTCTGACTCCTCACCCTCGCTGCAGGAAAGCCCAGCTACAGAGCAGACCCCGGCCTAGCAGAAATCCCTGTTCCGGAAACCCAGCCCGAGAACGCAGGGCCAAGCACCACTTCACCTGCTGAAAATGGCCAGGCCTGACGCTGCAATTTACTAGCAAGCGTCAGCCCATCAACACTGAGTGGGCTTAATTACTTAATTATAAACCAGCGTGACGGGCCTGTGAAGTGAGCCCAGCAAGACGTCACTTGATAACACTTCATTAGCCAATCCCACGTGTTGCTATGTAATCTCAGAAGGAAGGGGCCTGCGTGCGCCTCTCACGGACTCGTCTCCTGGCAGTGCGCCCGCCAGGCTTCCTTCAGGCCCAGCCACGCAGCCAAGTCAGGTGTTCCAACCGCAGAGTGCGGTGCCTCCTGGCACCTCGTGGTTCTGTAAGAACTAGAGCTGGATTTGAGTTAAAGACGGGTTGGCTGTCGGCTCTGCCGTTGGTACACTGTGCACCTGTGAATGGGGACGTATCCGAGCTGAGCCTCAGTTTGCTCACCTGTGAAGTGGGGCCGGGCAAGCACAGCTGGTCAAGGATGGGGAGGGATGAAGGAGATGACTAACAGAGCCCCCAGCACAGGGTCTGGTATTTGGTGGGTGCCTGGGGAAAGCGCGGTGGGTGACTACACCACTGGGTGGGGGGTGCGTGGTGGGACCGTGCAAAATGAGCCAAGACAGAATGCTGTCTGCTAACCAAGAACTCTCGGGACAGTGGGACGGGAACCCTCAGTCACCCTTCGGTGCTGGTGTGGCCCAGGTCCGCGGGCACCTCCCTGCCTCCTCCTGGGAGACCTGGACTAAGATTTGAACTCGGCTGGCCTCGGTCCCTTCTCAGGCAAACATTTCAACAGGACTCTGCACCCCGCCCCCCCCGCCATTTGCCTGCTAACAGAAAGCAGGTTCCAGCTCCCCTCGTTGCTTGGGATGGCTCCCCGCAAGCGGCCTGCGTCTCTGGGTTGTAAGCCTGCACACTGGTCTGCCTCCCAGGTCTTTGCTCCCTGGCAGGCGTTTCTCTCTCCCTAGGGATCCTAGCCCCCCCCTCCCCCGCCCCGGGGCTCCCTGTACTGCTTATACGCTGAGAACTTGCGAGTAGATGACGCCAGCCCCTCTCCTGAGTGTGCGCGACCTCACACCCTCCCCACACTACCCCTTGGGTGTCAGGCACACACCGTAAACTTACACCCCCAAGACAGAACCTTCCGTGGACTTTCCCGAATGTGTTCCTCCTGAGATCTCTTACCCAGAACGGTAAGACACTTCCCCCTCACCCCTCAGTTGTCTGCAGATGCTGTGGATTTACACTCAATGCTTGGTTCTAATGAACCCTGCTGCGCCCTTCAATGGTTTTCTCTCCGTGTTGACCACTGGAAACTTTATTTTCAGCTTCTGCGGTGACCACTCTTTAGTCTATCACTAGACAATGCACAGCAGGCGTCATCAACCCCACCCCAACACAGAGAATAGAACCCAAGGTCTTTACCATGGTATAAGTGGCCCCATGTGATCAGTGTGGAAGCCACAGTCAAGGTGACAGCTTAACACCGAGCTGGCCCTTGAGCGGTGTCCAGGCCGGGCAAACAGTGACTGCACACACGGCCAACTGTGGCTCCCAGTGAGCACCCCACGGACTTGGCAGTGGTGGTCAGCCAACACCGTGCATGCGAACGGGCCCGGGCCTGGACAGCAAGCCCACAGAGGCAGCTGTTTCCTGCCCAATCCTCACACCGACCTGGCCTCCACACCCCGCCCCCTGCCCCTTTGCCAACAGCCTGCACTAAGTACACTGAAACTCACAATGCAGGGCCCGCCAAGAAGGGTACAAGCAAGCCTCCCTCTGCCCGCCCTGACCCCATTCTGCCCGTGAGTCACTGGGAGACACAACCAATGGGAGGCAAAGAGCCCTGTTTACGCAATTCAGAGTTTTCTGGGCCACCTGCTTCAGCCATATGCTTCCTAAGAGCTAAGTGTATTCAAAATTTTGGCTAAGCAAATATTTGTTACAGCAGCGAAGTCCCCTCCCAGTCATGGCCCCGGTGTGTCCCACGAAGCACAGAGCTGCTCTCCAGCCCACAGTGACCTTGGCTTTAATGGGAGACCACAGAATGTAGGGTCAGCTATGACTTGCTACAAAACTAGTACAGAGCCCCAGAGTCACTGCCGAGACCAGGTGGCCACTCTCTGCCTGTCTTTACAGAGACGGAAGTTCCCTCTGGGGGCCAATCCCACTGCCCCGGAATGAGCTACACTGACCAGTCCAGGAAGAGCGGCAGTCTCAACGCCCCCCAGGGGCTGCACCCCCTTGTCTCCCTCCATACTGAGCCATGAACGAGTGGAACTCCCCATTCAGAAAGACTTCCCAGCTGCACCCTCTCTGCCCCTGCCTCTCCGCCCCCGCCTCACCTGGCCCTTTTGGACTTCACACTGCCCACTGGGGTGTATACCCGGGTCATGTCTGCAGTCAAGAAAGTGGGTGGGATCGTCCACATAGGTTAGCGCAGGAACCAAGCAATCAGTGCATGCCAGGCACAGTGATGGGCGGCATCCCATAGGCCACCTGCTGACTTATGGGCCCTAGGGAATGTGAGGGCCTGGGGGCAGGGCCAGGCTAACTGGTCAGTGTGGGGGAGTCTTGGAAAGGTCAGGGCAGTGGCTGCTATTTCAACTGCTCACAGCAGATGCCTTGTGTGAATGGAAATAAACACAGTGCCCCCACACCACGTGCAGGGCAGCCAGCCAGTCTTCCCAAGACCTGGCCCTGTGGCCAGGCTGGGTGTCCTTTCTTCAGCCAGAGTGACCTAAGCTCTTATCCTCCAGGACTCGGAGAGCTGTGCAGCTGACACTTCCTCCTTCCCTTCCTTAGCTCCATTCCCTTCTGCTGCACATCTGTGCCAAATGGCCCAGCTGCACCGTCCATCTGTGCATGAACTTGGGAGTGACTCCAGGATGGCTCTTTCCTTCCAGATGGCCTGCAAGCCTTAGTGTCCCAAATCACCTGGTGACTTGGATGGGTCACCCTTACCACACCTGGCACCTAGTCATTGACCTTGGACTCAACACACAGCAAATGCAGGATGGACGGGTTTCTACCACATAGCTGGACCAAGCTCTGGGACACTTCTTGATCTGAACTTCTGCACGGCCGCCTCAGCCCCCACCTACAACTGGACCAGCTGAGGTGAATGGCAACCTCCTGCTTATAGGATCTGACACTTCAAGGAGCAGAACCTCGAGGAACTGGTTCAGGAGCTGATCCCACCCCCTCTTGCTGGCCTAACACTCTTGCATTCAGCGAGCTCCTTCTTACTGTCTTGGCTCAGAGTGAATGTCCCCACCTCTGTCTCCTGCTCAGCACTCTGAAAATGCTGCTCACACCCCCAAGCCCTCACACTCCATTCATCAAAAATATTAACAACCCAAAGGCCTGGGAAGGACTGGAGACTCAAGATAGTCCCCCGTGTTGGAAAATGCCCATTAGAATTCTCTTCCCGTGAGTGAATGTCAAGAGCATCAGATGCTGAATTTCCACTTCTAACTGCCTGTAGGTGGTTGATATGTGTCAGGTCCAGTTCAGAGACACAGCAAGGCAACGTGAGGAATCTAGAGAGCTTCTATAGGCCACCAGGAGTCAAGGGGGATACTGAGGGACTTCGGTTAGTGTCTGGATTTTCCCTTTTACAAGGGCATGATAGTCCTGTAATCGCTTTGCTTTCTGTAAAATGGAGCTTTAATCCTTAATTTCAGGGTCGTCATGTGTAACGAATCGGACGATGTCAACGAATGTCTATGGCTCGCTGCAAAGAAACACCACGGTTTGCTGTCCTAATGCCTTTCTGTCGTGTCTGGGGGAACTGGATCATGCTGGCATCTTTCTTTCCGATCAGACCTGGTTATTTCTCGCCGATTCCCAGGCCCCACACAGTGCTTGCTCAAAGAGGGTGATCTCTGCCACTCTTTCTGAACAGTCTTTCTCCTCTGCCATTTCCCCCACGGAGCTTTCTTCTTGACATCCTTCAAGACCCTGCTTCCTTTGTCTCTTTTTCCAAGGTTCTTCTCTCACTCCCTCCTCTGTCCCTAGAGCAGTTAGCCCCTCTGCTGAGAGCGCCTGTCGCAGAGCGTCACAGAGGGATGGTTCTGTGTCTTTCTGTGACCAGACCGAAGTTCCCGGGGCTGATGAGCACACCACTCACCACCCGCCTCCTGCCTCCTAGCAAGGTGCCGGGCCCAGAGGCCCGAGATTTGTCTTTGACAATGAATGGAGAGCCTCGTCCTTCTCTCAAAATCCTGCCCCTGTCTCTGTGGCCTCGCAGACGTCACCTCCTCCCGGAGACTGCCTCACTGCGTGAAGCTGGAGGCACACAGAGTGAGATCTGGTCTGTATTCAACTTCAGACTCTCCATTCGCCTGCCAAGGACTCACCCCTTCAGAGCCTAATGTTCTTCCCAGTAAGCGGGTCACGGGGGCCCCCTCTTCCGGAGGGTCATTGTGAATGGGAGAGGACACAAGGACAGGAGCCATTGTATTTATTAAAAATGTGTACCTACTCCTACTTTGTGCCCCAGATTTACGCATGTGGGTGTCCCATACAGTCCCCATCCTATTTTATTCCCCAGCCACAGCCACATTCCCCCCTCGCCTCCATCATTCTACGAGCTGTTTGAGGGCACAGGGCACAGCACCGTCATTTGGGGCTCTGCCCTGTGACCTCGGTGAGTATTTCAAAGAAACGAAGAGTCTGGCAGAGTGACTGGTAGAGCACTAGCCTGGGACAGGGATTCTCCCCACAGGGGGGCTGAGTCCTCAGTAGGGAAGGCAACTTTTCTTTGTTCACCCCTGAGCCACCATCCTAGGTCTGAAATCAGCACATCCAAGCTGGGCCCTGAGAGCTAAAAGGAAAGCACATGGTTCCATGGGCCCATTTCACAGATAGGAACGGCGAGGCTCAGGGGAGTGGAAAAACCAACCCAAGTGCAGAATTCCAGGATTCAACCTCTAAGTCCAGAGCCCTCCCCTCTACTCATTCCTGATGCTCCCTGGGACAGTGAGGGACCATGTCTAATGATCTCTCAATGCTTTTGTACCTGAGCAAATGCTATAACGAGCCTCTGAAAGTCACAGCAACACGCGCCTGGGCATCGGCCAAGGCTTAGCCAGTTGGCTCCAAATCGAGGCTCGCGTAGCTCTTCATCCTCAGAATCAATTCCTGCAGCTTTAGAGGTAATTAGCAGACGGCCCGTTCCAAGCTAAGCTCTCCCGGCCCAGACAGACCCACTGCACCAGACAGCGTATGGCTGCTGCTAGCTAGATGTTTGCTGACTGTGGGTTTAAAAATGTATTAGTTTGGAAAAAGTATAAAACCATTAATCCGTTGACCTTTGAAAAAAATTTTAAATAACTTCCTTCTCACTTGATTATTAGAAAAAAAATGACAGAAATGTGGAGAAGTCAGGTCATCGACTTGACAAAATGGAATGAACCACCAAGCTGCAGCCGTGATCTAGAAGCACCCAGCTCCTTGGCCCTCCTTGTTTATGGACCCTCAGAGATTCGGGTTCCTCCTTTGAAAACAGAAACAGAGACCCTTTTCCTCTAGAAGCAGCGCTCCGTGTATGCCTTGCACAATCAACAGACGTTTATTTGTGCCATCAGTACAGATCTGCAAGAATACGGGTCGGCCGATCATGCCTGGTTCAGAAGCAAAGTGCATTTACTTCAAGGAAGATAAACAAGAACATTCGTTTTCAGGAGTCACAGCTTTTATGGTGCTCTCAACTTGACCAGTATCGACCCAAACTTCTCTGAACTAAAGCAATCAATACCGGGAATGGTGCTCAGGTGAAGCTTTCAACAGGATTTAGGCGGAAGGCAAAGCGTCTTTAAATGCCATCTGGAAGGGAAGTGAACTTCTTGTCACTCACCCGCTCACCCTTCCATCCACCCATCCAGCCAAGGCCTGGGTGACACAGGCGTGGCACCAGGCCGCTGACCTACAATGAGTTTCTTTCCTCAGAGGATTTACAATATAGTAAGAGAAAGAAAAGAAACGCTCAAGTCATAAACACTGCAAATATAAAAACGGAAGGAAACAGAGGTGTGGCACACTTGATTTGGGGTTGGGGTGCTGATGGCCTAAAGATGAAAACCACCATTGTTATGGGCTGTTACAGTTGAAGTCCGACAGAGGCCACAGCAGACCATGCGGACCAGTGTGCAGAGCCAGACTCAGAAGCAGAGCTCGCAGAGAGAGTGGCTGAGGGCACCGCCCGCGGAGCCCACGGTGGGAGCAGGAGAGTGACACGGTGCCCGTGGAGGGGGGAAGACAGGACCAGGAGACAGCACAGATGCAGCTGCTGCTACACAGCTGGTCCCTGTTTGCACTGCCTCCCACGGAGGAAAGAGAGAAGTATCCCCTCCTTCCATCCAAGCATGGGGCCTGCTCTAGGAGCTGTATATAGACTCACAGTCTGGTGAGCAGAGGACCAAGTGCACGTTCACTTCTCAGAAAGTTACAGCCACCCCAGGCAGAGAATAGAGGCTAATACACTGCAATGAGTTTAGATGTTCGGAATTTGTTGGGGCAAAAGAGACAGTATTTATGGACCAGCAGTGAGACCCTTGGGGAGAAGAGCTGGTCTGGTGTTATTTTAAAGCATGATCTACCCATCCATTCATCCATCCATCCACCTACTCATTCATCCATCAATATACCCATCCATCCATCTACTCATCTATCTATCCATCCACCCATCTTCCCATCCATCATTCATCCATGCACCCACCTATCCATTCATCTATCCACCCACCACTCATCCATCTATCCACCCATTCATCCATCATGTATCCACCCACCCATCTGTCCATTCATCCATCCATCCATCTATCCACCCATCCATCCATCATTCATCCATCCACCCATTTGTCCATCCATCCATCCACCCATCTGTCCATCCATCCATCCACCCATCTGTCCATTCATCCATCCACTCACCCATTCATCCACCCACCCATCCATCCAGGATCCATCTATCAATCCATCTATTGATATACTCATGGGTCCATTCATCTACTCATTCACTCCTCCCCAACCACTGACCACCCAACCTCAACTCACTCATCCAATGAAACATGTATGAGGCCAAAGTAGATTTGACATGTCCTCGCTTTTTAGGAGACCCTAGAATGGTGGCACAGTTAGACTCAGGTGGGAATCACCACAGTTCAGCATGTAACTTTGCACCCAGCTTCCCTGAAGGGTGAACCATCGAATATACCTGAGCTGGCTTCTTCAGGGGACAACCTAAGGGGACAAAAAAACTCCAGCAGGGAAAGCTCATGGATGAAACATGTCTAAGTACAAGACAGAGCTGAACAGCAGAGAGCAGTGAGGAGGGGAGGGTTGCCAACATGGGACCCTGTGGGTTGCATCTCAGCAGCAGCATGGAGCAACGTCTCAAATGCAGAATGACGGTAAAATCAAACAGACGCAGATCCAGGTCCTGACCACCCCCCCACCTCCCTCAGCCTCAGCTTCTCCTGCTGCACATGGTTAGTTACAACCACACGGTGGGAAGAGTAAATTCTATTTGTGTCAGTAGGAAAGCCCGACTTAGGCTGATAGGCAAAAGCTTTGATACATCAGACTTCAAAGGTTAACATTTATTTTTGCTAAAAATATCCTGAAAGCAAAGTTAAATGCCAATGTACAGAATAGGAGAAGTTATTTTCTGTGTGATATATCAAAGAATTGCTCTCAAAGACATGTCTGGCAGGAAGGTAGGAAACAAAATTACATCACTGAGGAGCAAATTATCCAAAAGAAAGGAAAAAGAAAAAGTTGTAAATGGGCAACTCATAAAAGAGAAATAAAAATAGATAGGCAGTGCACACAAAGATGGTCGACCTCCTCTGTAATCAGGGAAGACCCTGGATTCGCCCTCCCAGGTGTGAGGGGGACAGGCTCATGAAGCACTGGCGGAAGCTGCAACGGGCAGTTGGAAATGCATGCCTAGTTTTCTCCCTGGACGGGCTCCTCACACCACGCACAGGAGGCGTGCCCAGAAAGGTTCACTGAGTCATTCATCATCAATTACGAAGCCCCCCAAGCAGGGGCACGTTCCTCGAACTGGGGGCACGTGTGATCTGTTGGTAGAGAAACAGGTGTCAATGAGTCACTTGCCCTACACAAGGACGCACACCTCACCAGGAAGGAGAGGAAGGAGGCGAGCAGCAAGGGTGATGTTGGGGTCAGCTTGCAGGGCAGGGCTCTGGGGTGGGGAAGGCCTTCTAGGTGAACAACATCCTGAAGGATCTGGAAGAAAGGAGGGGGGACAAGCGGGAAGGGCGGAGGGAGGAGAAGCCATGACACCAACGTCACACAGAGGCACACAGGTGAGAGAAGGCAGGGGTTCTGACGGAGAAGCCCGGGCTGGGGCATGGCAGTCTGCTCATGCAGCATCTGGGGCTCCAAATGCCTTTGTCCCCTCTTCCTCCTCAAGTACACACTAGGGGACAGCTGATAAAAACATTCTACAACAAGATTCAGACAATGCACTTCATGGTGACTTGTCTAAGATCTTGCTAACCTCTGCTCTTGTACAGAGGCCAGCGTCCAGGCAGCAGAGCCACTGGGCACAGCCCAGGCGCTGGGCCACAGTTCAGACTCTGTGAAGCCTCAGTCTGTGACGTTGCCTGTGATAGGCAGTGGGTGACTCCGTGCAGGGACCGGCTGGCTGGGCTCTCTGCACCTCCGCAGCCAGCTCTGTGCTCTCGTGATCTGCAAAACTCATCAGCTGTTAGCTACATGGGACTTTTCATAAAGTGGACACGCATGTGCTGATATCAACTGACCCGAGCCAGTTGACACTAGCCTGACTCTCACTCAACAAACAAGCTGGCTGGAAAGTGTCTGGATCGAGGTGGTTATACTTAGACTCGAAGACGAGCCAGTCTCAGTGAAGGGCCGGGGCCTCGAGAGGTCGTCGCGTGCATCCTCGCTCACGAGGGTGTGCCCGCTGCACGGCCCTCCTGAGGCCGGAAGGGTCCCAGGGGCCCTCGGGCAGAGCGTGTTCGTCTCATCCTCACACGGCCTCGCAGAATCGGCACCGGCTCCGACCTTGTCCGCGTCACGGAAACGGTCAACACATCCCACCATATTCACGAAATGGAAAGTTATGAGGGAGTCAACACCCAGCATAATGAATAACAACACACTTGTAATAAACAAAAACAAAAGATACCATAAGCAGCTGAATTATCTCCGTGTTCTTTACATATAGAGAGAGACTAGAAAGAGAGGCATTTAGAAAGAAAAATGGAGAGAGGGGAGAGAGAAAGAAGGGAGTAAGGAGTGAAAAAAGGGAAGGACAGAGAGCAGTTTGACAAAGGAGGATGACTCGCCCAGTGCTGCATTTGCATCGACAGGACACCTAGCAGATGGCGTCCGGCATTATTTTTATTCCTGTCCCTTTGGTCTTGAATATGTTCTCAATGAACCTGGGTGCACTTTGCAATCAGAAGAAACCCACCCCAGGCATCTACCTGCCTGACGAGAGAAACAGGCACGGAGAGCTGCCCGAAGTCCCTGCTGTGCTTCCCCGTAAGCCTGACCCTTCCCGTTCCTGTCTCCCAGACCTTAAGGCCGCCACCTACAGTCGTTTCTCGGTGGGAGCTAAATCGCTGAAAGGGGAGCGGGTGACCATGGAACCAGACACACACCGGCCTAAACTCCATCCCGGTGGCTTCTTTCTTTGGTTAATCATCCCCTGCCTAGGCTCCTTGATGCAGGAGCCCAAGAAAGGCTGATGCCCAACACAGAGAGCCAGCTGGGGACAGATTCCTCAGACCATGTCCAGGGAGAGGAGCAGGCAGGCCTGGGAGGAAGGGACCCCACACGCAGGCCACTTGGGGCTTTGACATGGTCTCACTGGAGCTACAACTTCGCAGAGAGACAAAGTGTCCTTATCTAGAGAACACGGCTGCTGGCCCCCTGGATGTAGGCATCGATTACTGAGCAGGGAACAGGGACGAGTACCAGCTGCATGACCCTCGCCTTCACTGAGTTCCAAGTTATGGGGGTCTGGGGGAGCATCGGGGGTCTACACCCAACTATATGCACACAGGGCTGAATGCCACAGAGCAAAGGCACCTGGACTTGGCCAGGCTGGGTGGACTTCCTGGGGGAAGTGGCCTGTGGACAAAGTTCTGAAGGAGGAGGAGGAAGGAGGCAAAGGGGTGGGAAGACAGAGAGAGACACACACAAATGCCTTATCTCTCACACGTTAGTGGGGACACTAGCCCCCGTGCAACACCGATGCATGCTGACAGCAGTGAGAGTCGGAAGGGACAGGCACAGAAAACCTCATGGGAAAAGAACCAGAAAGCAAGACCACTGTCACGTGGAGAGGACATGGAGTTGTGGATGTGACGCTGCGGTAACACAGTGTGTGAATAAGGAGGGTGTCACACATCCCAGGGAGGGGGGGCGGGAAACAGAGTCAGCTGGGGCAGTTCAGTTCCGGAGGAAGGCGGGAAGCAATCCAGGCCGAGGCAGGGCAGGTGTTGGGGGAGAAACTTGAAAAGTTTTATTTCAAAGACCTCAAAGACAAAGCTTAGAAATTGCTGGTAATGGATGCTCTCTGCACCACCATCAAAAGCCTCTCTGTGACTGGCCCTGTCTCGCTGAGACTTCCTCTTTGAAATCCATCCCATCCTGTCTTTTTCTCTTGGTTCTGTGGCTGGTTCCTCATGAGCTTCTTTTTATCAGCCTGCTGCTGAGCTCAGCCGGCCAGAGGTCCTCGTGCCTGGGCTGCAAAACCCACGGAATCTCCCCAGGGAACCTGTGCTCGACACTGCCTTTCACTCCTGGTGTCCGCTGGTGAACTGACCTCAGCTCAGATCCTGCCTGGAACCGACGGTGCCTTCCCCGGGCTGGGCCACCAATGCATTTTGTCACAACTCAAGCTTTCACAGAACTCAAGTCCGCACAACATGGCAGCATGGTTTCTGTGGGTCATTTAGTTACATGATTTGAATGGACAGCGTTTGCTGAAGAAAAGCAATAGAGCCACGAGGCTGTTCTGACTGACATGCAGGCTTGGAATCCGGAGCTCGGGAGCCCTGAACGAGGTTGTTTGTTTGTTTGTTTGTTTGTTTGTTTTTTCTGACTGTATAAGGCAGGGTACGTAACATTTACAATAATCCTTCTTCGTGTTTGCGTGATAGACACCTCGGTGCTCCCATCCACCCCCACATCGGTTTGGGTTCTGCTTTTCATTTTAAAGTCTCCCCCATGATCACTCTTTGCCTTGATATTATTCAGGAATTCTCAGATTGATTCAAAAAGGAAAGTTTCAACAAAGGTCCCTGAGAAGGGGACCAGCCTGAGCCTGTGGGGGACTCTGGAGTGTGCTACATGTCAGCTTGCCCCTCCTGAGCCCAGGAGCTGGGCTCACACCCCAGTCCTAACCGCCACTGGGCCACAGCAGGAGCTAGGAGCATAGACAGGGGCAGGGGCAAAACCCTCCCAGGAGCCTGGGGCAGTCCTGCGAAGCGGTACCGGGTGCCCGTGACTGCCAGAGGCCCTGGAGCGGGGTGGCCCCCTGGGCTGGGTATACACAGGCCAAGTGAGAAGGAGCTCCGATTGGGTTCAGTAATTAGGGAATTAGCGATGTGACAGGGGAGGGAGATTGCTGTGGGAACCCACGTGAATTCTTTCTGCCGGTCCAGTGGCCACAGGGCTGGAAGGTGAGGAGGGAAGGGACAGGCATTCGACATGGAAGGAACAGCCAGGACAGAGGCAGGACTGCCTGCTGAAGACGGAGGGCTTGGGAGGCCAAGCAGTCTAACGATTCCATTTCCAGGACAAAGGGTAAGTGACCAGTAGAGCCTGGACCTCAAGGGAGCTGGGTCGCTGGTCCCACTGGCTGAGCAGACCCCTGGCCTGGGCAGGGAGCCCGAGGTGAGTGGGCGTTGGAGCCGAGTGCCACCAGGGGCCAGAAGCCCTGCCGCTGGCCGGGCATCCTGGAGTCTCAGCCTGTTCAGGCTCCTCCCTCCTGAGCCCCTGAGCCCCTTTCCTCAGGCCCCAGGCGGGTACTCCCAGCCTGGGAGCTGGAGTGTTTTACCTGCTTAATAGTTTCCATGCAAACAGGCATTTTTGATATTTAGGTGCACTTTAATGGACCCTGAAAAGAAATTAGACTGATTCATTTGAAGGATAAATGTCTCTCCCCGCCCTCTATGCTGTGAATCTCTTAAATGCTTCCACTTAATGGAAATGGAAATTACCTCTCAAAACATTACTGAAGCTAATCACGGCAATTTTTACACGCTTCCACAATTCCCAGCGCTCTCTTTCCTCCTGCGTTCGTGAGTGATGGCTGGCAGGGGCCTGTCCCATGCCTGATCATTGACCAGTCTCAATCAGTTTGAACGATTTCTCTCCCCCAAGTCTGATTTCATTGATCGGCCCCCTAAGGCAAAACACCATTTGTTTAACACGACCTAGTCGGGAGAGACGGCAACGGTCTATGAGCTAGCACCATTTTGGTGGAAGGAAAGAGCCAGAACTAAGTACACTTAACGCCGCTTCGCAGACATGGACGTGTGGAGAGTTTGTGACCCTGAACGGAGAAAGCGTGGCTCTGAGAGCCGCGAGACAGAAGCAGGCCCTTGAGGTGAGGAGGGTTGCATTTTTAAATTTCTTCAGGTTTCTCTCCCTGAAATACCTTAACCCTCACATTTTAATGGACTATCTCACCTTTGCATCTTAGGCCTGTGTGATACTGTGATTTGTAATAAATAATGTACATATTTGGTCTTTGCCCCTTTTCTGACACAGAGCTTCTCAAACCCTTGGAATTTTCAGAAAGAGGAGAAAGGCATCCTTTGGTTTGTTAAGGAGGGGACTTGCAGGGATGAGCCCCTCACCTGGGGGATCTGACGCTACGTCCAGGTAAGACAGCATCAGAATCAACCTGAATCATTCATACACACACGTGTATGTGTATTTATATACATAAGTACTGATACACATAGAAAGTTTGAAACCAGTTTCACACACATTTACACAGTGTACATAATAAAATTATTATGCATATGGACATACATGTGAATAGGTATGTACATATATATCCCACGTGTGTATGTCTTATGATCACTGCTAAGAATAGTGAAAGTCACATGTGAGTACTGAGACACAGAATGACATTTCTGAGAGCCCCCACGGCCTGGAGGAAGGAAGTGCATGGCTGCTGTTCACTCTTGCCCCGCCTCTGCTGTATGGTTCCCAGGGACCAGCCACATACTCTCTACAGGCCTCATCTCAGCAACTGTCCAGGGACAGGCGCTGCCCCGCTCTGACTCGTCTCTACAGGGTGCCCAACTGTGGCGAGTATGAGGAGCCTCACAGTCTGCACCCTTCCCTTCCTTAAGGCCAAGGTGCTCACGCAAACCAGGGAGCAGCACGCCCCGCTGGTCTCAGGCTGGGTTCCAGACTGGTGGGCCCAGCCTCACCTGTGTCCCACTCCTGGCCTCCCATCTGGTCTTCAGCCATCACGTGCAGCCACACCCTGCACGGGCAGCCTCAGCCCCCTCAGCCATGCCGTGGGCTCCCTGTGTCTCAGTGACATCCGATCACCCTGTTTCAACATCCCCCCTCATCACCTTCATCTTGGGAATGCCTCTGGTGGCTCCGGTGCAGGCAGTCCTGGAGTCCCTGGCCAGCTTCCTTATGAGCAGGTAAGAATGGGCCCTGGCTGGTGTAGCTCAGTGGATTGAGCGCAGGCTGGGAACCAAAGGGTCCTGGTTCGATTCCCCGTCAGGGCACATGCCTGGGTTGCAGGCCAGGTCCCCAGTGAGGGCCATGTGAGAGGCAACCATACATTGTTGTTTCTCTCCCTCTCTTTCTCTCTCTCTCTAAAAATAAATAAATAAAATCTTAAAAAAAAAAAAAAAGAATGGCAGCCACACTTATTCTCCCCAGCTGTGGACCAAACCCTGTGCTGGGCCCTTCTCCCCACCCCCAGCGCCCTGACACCCCGGCCTCCCCAGGCGGAAGGCCTCATGAGCCCCATTACCGTGAAAGGGGGTCCAGGGCTCCGGTGCTGAAGGGCTGGCCCGGCACTGCTGTATGGCTCTGAAGTAGATGACGGGGGCGTTGATGTGACCGTGAGCCTCGGACCTCCCTGCTGTCAACCTGCCTCCCTAATCATCAGATTTCTCGATCTCACACTCCCCACTGCACGGAAGTTCAAGGAGAACAATCGGAAGGCATCACAAGGACTTTTCCCTTTGATGTTTCGGAAGAGCCAAGGGACATCCCGCCTCAGTGACTCATTAGCGGCTCACCTGTGACACTTTTCTATTTCCGGGAATGACCAAGACCCCGGGGACTTAGACTCATGCTGAACATGAAGGCCAAGTGCTCCCCACTGCTCCCACCTCTGCACAGAGTGTCTCCCTCTGTACCCTCCACGCAGCTCCACAAGCAGATCCGACACTGTCACAGCTGCAGTGCGGCCACCGGTTCCCACATGTGTCCCTTCCATAACGCCGCGGCTGGGATCTTTCTGGAGCGCCCGGGGGAGGTTCGCTCCTGACTTCTGGGAGCTCAGAGCCTGTCGCAGTCTGTTCTGAGATACACAGCTGACTCAGACAAGAACAAAATCACCTTTTTGGAAAGTGTTGAAAAAAGACAACACGATGGGATGCGAGTTGTGGCTGCATTTTACACAGAGAATTATGATTTTTCCCTGTTCACGGGACCGAACCACAACCATCTAGCTTAGAAAATTCAATGAGAAATTGCTTCATATGTAGAGAAGCCGCGTCTAAGCCACCTGCATAATTGAAATGCGTTTCCATGTAATGTGGCTACCAGAACACAGACGTGTGGAAAAGGAGAACCGAAGTGTGGGACTCTGCCCCTTCCTTCATGGGACCACATCGTGTGCTGGCCCAGCACTCTCACTGAGTCTGGCTGGGCCTTTGAAACCGCATGAAACTGCCCAGAGGGCCGCAGGGCCTCGGAACCCACGGTCTCCCTTCTCACCTTGATTCCCTCTTACCGCCCGCCACCTGTCATCCCATAAACACCTTCACTCTGCTCTGTTTCAGTCTTGGGGAAAAAGGTCATGGTGTCACTTCTGCCCAGGTCTAGCCTTTTCTACCTATGTCTGTGGAGCCACTTCTCCTGGTTCTTCCTGGTTCTTCAGTTGAGACACTATCTCAGTTTCCACCTCTGCTGTATTCATGGACACTTCTGTCCCCTCCCTTCAAAGACCGGGCTCCCCCAGGTCAGGAAGGCAGCCTCTGCACCCCAGGGACACGTCCCAGGACCGGCAAAATGCTCTTAAGTCAACGACTCCTCTCTGGGTAGCAGCTGCCTCATCCAGCTAACGGTTATTATGAGCGGCACCGTCCGATCACTTCCGTGCCCGCGTACTCGGCCCGACCGCAACCCCGCTGTCCCCGCTGCATAGCGGCGGAGCCTGAAGAACCACCAGTTAAATCGCTTGTCCAAATCCCACCCAGCGGGGACGTGTCTGGAGAAGGAGTTGAACCTAGAAAGCCCGGAGTCTGTGGTCTCCCAACCCTGCATCCTGCTGCTCTAGATACAGCAAGCTTTTTCCATTTTCACATTAGACATAAGCAGACAAGCCCAGTTACATCATTTGTGCCAATAAGACCACTCAACTAATGAGTGCCGGACACATCATTCCATCCCAAGTATGTTTTGAGTCTTTCTGGCTCTTTGTCAATGAGGTCATGCCTCATTGTCTAATCATACGTCATACACACACACACACACACACACACACACACACACACACACACTTCTTTTCTTTAACTCAGAAACGCATGCAGGAAGTAGAACATTTGTCTGGATGATTGCATGTGAGTGCGATGCTTCTTCCCACTGCTCTACGTACAGAAGGAGCCCAGGGAAGCCGGAGTTGGGTTCCTTCCCCCTCCAAGCCAGACTGGCCTTGCCAGTGACCTTGACCAATGCAATGTGTGGGGCTAGTCCTGTGTCAGTCCCCAGCCTATCCCCGAAGAGACCTTTAGTCTTTTTCTTTCTCCTTCCTGGTGAACTGAGCTGCCATGTAAGAAGTCAGGCCACCCAACGGAACGGAAGCCCAGCGTCCCCTCAAGCGCTCAGCCCCCTGAATGCGGGATCGGACCTGCAAGTGAACACATCTCAGATGTGCCCCTCCACGGAGCCTGCGGCAGAACGCAGCACGTGAGTGCCCAGCCCAGCGCCCCAGTCAAACCATATGATTTCACTCATATGTGGAATCTAATGAACAAACTGAACGAACAAGGAAAATGGGGACAGACTCATAGATGGAAAGCAGAATGACAGCTGGTGGGGGGTGAGGTGGGTAGAGGGATCGAGCAAAAGGAAAACGGACTCATGGACATGGGCAACAGTGTGGTGATTGCTGGGGAGGGAGACATAACGGGACTAAATGGTAATGGAAAAATACAATAAAGATTAAATTAAAAAATAAAAAGAATCAATCAGTGTTCTAAGCCATTAAGGTTTGGAGCCCTGTATCATGCAGCAATGTCTAACTGAAAATAACACAATTGGAAAGTCCATTTGAGGAAGCCATCAGAAACGCTGCCTCCTCCCGAGCCAGGAGCGAGCTCGCTGCGGCTGCTGCTGGCCTCTGGCGGCCTTCTGTTCCAAATACTCTGCTTGCGTGAGACTCAGGGGCCCCTGAACGCCTCCCAACTATCCCGTGTCAAACTAGACCAAGAAAGAAAACAGCTTTTGACCCACAATTGCATATCATTTTTCTTTCCTTTCCCTCTGTATGGCCCTGTCTTCATCCTCCTTTCCCAGGCTGCCCACTGGGCTCTGCCCGCTGCTAGGGGCCCCCCACACCCCTGGTCCTCACAGCAAGGGCCTCTCAGATCCCAGGGGGCATGGCCACTGCCACTCTACCGAGTCACAGAAGACCTAGAGTCCTCGTCAGCCTGGGTGGCTTCCATCAGATCAGCAGGGCGTTAGTCCCACCTGACTTCCAGGTGTCACCCCTGGGTCAGTGTCCTGTCCAGGAGCACAGGGACCGCTGGCCTCGCAGCCCTGGTCCCGGGACCACCCACAGGTCGGACTGATGGGACACTTACCGTGCGCCAGTCCCTGTCCTGCCCTGAGAACCTCTGTGGAACGTAGAATACACTGTCATTTCTGCGCTCTAAGACAGGACCCTGCAGAGGACGGATTTTCAGTCTCACTTTTCAGGTGAGGAAAGGAAGCTCAAAGTTGCCATGACCCAAGGTCACACAACTAGTTCATACAACGTCAGGGCTCACACCCCCTACTCTCAGTCAAGTTCACAAACTTTCTTCCGGCAGAAACGGGGGTGAGCGAGGCTATAGCACAGGCAACAGCAGAGCTGGAGGGTGACCACCGTCTCAGGTACACGATTTCCTCCCCAGAGAGAGTGTGGAAGAGAAGAAACATCTTGGAAGTGTGGCAACTTGACTACCGTTTAACACCCAACTCTGCCCAAGGCGGCGGAAGAGCAAGTGGCGGCCAGCACCTCTCTCTTTTGAGAACACAGGCTTCAGCCAGCCTGGTGCCTAGCAACCATCGTAGCCCCTCAATGTCCTCTGAGTGATCTAAGGGACCCGCTCCACGCTCCCCACACCTCGCACGCCTCCTCCGAGGAGGAGCGGAGCAGACCAGGGCATGTACGCTCCCAGTTTGTGGGAATTCAGGTAAATCAGGCAATTTTACTCACCGTGCCATGACTCCCACAACGGATGTTCTAACAGCCAGGCCAACCACAGATGAGCTTTCTGAAGGGCAGCTATAACCAGAACGCTCATCTTTACTGAACTTAATTTGTATAATATTCTTGGCCGGTTTCACTTGTACAGTTAAAGCTAAACAGATTATCCATAGTTCCATGTTTTTCTCTCCTTATTTCTCCTCCATCCCGAAATGTGTCTCCTTCTCCCTGAGGTCTGGCTGAGCTGCACCTTCTCCCAAATTTACTAATGTAAATCTCTCTACCAGGCCATAATCTCACCACCATGCCTTACTGCTTATGGAATGAGGTTTCTATTTCTGACTCAAAATCTAGTACACGGAGCACCTACTGGGAACCCCGGACACCCGCCGGCACGCCGGCCGCCCCCTGTGTGAACGCGGACGGTGTTCGGCAATCATGCCGGAGCTGAGAGTGTGGCTTCTGACTCCCCGTGGTGCTTGGGAAGTGTCACCACAACTGCCCACTAATTCGGTCCCCTGTTCCTGGCTGAGCATCCAATTCTCTTTGACAACAGGCTTCTTACTCCCCTGCCCCCACCCCCCGCACTGCTGGGTGCCATTTCCACCTTCTTCCTCCCTGGTTTGACTAGAGCTGACACTCCCCATGTCCAGCTTTATACCCAGATCTCCTGGGACAGCATTTCCTTTAGCCAGGGATCCCTTGCAACAATGCACACACACATGGCCACACCAACGGTGGGTCTCCATTTCTAAAACTCATTCATGCGGCTTCCAGCTGGGACTCGCTAAGTGTCTCCATGACCTCGCACTGTGCTGAGCCCCGGCGCACGGCATCAGTGCAGGCTTACCGCTGGCAGCAAGTGCCCCACCGCCATCCTCCTGCTCACCTGTCTGTCCAACGACCGAGGCGCTCAGTCTGTGGGCGATCCTGGAGGACACCTTCAAGGTCACTCGGATCTGGTAATACCTAAGGAAAGAGCAGAGGACAGGCTGCTGAAGCTCACACTTCTCTTTGTGGGCTTCTTCTGAAATCACCGAGTCTTAACCCTTAAGGTCACAGGGAACCGTGGACGTTTCTAGGCAGTGGGCATGAGCATAGGCCATCAAGGGAGCTCGGTCTGTCAGCATGACAGTGGGCTAACCCAGAGACGGGAAGCTGGGTTCACCTGAGATCACAGGAGGCACGCACAGGCTGGGGTGTGGGAGTAGGGAAAGGGACAGGCAGGTACACGGCACAGGTACACAAAGGGGGGTGGTTTCTCTTTAGTCAGAGGAGTCCACTGGGTTTGCGTGGAGCTTTGCTGCATGGTGGAAAACACAGAGACTGAGTCGCTGTCATCTTGCACCACAGACAAGCACTTGCTTTAGACTACTCAGCAGCTGAGCTGCGAATTCTGGGTGACAGGCAAACGCTATGCCCAGCGCACTTCTCTGGCCTGTTTCCATCTGCCAGTCCCACTTCCAACTTCCACCCTCTCGTGACACTGTGCGGGCTCGCGCGCCATCAGGACACACTCGGAGCACTGCTCCGTGCACAGGTGTGGAAGCATCTCCCGAAGTTCCGGGCCTTCCCCTCACGGGTACCCAGGAACACTTCTTCCATCGTAACTATTCTCCCCTTTCACTGATTATGAAATCACATGTGAATGAAACAGAGTGAAATGGGAGGAAAAGGGACCGTGGACACGCCGGTCGCCCATGGCTCCCTGAGCTCATGGCCAGGGGCTCTTCTGCTGTCAATGTCCTTGCACTAGGAACGTGCGTGCAAAATGTTTCTGTTGACGTGCCCGCGGTGAACTGAGGAGATGCAGGGCAAAGGGCCCCGGCACTGGACTCCTGTAGCTTGGGCCACATCATCTGAGAGCTGTGCGACTTTGAACACATCACACAGCGGCTCTGCATTTGTGTTTGTATCTGTAAAGTGGAAAGGCTTGTCACAAGGCAACTGTCCTAATGTCTGCTTCCAAAAAAGACTGGGTAGACATGTGGTTTCCCAGCCTTCTCACTAAGTCCAGCTAGAAACTCCGGGCAGCGTGTCCACAGCCAACAGGAGAAGCTTCTCCGAGGCGGAACAGAAAGCGAACGGTCTGGGGACTCGCAGGTCCGGGGGTGACAGGACAGCGAGCTCTTGCACATTCTTTCTGCCTCATCTATTCCAGGAGAAGCTGACCACCCAGAAATGCTAACCGCTGAGACAAAAAATAAAAAACAACCAACAAAACCCTGCTTTCTCTAGAGAAAGGACCCGAAAAGGGGCAGCCTAGCACGTAGACAATTTTTAGACAGTGGTAGCTCAACGCTCCCATCAGCAGCCCCGAAGACCATGTAAGAGCCGAGAGGCCCTCTGCGGCCAGTTCCCCCACCGGCGAGAGAGGCTCTGAGCAGGGAGGCGGATTCTCGCCACTGATGGGGAGTGATGAAAATCCCACCTGCCCTGCTGCAAGTGGGGACCACGTGGACAGCCTGGGTGTCTGTCCCGACCCAGCAGGCACAAGAGCGCAAGTATACCCATGTGACTCTGACAAGGGCTGAAAAGCAATCCAATGAAGGGAAGTGGCCGCTTCAATAAATGGTCCCGAAGGAACTGGACATCCATTGGCCAAACCGAAACCCAAACGAGACACTCAACTGAAATCTAACCCCTGGTACAAAAATTAACTCAAAGAAGATCACAGACTTAAAGGCAAAAGGTAAAACCATAAAACTTCTAAGAAAAAAGTAGAAGGCAGCTTTGGAATCTAGAGCTAAGCAAAGAGTTCTTAAACTTGCCCCTAAAGCATGATGTGTAAATTTAAAAATTGATAAATTCAACATCATCAATATTAAAAACTTCTCTTCTGCAAAATGCTCTGTGAAGACGATGACAAGACAAACCACAGAGTGAGAGAAACTATTTGCAAATCCCATGCAACCGATCCTCCTCAAGGATTCTGTTGGTGAATTTTCCTGCTTGCTTCATTTGGGTATCAGTTATGGTGTGACTGGCCATGAGTTCAATGTCAGTGAATCAAGCATAATGTAGAAACCCACCTAAACAGAAACACACCTAAAACAAGCTCAGGTATTGGCCAGCTGACAAAAGGGCTATGGCAGAGGCTCCCAGGGCCCTGACCCTGTTGTCCGTGGGAGCAAAGGCTCAGTATACAGAGACAGTCAAAACCACCACGAGACCCACAGGAAGCACCATAGCCAGCGGCCGCGAGCACCCTTGTCTGGGCGAGGGAGACTGAGGCAGAGCGGGTTTCCTGCCCTGCCTACCGGCGGCAGCCGCTTCGTAGCAGCAGCTCAGTGCCACCGTGCAGCCACACTGGCGGTGCATTGCAGGGCTTTCCAGTATTTCAGGGGAAGACAGAAATGTGTATTTTAATAAAGCAACTTTAAAATGGTAAACGGTGGCTCCTAAATCAATGACAATGGCAAGAGCGATTAACAGCCATCCCAAGCAGAATTAGCAGCAGCAACCTGGCCCGTCTGTCCACAGAACGGAAGATGCATGCAGGCTGAATTCCAGCAGGCCCATAACTGCCAAACTCTGATTTATGCAAATGCAAAATGACCCTAGCAGTACTTCTTTAACAAAAAACCTACTTGTTTCAAAACTCCCATCATTAAAGGAAGAGACACATCCCACAAGCCCCCATCACTGCCACCAGCTGTAATATTCCAACGGCTTCTTCACTGGACATAAAATGGGTCAATCATTGCCAGAGGCTATGCATCACTTTCCGATCAGACTGTGCTTGGAACAGCTACAGTTATGCTCAAGATTTATTAAGCAGCCCTGCGCCAGCACCTGTATTAGCGGGACTTTTGTGTATGTCATCTTGTACGGTCCTCCATAAATTCTCTGTGGAAAAAAAAACACCCTCTCAAGTGCCAACCAAATAAAAACACCAGGTCACTGTTGCTATCAGACTACTTACCCGAAGCAGTGAGGCCAGCAAAGGGCAGACAGAGCTCCGACTGTAGCGGCACCAGTGTTTTCTACACCTTACGGGGGTCACAGTTGGCTGCATAAATCCAAACCCTCACAGACAATTGCAAAGCACCGTCTGAATGGGTATTCCTCAAAAACACTGATGCCACTGAATGGTGCGTTTCAAGGACTTAGTCATCATTTTGAACTTCAGATGCTTTTATAAGAATGTGTTAAAAAGAAATAAGTTTCAATTAGGCTCGTCCATTTGGGCTCCGTCCTGATTAAACACAACGCTTAAGCCCCTGAGTTATCCTCTCCTGTCTGACACGGACCTTCTGCTGGGTCATAAATGACATACACAATAGTGTTCAATTCTTTCAGGAAACCTTTGATGTGTTTACCATCATTTCCTTCCTGAAGATGAGAAAACTAACCTCCAGAGATGGAGATGCGTAAATATTCAGTCCATATTCATTAAGTAACATTTAGAAGCAAATCTCCAAAATGACTCTATTATTTCATTATGAACACCCTTTAGCTATATGGAGAGCCGCCTCCTCCCAGCCGGGGCCCCTCAGAAATGTGCTGTGGGGAGGGAGCCTTGAGCTCCGGTCCTTGGGGAAGGAGCCAGTGGGAGGAGGAGGTGGGGGAGTGAGTTCTGGTCAGAGAGAGCAGAGACGCCAAGCGCAGGGAGAGGATGACTTCCGACCACGTGCTGGCAAGGCTGAGTCATCCAATTCACACAAGGGCTCCTCTGGGGAAACAGAAATTGAAAGCGTCATCCTCTGTTGATGTCCCTCGGCAAGAGCGACGCTGAAGTGTGCCCTTTCATGGTGTGGTCAGCAGGGCAGTTGCCTCTTCCAGTGACGCTTATGTCCCCGTCTTTGGCACCTGAGAGAAGTTTTGGTACTCAAAACAATCATAAAAAAAGACCCAGGAAATGACCAATGAATGTCTACTCCACACTCACAGACTGATGCATCTGTTCTGACAGTCTCCACCCACCGTGACCAGACGGCAAAGCATTCTGTTAAGTTTTGGTGGCCCTCACAACAAATCAGATATTTTTTTTCAAGAGAAGGCGACTCCAGCAGCTCGATAAAACTTGTGTGTATATTACTCTGTGGTCAAAACATCATGATTGTAATGATGCATTTAGATTCTGCCGATCTTCACAGCGATGACCCTCCTCATCTCCTTGCTGGTCTGAAAGAGTCTGTGGGGCTCACATGGTCAGCTGTCAACTGAAAAATCCATAATCCATAATCCCCACCCCTCCTTACAAAGAAAGAGGATTTTGTCAAGTACTCTCATCCCCCACTGGCGGAACTGAGAGTGAGTGGATCAGAGCTGAGTAACAACCGTTTCCGGAGCTGCGGTGTTGTAAGCGGTGCTTCCCCACCATGCAGCGGTGCGTCCTCAGTCCACTCATTCTCTGGGATGCATCACGCTCTTTGGCTTCAACTTGCCCACGTGAAATTGGCCATGCTGGGGGAATTCACATCATGAAAACCAACGATGCTACCACTCTCTTTTTCTAAGCCAGTTTCACACACCGATCGGCACCGTTCTCCCGCCGCGGCCCTCTCTCCTCGTGACCGGCATCACCCCATTCTTTAGCCGAAAGAAACGTGAAACCTGAACAGGGTCAAGGATTGGGCGATTTGGGATAATTCTAAGGAAGTCACTGCTGGGCGTGACTCAAACCGTCGAGCCTTCTGGAAATATCTATTGTACTTCTCGGAGACACCTCATTAAGTAAAACCGCACTACTGGGGTTCGTGGGACAATTCTCCCCTGACTCGATGGGAAGAAGGGCCTTTACAAGGTGCGTGTCCTTTTCACACAGACTTGGAGGTCTAGACAAAATGTCCACAGCTCCTCCCCCCACTGTTCCCTCTTTCAAAACCCGAAACAAAATTCCAGCGGCAGTAACAACGGCAATGACGCCCAGTGTGGTGACTTAAGACTACAAAAACCTCTCTGAACTTCCGTTTCCTCATTCACCAGTGGGGGTGCCAGAGGCTTTGTGGACTTGCTATGAATAGAAATAAAAACGATGGGTGTTATTATCGCTATTCTTACTCCTGCATGTCGGCTCCAAACTGTTCGTAGACACAGGTCCCGATTCATACAAGCAGCTTCTTAAGAACTCAGACCAGCAACCCAACCAAGTAGCCAACCGTAGTAGCTGGAGATACTACACATAATAACGGGCTGCAGAGCTGCCGGGGTCCTTCGCCCCCATCCCTGCATCTTGTCTGCGTGTTTGCTCACACTGCCTGGTGGCCCCGTTGCCTGCGCCTAATGAGTCAGCCCAGGTGGGCTTTCTCCTCTGCCTGAGTGGCCCTGTGTCCAGGCCGCTCGCAGAAAAGCTGCTGGTGCAGGCTCCCTTTGCAAGTAAAAGGAAGGCTCCTTCCAGAGGGCCAACGTGGAATGGGATTCGTCACGAGCTGCCTGGCACTGAGTGACGCTCCACAGGTGGTGGCCCACCTCCCTTTGGATTTGAGGGAGCATTCGATTCTCCTCGCACGCCTGTTGCTTGATTAAATGAGGCTGTGTGCAAAGCAGGCTTTCAAGCTTCTCGCACAGCTTGAAATGACATGGGCCATTTAGAACCTCGGACCAGAAAATCTGCCGCACAGCATCACACGGCGACGGAGGCCTCTGCAGAGAGAGCACTTTGGATTGGCAAGACTGGATCCCGCGCCGTCCCCGGCAGTCTGGGGGGGGGGACGGCTTGGGGAGCGAACACAACCCACGGGTAGTTCAGGCACCGCAGACAAAGGCGTGGAATGAAAATGCGACGGAACCCCAGGGTGCTGGCTTCCACCTCAGACAGGCCAGATGTTAAATCCTGGATCTGCCATTTACAGGTGGTGTCTGACCTTGAGCAATTCATTGCATCTCTCTGAACGCTGGTTTTCTCAACTTAAAAACCAATTGCTATGACAATCAAATGGGCTATGACACAGGCAGCCCCCAGCACCGTGCCTGAGGTATTGTAAGCACCAAGTTCTTTTCAAGTTACCGTTGTACTTATTATCAAAGCTCTGACTCATCCAGATTGCTCACGGGAAGTCAACACAGAAAGGGCAAGGAGGGCCCCAGGGGCCACCCGAGTGGTTTGCAGGGTCCCTGGTATGGACGCACCGTCCAACCCACTGTACCGACATATCTGGGCATCACTCATTCTTGGATATGCATTGCTACTGAGTGATGAGAAGAGACCTTCGACCAACAGATGGGTGAGTCATCTCATTGTTCTTTCAGGTACGTCGTAACTATTAGCAACAACAACACACCATCAGAGTGAGGACACGGGAAGTCACCTGTTCTCAGAAGCCGACCTTGAGTGGGGCCCATCCCAGCTGTTCAACACCCACTGTCACATTCTACCTGGGGAATGTTCATAAAAGATGTTCATTGTCTCCTCCATGATTCCTACAAGGATCCTGCAGTTTCAGAAAGATGTCTCTGACTCAGAGACCTGGAGCTCAGAAGAATTGGGATGGAAGCTCATGGCTATGGAACTCCAAGGATGCAAAAGTATCCTTCAGATTGGGGTCAGCGCATCCATGCGAGCCAGCAGCAGATGCACAGGTACGTGATGACGCATCATCAGCGTGTGGAAGGGCCAAACACTGAGACGCTGTGCCAGTGACAGTAACAGAAATGCCACTGCGAGCTTCCGTCTCACGCTCCCCTCACATGCTTGCCACTTCATCATAGTCAACTGCAAATTGAGCGACATGGGGTACAAGGCACCAAGACTGGGGCTGAGGACACAGGGGAGTGACGAAACCACCTCCACACCGGAGGAGCTTCCAGTCAAGCAGAGAAGGGAGCCAGACTCACAAATGATAGCCCTAGACCCAGGGAGGTGCTCAGGGTTTCCGAGGAGAAGAGAGGAAGGGCAAGGTCAGCCCTGAGTGTAAAGACGCTCCCTGATGTGGGAGGCAGGGCACCGTCAAGGCAGAAGGGAATTTGCACTGGTCCCAAAAGGTAGTAGAATGTGCATGAGAGACCCCATATGTTAAGAAACAGGGGTGAGAATCAGAGTTCCAGGCAAGCAGGACAGCATGGCTGACCGCAGAAGGCAGGGTCCCGGATGTCACCCATTTCCAGCAGAGCTGCATGGTGACGCTGGTCTCAGGGGAGCAAGGCTGGGACTATGTTCAGTAGGTCTACATCCCCCAGAGTCACCGTGTGCTTGTCCATATCAGGGCCCAGGCTGTGGCCTGGAGCAGGATGGCGGGGGACGCTGTGCATGTTGTTTACTGCTACACCTGAGTTCACCCGGCTTGTCCAGGGTTTGACCCCTTTTCCAAGACTAAGTTAGTGCCATTGAAGCCACAGGCCCCCTTGACTCTGCCCTGAAGAGTGGGCAGGTCTGGGCCATGTTGGGGAAGAAGGAACAGTGTTCAGGGTCAAAGAACAGTTGAGAAGATGCAGAGGGGTGCTCCTGGAGAAGGAGAGAGTATGAGGGGACAGAGGGGAGCTGAGTTTGGCCGGAGGGTAGGATGGAGGAGGAGCGGGGACTAAGTATTTATTCTAGTATACGCTACTACATAAACAGATGGCCCCAGCTCCCCTCCGCCAGCGGATGTAAGTGTGGTGGTTAAAGGCACCACTGTGAGATCAAACAAAGCTGGGTTTAAGTTTCAGATTCACCGCCCCCCGCCCCACCTGTGTGACCTCTCTGAGCCACCATTTCCTCCTTTGTAACCTGCAGATAAACAATGAGACCCAATTCATAGGGTTGGGTGAAGGTGACGTAAAAAACGTTTAACGCAGCCCAGCTAAGGCTCCAATAACCCTTAGCTGGATTAATACAATCATTCCACTATCATTCTTTTTTTTTAAGATTTTATTTCATTTTTAGAGAGAGGGGAAGGGAGGGAGAAAGAGAGGGAGGGAAACAGCAATGTATGGTTGCCTCTCACATGGCCCTCACTGGGGACCTGGCCTGCAACCCAGGCATGTGCCCTGACTGGGAATCGAACCGGGACCCTTTGGTTCCCAGCCCACGCTCAATCCACTGAGCTACACCAGCCAGGCCACTATCATTTTAACACAGGAAGTTGTAGCGGAAGGCCCTGTACCGCACTGGGAAGGTGAGGCCTTTGGAGTCACACCTGGGTTGGAATTCCTGCTCTGCCAGCTGCCAGGTGTGTGACAGTAGGAAAAGCGTTCTGTTTGTTTTTTTTTTCCAAGATTTTATTTATTTATTCTTAGACAGAAGGGAAGGGAGAGGGAAAGAGAGGGAGAGAAACATCAGTGTGTGGTTGTGTCTCACGTGGCCCCCACTGGGGACCTGGCCTGCAACCCAGGCCTGTGCCATGACTGGGAATCGAACCGGCGACGCTTTGGTTTGCAGCCCGCGCTCAATCAACTGAGCTACACCAGCCAGGGTGGAAAAGAGTTTCTGATGTGGTTCGGGGCATCGTCCATCTGCAGCAGACAGCACCCCGCCTCTCTGAGCCTCAGTTTCTGCATTTGCCAAAGAGAGGTAAGAGCACTCATCTGCTGGTCTGTTATGAGGACTACATGAGGCAACACGGGAAGGGCGCCAGCACACAGTAGGGGCTCAGAAAGCACAGGGCCCGCAGCACCATTTTGGACGATGTCACCTCCAGCCCTGCCTCCCCTCTGAAAAGAGGAACCACACGACCTAGAACGAGTCATGATCTCTCACTCGGCTGTGATACAGGTAAAGGAGGCCACTGTGCCTCGCACAGAAAACAGCCCAGTGGCTGACTGTGGGTGATTGATAGACAGAGACGCATCAATGACAGGTAAGCACGCCCACCAACGCTCCACTCAGAGAACAGCCCCGACCGACTCCCAGCCCCGCTGGCAGAACTTATCTTTGGAGAAGGAACTGTCTCCGCCATGGCTAGTTTTCCAGAGGAAAATCCCACAACCCTCTATGTCTCTCAATTGTCTCGTGATATGTAAACTGCCAGGAGTTTGAAGCCATTCTGGAGTCTTCCAAGGATTCTCTCTTTTTTCCTTTATATAAAAATTTCTACGCTCTCATTGATCAAATCTTTGTCTCGGCAGAACTGTTCAGACAGAACGACCACACAGAAGCTCCATGTGGCTGCCAGGGGTGCTCGGCCATGACAGTGAGGGGGCACTTTGAACCTAGCCATCATTCTAGGGGCAAACTATGGCTGGAACGTCTCCACGGTCAGGCTGGCTGGGGAGTTGGGGGCCCCCCTCAGGTTGACTGCGAGGCTCAGAGGGGCCCATGCTGCCGGGACCTCGGCCCCCAGCCTGACGGAGCTGCAGCCTCATGGTCTCAGCTGTTGATGGTAACACCCACGGTACTGTGAGGGCTGGCTCAGCAAGTGCACCAGGGAGCGGGCACCATCTAAGTGGACTGGACAGAAGGAAGAAAGGGACAAATGCCCACTGTTTAAAGAGGAATGCAGAGGCCGCCTCATGAAGCTCTAGGCACTGAACCAGGATGACAGCTTGAATGGGAGCTTGCCTATTATGTAGCCTGCTCCGACAAGCTGTGTGTGTGTGCTCGGCTCTCCCAGCTTTCTCTCTCACACACACATGCACGCACATGTGTGTGCATGCACGCACTTCTCCGTCTATAACGCCAGGGTACCTGCTCTTGCTTCTGTGGCCAGGCACCCCCAGGTCATTTTTGCTATCAGTTGAGTTTTCATCACCTCAACCTGTACCGCAGGTGCACAAAAACAGCGTAGGGTCTTTCCCAGCCCTAAACAAAGCACCGTGATTCCACGTCATCGCTGTTCTTGTGGTTCTACAGCTCACGAAGCCTCAGGAAGTGAGATCCGTGCTGGGCCTTGAGCTTTACACAACCCTCAGAAACAACTAATCCATGGGCTTTGAGGTGCGGTGAGAAACCTTGTCACACTGCTCAGTAAATGTGTCCTCCATCACTGCCCGCCTCAGGTAAGTCACCTCACCAAGCTCAATACGGGAGCACCGACCACCTTATCATTGCCTTGCTTCAGCCAACTGATGTTTGAACCCAGACACGCTCACCCACCCCAGGAGCCTTCCCGGTCTCCGCCCCATCCAGCCACAGCAGCTCTGACAGCTGGCAGGAGGTGAATGACCATGACTTTTCCTGCCCTGTAACCCCCCTCGTCCAGGTACGCTGTCCCGATGCCTCTCGTGAGGGGCAGATCACCCCTCAGCACCTCGTCCGTGCCCCGGCTTGTCCATTCCTGACATCACCTCCCGTGACTTCCATCTTCACCTCCCGTAGTTCATTGTGAAAAATGAGTTTGTGTCTCCGCCGTTCTCACTTTTCTGCCCAGGGTCCCTTAGACAGAGCCGATGAGAGGAAGAGCTGTCTCCTGGATGCGTAAATTAACGACAGGTTGTAAATAAGTGAATGAACAGGAGAGGAGCCTGGTCTGTTTGACAAGGGGCAACGCGTGGGGACTCCACGAGACGGCAGCACGCCTTCTGTCCGGGGAGGCGGAGGTCAGAGAGAGCTGTGATGGGCGAGAAAAGGGGGCCCGATGGCTCATCTCCAACAGCTCTATTCAGAAAAATAACTTTCACCACCGAGGTGTGAGGTTTACAGTTGTAAGTGTGCAAATCAGTTTGTTCTTATATTATTAATTATTCATTACTGTACAATTTTCCATAGGAACAACTGTGAACCTACTTTTGCTCAACCCTGTGTATTTGGTGAAGGAAGTGCCCCTTGGGTCTGCCAGTTGCTGGCTGGGGGTATTCAGCTCTCAACACCTCACCCTCCCTTTGCACCAGGAAGAGATCCAGGGACCGAGTAGCCAGGAAGGGAAGTCCGCAGAGTTTTCCCTGGAACAGGGGTGCTGTAGCTTTGTTGGCTGTGGAGGTAGGCCGTGTTTAAGGAAGGGGGAAAAGACACCACAACATCTGAATGCCCTTCTCTGGCCCAAGGGACACAACACGCCTGGAGGAGTGGAGTGGAGGGAGAAGCCGTGGCCTCCGGGTCCAGGCATCCCCGAAAGACCCCCTCCATCTGGCCACTCAGAGAACGGGCAAACCCAAGCCAGACGTGAGCCCACATTCACCTCTGCTGCCCTGATCAGACTACATTCCCTGCAGAATTGGGCAATTACAAGAGGTTATTTGTAATAATACAGATTCAGAAACTTTTCTTCTCCACTGCAATTCCAGTCGACTCTAGTAGATGGAGACATAGAAGTTAGGAGCTGGTCTCATCCAATGAAACTAAAGAGAGTTTATTAAAGAGAGCACAGAATTTCGCCCACGTGGGGACATAGAGCGTGCTGGGAGAGCAAAGACCTGCCTGCTCCTGGAAGCGCCGCAGAAGGCCGGCCTCCTGGAGGTGCAGCCCTTTCCCTAAGTTCCCAGTCACTTTGGCCACCTGCCCGTCAGCCCCTGGGACCCACAGAGTCGTGGAGGACAAGCATCCGCTGGGCAAGAGGCTCCCAGATCTGCACTGTCCACAGAAGCTCTCCTCACTCAAGAGGTGAGACCTACTGCCTGATGCTCTGAAGATTCCTTGTCGTGTCTATTCCTCTGAGCTTTCTCATGGGGGTCCGGAGGAGGTGGTGGAGGAGACTGGGAGTCAGCGAGGACTGTTGGAATGAAGATCCCTTCTGCTCACCTCCCGGAGAGGACAGGTGCCCGGGAGACAGCATCCATCTTCAGCACCGTCGGGCACTGAGGAGCAACACCAGCGGCACAATTCACTCATTTCCAGGGTGTTTTGTGTATATTAGTAAGAGTGAAATGTTTCCTAATTAATCAAGAAAAAATGTTATGACAACTTCTAAATAATGAACTGCGTTTCAATGTTTTTTTAAAAAATAAAACTAGCAAATGTCCAAAAAGAGAGAACTGGTTAAATAAATGACAACAGAACCCTATGGCAGAATCTTTGCAGCTATTAACAACGTCATAAAGAAGTACACAGGGGCCCCGGCTGGTATAGCTCAGTGTATTGAGCACGGGCTGGGAACCAGAGCCTCCCGGTTCGATTCCCAGTCGGGGCACATGCCTGGGTTGCGGGCCAGGTCCCCAATGAGGGCCATGTGAGAGGCAACCATACATTGCTCTTTCTCTCTCCCTTCTCCTCTCTCTGAAAATAAATAAATAAAATCTTTAAAAAAAAAAAAAAGAAGTACACAGGGTGTGGGAATGTTCGGAGCACGGAAGGAGGAAATACAGAGAACTGGTATATTACATTTTTGTAATGGAAGACACGTATGTGTATAAAATAGTGTTTGCCTAGTGAACGGGGGGGGGGGGTAGAGAAAAAGAGAGGGTGGAGGGAAGGTTCCGGTTACAAAAGTAATATGTGCATTGCGGGAAATGAGGAAAACTTATAAACGTGCACGTGCGTGTGCACAGTTTAAAATGAGCACATCTGATGAAATACATTCAAAGCTGCTTTTGAATACTATGTGACCACCAACGGAAAGAAAACAAGAACAGCCAAGGACCTCACTCTCTGAACACCTTCTACTCTGACTCAAGAAAAGTTCAGATCCAACCTTCCAGAGAAGCAACACCTGCGTTTCAGTGTATCTCTATCGACTGCATTTTACTAGTGTCTCTAAAGCAGTCGTTTCTCTGGAAACGTACTGTGTCCTTGAAAGCTAAGAGAACAGATCTTAAACGTTCTCACCACACAACGCACACGCCCAGTGGTACCTGTGCAAGGTGATGGACGTGTTCACTAACCTAACTATAGTCCTTTCATAACACACACATATACTGAATCGCCACACTGTGTGCCGTAAGCTCACACAGCGTCAAGTACCCCTTATATCTCAATAAAGCTGGGAAACAAAACAGAAAAATAAGATCAGAAAGCAGAATCTCCCCCACTGAGGCCAGTAAGGAGGCACACGGAGTCCAATGAAGGCACATAGGTTTTCCACTGGCAAGGACAGAGCCCCCTTCCTGGGGCTGGTGCTGGTGAGTATAAAGCACCTGCTTAACCAGGAAGGACCACCCCACTCAGAGCTGCCCTGGCTGGCTGGCACTGGCCAGCGGAGACTGTTTGGTCCAGAGGCTCAGCTGCAATCAGGGACGGACAGGCTGCAGTGGCCCCGGCCACCCTGGCAGCCACGTGGATCCTGGGCCTCCATATAACCGGGGGCTGTACAAGCATTGCCTCATGACTTCTACTAAGGATCCTGCAGAATGAGCAGAGACACTGAGGTCAGAGGTTGGTAACTAGCCAAGGTGCCTGGCTAGGAACAGGAGAAATGGGATTAGAACCAAGACCTCTGTCTCTGAGGGGACAGATCTGTAGTCCTGCTATTCCCCGCACTCTCCTTGAGAGGCCTGAGTGGGGGCCACTTGGAGTGCAGAACCGGAGGGGCTACACACAGGGGACCTGGCATTGGGCTCTGCCCTCGGACCGTGGGAGGCAACAGGCCCTGCGGGGCAGTTCTGAGCTCACCAGAGGCACCTCTGCAGGGCTACAGTCGGCCCCTGCCAGGCTCTTTCCCCTACACACCCACCCGGCATGGCCTCGGCCAGGGGTTAAGAGGATGAAAGGCTTGAAGCAGCAGCAGGCTCCCGGAGCCACTGATTCTACAGCAAAACAAGAAAAACGGGGATTGTTGCCAACAGGAATGTGGATTCGCTAGGAAGTAATCTGGAATGTCCATCTCCATAAGCACTTGGGCAACTGACCTCAGCTCGTTCTCCGTGGAAACAATTATAATAATGCTGCTTTACGGGGAGGGCAAGGTGACATTTGTATGAAAATATTAATTACAGGATTTGACAGGAACAAAGCCTCTTAGAAATTATTGGGCCGACCCAACCCCCTCGTGCTAGGTGGAAATGCGAGAATCCCAGGTCAGACTGATTTAAACCAACACACAGAGAAGGATTTGGTTTGCACAGGTGGGAACTCCTGGGGCTGAAATGGTGAATTACCTCCAGGGCTTTCAGTATGAAAATCGTACCCACTGGCCATTTGTCGGGGGGACTCTGTCTTCGCAAATGTGTCCCTGTTGAAGCCCTGGCAGTGCTGACCTTGCAGGTCCACCTCCACTCTGACCTCCCAGCCCTTTGCTCTGCAAAGCTGAACACTCAGTGTGGTTTTCTGCCATTTTCAACCCCCTGTCCCCCTCAAAGTGGGAATGACCGAAAGGAGTCTCAACACATGGGGCCTGTCTGGAAAATGTCCAGCCATTGTTAACATAACAATAATGGTTTGCATGACACCGATGTAACCTGGCAGCCAAGGAGAGGGGACTGGAATGAGCATGTGTGAACAATGGCGCCTTCACTGTACTAGTCAGTAAGGATGGTAGACACCCTTGAGTGAGCACATGTACTGTGTGGCCTTTGCATTCAAAATGACTGAGCAAGTAGAGCAACAAACCTGCATCAAATTTTGCATTAAGCTTGAACATTCCTCCTTGAAAACTATTCAGATGACTCAGAAGGCTGCAGCCATGGTTAACTGGTGATTGGCAGCTTCACCACAACAACACGCCTGCTCATACATCACATCCCATGCAGTGCTTTTTGGCTAAACATCAAATCACCTGGGTGGCTCAGCCCCACTACAGCCCAAATTCAGTGCCCTGTGACTTCTGGATTTTCCCAAAACTAAAATCACCTTTAAAAGGGAAGAGATTTCAAACTCTTCATGAGATTCAGGAAAATACAACAGGGCAGCTGATGGCAATTGGGAGAACTGTGTGAGGTCCCAAGGTGCCTACTCTGAAGGGGACTGAGGTGTCATTGTCCTATGTACAGTGTTTCTTGTATCTTGTATCTTCTTCAGTAAATGTCTGTATTTTTCATATTACATGGATGGATACCTTCTGGATAGACCTTGTATTTTAATAAAACAAGTAAAAAAAAGGATTGTTTGTGACAGAACCAGACGAATCAATTAATTGATCTCTGGCAAGCAAAGATAATTGCATTTCTGAGTCTATTAAGGCCCATCAGGTCTGGTTAGCTAATTTCACAGGGAGCTGGCTGTCCCTGGACATCAGGCTGTGATGGGCAACGTCACTGCATCCACGCAGACGGCATTTTCTTTCAAGAGCCACTTGACTTACAACTCAGCCATTTTCCCTCTGGGACAGGAAAGGCGGGTGAGCTTGTTCAGAGATGACCGCAGTCCTAGCCTGTCTGTGAGCATTTGACCTTTCATATCAGATCTGAGAGTATGGCTGGAGGTCCTTTCTGCACATCTGTTCTGCGGACAGGACTGAAGTTATCTGCAAAATCATCTGCCTCTGAGAAGAAAATCTTCTAAATCATACCATAGAGAAGGCATGGCAAAGAGACAGAATATGAAGCTGAACCTCGAACAATGAAAAACTTCACTCAGTGAAAATCAGTTTGACGCAGAGCCTCATATAAATTAAGATTGAAGATGAAATTTATACTCACTTTCAAGGACATGTCTTAGTTCCCTTTCAGCCAGCAATATTAGACATGATGGTTCACATTCTCATATATAGGTATAAATAAGTTATGTATATACTGATGACTCACAAATATTCACATAATGGGCTGTGTCATTAGTTGCTGACTTAAGTATTGTATTTCCTAATGAGAAAATTATTGTAAACTAAACAACACCTCACCTTGCTTTCTGACCCCCAGAACCCATGCTGGAAAGCCAACCCAGAGGCTCTGCAGGAGCCCGAGCAGAAGGAACGTGCAGAGGTAGCTAAGATCCGCTCTCCCATTGCGGGACAACGATGTCACAACCCCATCAAGAAAGGGTTGGTCTAGGACACTAAGTTCCCTACAATCGTGATTCTAATAAAGCCAGGCCGGGATAACTGCTGTTATCCTCCACCTCCCGCCCCTCCCCACCCACACACTTCCCTCACTTCGGTCCTCCTGACTCCACTGAGCCATTCTGGTCTGTGCGCGTCTTTCCAGGTCCGCTGCACGGTGGACTCCCTCTCATCAGGTGACAAGTGACAGTTCTGATGTTGTCTCCTCCAAGGGCAACTTCTCCGACTCTGCCCACAGATTGGATCCCCCCATCTGTTCTCCTCACAGCACCCGAAACCCATCGCCATTACAGAATGCACTGCCCATCACGTCCCTTTCTGTGGAGTGTCTGTCTTCTCATCGGCGGGTGGACACTCGAAGGGCAGTCTGTTGCATCGTCCTGGTTCGAGAGCCAACTATACTGACGTACACTGGTGTTTACAGTCCTGGGTGTGTGAGTGGGTGACAGAACCAGGCATAAGATACGCTCCAGGAAGAGGGAAAAGGGGATCCCTAAAAACTGGGCTGAACACAGTCGGTAAGAGCAATACGCAGGACGGCTGGGAAAGGGGTTTGTAGTGGAGCTGGACTTGCACAGGGCAGAGTTCTTACGGCCGACATTAGGAGGAGGGGGGACAAGAAGGGTCTGAGCACAGACAGTAAGGTGGAAGAAGGTCAAGGTCATGCCGCTCAGGCTTTGGGCACTAGAATGAGGAGTGAGAACAGGAGTGACAATTTAGATAGCACCTACTTGATACTGGGCACCATGCTAGCTGTTCCGCCTATATTAATTAATGCAGTTAGCACTATAACCCCATGAGGCAGACTTTGTCATCACCACTTTATATGTGATAAAATAGTGGCTCCAAATGTTTTAAAGAGATGTCCTCCATTCGCAGTGCTTATAAGTAGCAGATCCTGGCTTCAAAGTCAGGTCTGAGCCCCAGCCAGGATCCCCAAGGCCCCTGCCTGTGGTCAGGATGAGCGCGGCTGCTGAGCACAGGGGCGACGATCCGTGACGCTGTGGACTGAAGAGGTGCTTTTCCTCTGAGAACCTGCCTCCGTCAACACAGACTTTGGGTAGATGCAGGTTGACTGTTTGCTCCGGGCAAACAACAACAAGAGGTGGCATGCAATCTGGGACTGGACAGATCGTCCACGAGTAAACACAAATGTGCCACAGCAAGCAACTCCCCGATTAGGGTGATTCTCATGCAAAATTCTGAGTTCTGTGTCCACGTGGTTGCGGCATGGCATCTCACAACAAATCTCGGGGAGAATCTATTGGCCAGATGGGAAACAATGAGCTGAGATCCCGGGGCCATCCAAGTGCTACCTGGGCTGGGATACCTGGGTCATCCCGGACCTCCGTTCAAGGGGACATTTTTCATCAGCTGGAGAAGCCACGTGGCATTTGGATGACCATGGTCAAAGTCAGTCTGAGGAAGGGTGCTCTCCTTTTGTAAGCCCCAACTCTGATCTCTGTCACCCAAGAACCCCATGGAGCATGTATTAATCGTACATCCTCGTGAGCCCCAAATGGAACCGCTTCCTCAATTCCTATCTTCGTTCTGTGTAATGCCATCGGCAGATCACCCACTGTCTTGTCACCCGGGCCCCACCCTGTGCACGAGGCTGGGGTTGCAGCCACCACTTCCCCATGGAGTGCTTACTGGGTAAAGTAATTACATTTCACCATAAGCATGGTTACTGGGGGGTTCAGAGCAGAAAAATCCTTAGCCCTTGAACATCAGGGGTTATACCCGTCAGAAGTTCCCCTGGCAGGTGTAGACTCTCGGCTGGCATCACACCCAGCCTATCCACAGCTGCCTGTACAAGGACCCAGGGGGCTGGGGGCCACTAACCTCACCATCTTATTGCTGATGGGACCTTCAAGAGCGAGCCTAGAACTCACTCCACCCCTTGAGAGGTCTACCTGCCTTCATCCAAACGCTGTCTGGATCAGTTTAGGAACGCAGGTGCTGTGAATCCCACCCTCAAGCATGTTTGATCATATGAGATTGTCCTTATCCACGTCAAAATCATGTCCCTAAGTGTCCACACTCCTTGACAGCACAGAGTGCCAGAATTAAGAGCGAGGAGACATTTGCGAGAGCCCTCCTTGTTCTGCCAGACGGACCAGTGGTCGGTCACCAACGGTTGATGATTTGCATGTTCACCAGTAAGAACCTTTCGGAGCACGCAACCCCTCAAAATGCAGACTTATCTGTAAATCATGTGCACGTATAATTCTGCTCATGTGTACAATGTGCAGTAGAAACATAGGAAAAGGTCTTTTAAAAGATAAGAAATGCAATAATCCATGCTTTAAAAATTAATTATTTTGTTTAATGGAATGCATAACCTTTTTGTTCATATATACACATATGAGTGATTGAAAGTTCTGGCTTTAATTTAGCCTAATTCACTATTAGATGTTAGTGGTGAGCATGACTGACTAAGATGCCCTCCCCAAACCACACAGACCCAGAAAGATCAGCATGACAGACTTGTGAGTAAGTCTCGATTTCCACACCTTTCTTTCAACCTGCTTTTCCAACAGCACAGGGGTCCACTCGTGTTTTGGACGTGCCGCTCTGGAATGTCTGGATTTCACAGAAGCCTCGGTCAGTACCTGAAGGCCCCGTATACAGGTAGCATGAAGTGTGTTATGAATAATTATGGTTACAAATCCATCTATCAACTTTTTCCTAGGTCCGAATGGCTCAGTCCACTTAGTTTTTGATCTGATGAACTTGTCATGCCGTCTCCATGGGTGTCATCAACAGGCGTGGACAAGGGGAGCATGGGGGGGGGGCTCTGTCACTCCCTGGGATTGCCACACTGTCATTATTATTACCTGTGATTCATGATGCTTTTCTTACAGGGTTTGTTTTTAAGCCATTTGCTACTCCATGAGAGTTGATGCAGTTAAAATGAGAAAACAATGGACAGATGTCTGTGACCGGCTGGCCACAAGCTGCAGAACACTGTGGTGGGGCGGGGAGCGGAGCACAGTCCACTCACTAGAGCTGTGGGGCACCTGCTTCCATTTGGACGCCTGAATGACTGAGTGGAACTCATGACCTTGAGCCCTGCCAGGGGCAATTGAGAGTCTGCCAGGGGCAATCAGGAGTCTGACTGTTAAGGAAGCTTGATTTTCCACTGATTTCTGGTTAAAATGATTGTAGACAGCACGCTGTGCACCCCTAGGGAAGGCGCAGCCCACCTCAGAGCCCAGCCTCCAGAACAGGAGCGATACCAGGTCCTGGGCGAACAAGCCCAGGCCCAGACCCCACGTCTGCTCTGTGAGAGCCATATGCCTTACTGCCTGGGTCCCAGGTCACCTGCCTGGCACGATACAGGTGATACCACTTGCTCCTACGGTTGGTGACAGGGCATCAGGAGATAATGAACAGGAAAGTATCTAACACTATGACAGACCCACGATATTATCAAAATGCTTCCTTTTTTTATAAATGTGGAACCTGGAGAGCAGAGTGGAGGGAGATAACCAAGGGACTCCCAGAAGCAGTAGCCAAGCCAGGACCTAGGGGGTCCGGCCCCAAGTCCAGGCCCTTCTTACCATGCCACCCGAGTTCTGGCCGAGAAAGGGGGCTGGACCAAGGGCAATGGGTGTCCACAGATGCAGAGCTTTGTCGGAAGAGAGTCTAGCTCCAGAGCCCTACCTAGAACCCCTCATGTCGCCCCTTTCCCGGGAACACAGAGCTGGCCTCAGACCACTCCTAGTAATGCAGGTCACCCACCGTAAGGACTCAGCCCCACTGAAGTCCGTCTTTTGTACCCAAGCACCATGACACGTAAGAGGCACCTGAAGCTTTCATTTCAGAACAGTCCCTTTGAAACCCAAAGTGGCAGATAAACATACACAGATTCTTCCTCTTCCATCAAGAGATGGTGTGCTCTTCCTGACCCAGAGTCCAGCCTGGCCTTGTCCTGGCTTCGTTCCACAGAAAGCCGTGGAAACAGCATGACACTAGTCCTGAGGCTGGACTACAAGAGGCTGCGTGCGTTCCCATCTCCCTCTCGGGACCGAGCTGCAGAACAAGGAGCTGGACCAGCCAGCTGGAGGATGAGAGCCCCCAGAGGGCAGAACCCCTGCCTCCCGGCCGACAGCCCCCAGTCCCAAGCACGACCAGCGGAGATCAGCTGAGCCCAGTCTAGCTCCGCAGAAGGAACCTCCGGGCTAAGCCTGGCTCAGATCACCTATGCACAGAATCACGAGCTAAATCCAAAGTTGCTGTGTCGAGTCTCTAAGGTTAGAGTCATTTGTTACGCAGCAAAAACAAATGGTTCTGCTCCATTACTGTGCACACCTCACACGGTGTCTGTGAACTTGGGTTCCCTGGTCTGTAACTGGGGGAAGGGTCATGGTCACGTGAGGACAGAGTCCTGGGCTGCGTTTAGGTGCTGTCTATAGCCATCCCACGTCATCGTTTCTACTTGCAACGACCCTGAGAGGTAAGTAAGTCTATCATGGGACCCCACTGGGATCCTGCGTGGAACAGGCCACATTCAGAGTTCGCAATCACAAACTGGAAGCCACTGCACTTCATTAGTATTTAAAGAGGACGCTGCGAAGTCTCAGTTTCTGAGCGAGCAGCTTATCAGAACTAACAAACTTCATTTCCGATGAATTCACTTTCCTCTAACACAGACTGACAGCTTTAATGGAAAGACCGACTCCGAAGAGAAAAGCCAGAAGGAAGTGCAGGAGGAGAGAATTTAGCATTTTCTAGTCTCTCATACACGGTTTATTTTTAAATGCACTAGAGGTTTGGATTTTCCACTTGGCAGGAAAAATAATGGAAGTGCTTTTTTCATTAATCCCAGAGTTCCTGTAACCTGTCCTCCCTTCTCCACCCCCAGCCCCTCTCCGCCCCCCTCCAGGAGGAAAGACATACACAGGACACAAATAGAGGAGCAGACTCACCCTCTCTGAAAGAGATCCACATTATAAAACTTATGGAGCTCCACAGAAAACTCAACCGTTCCTTGGACTTCAGACATGATCTTTTTGGTTCATTACCTGAAAAACAAGAGAGAAACGACAGTTGGAGCACACCCAGCACAGACAGCCGAACTTCTAGAGCAGGAAACCACACAGTGCCGATGCAGGTGGACGGGAGCATCTGACAAATGGGGCCATGACGTGTCTGTCCCCTGGGTGTCCTCACTCATCATTCCTTTCATGGAGAAAGGCGCAGGGAGATGAAGTGACTTGCTCAGTGTCACTCAGCTCACGCCAGGGGGGCCAGGACTGAGACCCAGATATCCTGGTTCTGAGGCAGGGTTCAGTGGTGGCCCTTCCCCTTCGGTCTCCCAGCTGTGGCCTCCCAGCTACGAGCACCTCCTTCATAGCCAAGAGCAAACGGAACCCATCCACTGTCCACCTGGGCGTCCCTGAGCTAGTCACTTACTTCTTCCCCTTCCCAGGATCCTCGTCTGTAACATGGAGACTGGAACCAGCACACAGCTCTAACCGATCATGTGCCCATGAAATGAATTTGTCACACAGAGTACTTGGCACAGTTCCCAACATGCAATAAATACTCAATAAATGGGATATACCATTAATGACAATTAATAATTGAAAGTACTTTTTATCAGGTTAAAGCGATACAAATCCCATCTTCTTTCTGCCCCCAAGACAACTCAGGACCTCTGTGGTTCAGAGCCCAGCCTCCCCAGGCTCACGAGGCCATGCTGGGCCTTCCCTGCTTCCCAGCCCCACCGAAGGGTGCACCCGGGAAAACGTTTCTGAAGATGCAGAGCGCCACACGCCCCGACCTCCATAAACCCTGCCAGAGGGAGTTTTGAACCGACAAGTCTGGAAAGGCCTAACTCACAAAGTGTGCTGAAAACCCACTTCCCTCACGGCTCAGCCACGAGATGTACCCTGCACCCCTAACTCCTGGGAGCCAGTCAGAGTCTGACCGCCTCTCAACTTCAAGTTCAAGCCATTTCCAGGAAAAGGCAGATGGAGGGGCCAGCAAATAAAGCCACCTCCGGGCACAAGGCTTCATCCCTCAGCCCACGTCACAGCTGAGCCTGAGTCCGGCTCCGTTAGTTCCCACAGCACGTGGGCTCCTGAGGACTCCTGTTCTCTACCCGTGCAGGGAAGCACGTTCGGCACAGGGAGGCGCTGTGACGTGAAGGTGAGCATGTAGGTGAACCGCTTCCGTCATTTCCTGGCACACCGGCACTCGCTCATCAGATGCAGCAGTTAGTAGTGTTATTTCCGCCTTCCGCACTGTTGGCAGAGACTCAAAAGGCCTCTTGGGTTGTGGGCCCAAAGCATTGGGCTTCCTTTATTTCTGAGGGCCGAGGGCTCTGGCTGGCTGGACTCCACGTCCGTTAACGCAGAATAATCATTTGTACTTTTCACTGCAATATTTCTAAAATGTTTACTTACTTATTTACATCTTCTAAAACGTTTGAGAACACCCCTGCTGCCTCTGAGGAAATTTGTTAAAAATATCAAGAACTATTGAATATTTTGGAGAAAAACCACGATCCCAAATCCTCCGTTAGCTACTGCTTGGCACCCCACCCTTTTACAAACATGTTTTCCTTTAAAATGTAATTTTTCTTTTCAAACATCAATCTTCCAAGTGTGTGGCCTTTGAAAGATGAAACGGAAAAAAGCCGTGTTGATCTTCCCACGCATCTGCCTTCTTTATGGAAAGGGCACGCAGTTAGTGCGCTCCGAAGACTGCAAATCAGAGAACCTCGCGGGCGAGCGGGAAGGCCCGGGAGAGGACCTGCTGGAGCCCCAGAGCCGAAGGGCGAGGGCAGGGAGGGCGCCCCGCCCCGGGCAAGCTCGCCATGCCCCAGACCGCCGGCCCCTCTGAACGCACTGCCTTCTCCGAGAGCTGCAGCAGGAATCCTCCCAGGACGACCGGCAGCTGCTGCCTCCCTCCCCAACAACCCCGGCCCCCACCCACCAGGCCCTCAACTCCAGGCGGCCAGTCTAACGAGGCAAGAGGCAAGTCACCCCAGTTTTCTTCCTGATCACCGAGAAAGAACCTGCTCTGTGGTCAAGGAAAACGATCTCCTTAGGGACGAAAGCCAGCAATTCTTCATTTGAGGAGGGAGGGGCACCTAGGAGCCTGCTTCCGTCTGCTGAAGGACCATCTCAGTGGCACGGGGGCCCCGCCCTGGGCCCACCTCTGCACAGGGCTGTGCACAGGCCACGTAAGGTCTCGGAGCCTCGGTATTTCCCTCCAGAATAGGGGTCAACACCATCCTTTCAGGGAGTTTGCTGAGGAGCAAACATGGAGGGTCTCCCGGAGCTGCTCACGGTGTCACCTCACTGGGATCCAGCCCACAGGACTGCTCGAAGCCCCAGGGACAGCTGGAACACTGAGCCATGTCCTGGGGCCATCGGGTCACACAGATCAAAAAGGAGAGAGTCAGGCCACCGCTGCGGCCTGTGGGGACAAATGCCATGACAGAAGAATGCACAGAGAAAGCAAGAACACCCAGGGGTGCTGACTCTGACCCATGGGAGAGCCTGCCTGAGTCTGCCCAACCCAAGGGACACCGCTCAGCCCATCAGCACCAGAACGACCTCAGGCAAGACCTTAATCTCTTATACCTCAGCTTCCCCAGCCGGAAACTGCTATGCAATCTGGCATATAATAAGCAGTTTAACAAGTACAGGCCTCACAATAGAACACGTAACACCAACCATGTGGACACAGCAGGAGAGAAGCCACGGCTAACCCGGGCAGGCTGTATACTTCCCTGGGGCGTCCACTGGGCAGGGGCCCGGGCCACACGAGAAGTCGAGTTTCTGACTCTCCTCCGTCCCAGCAAAGGCAGCCCTGGCGGCCCGGCCCCCTGACCTTTAAAAGCCCTTTCTTTCTGTCCGTGTGGAAACCCACGTGGGGGCATTGGTGTGTTTGTTTATTCCACATGGGAAGGTGATGCCAATAGAAGTACCCGCACTGTGCCAGGGTCCTGCCTTCCTCAGGGTCTGTGCCCCTCGTAGGCAGCATCCTAAGATGCAGGCGTGACAGCAGGCGAGGTCCCACAGCCTGGTCAAAGCTAACGGGTATAAATTGGGGCAGAGGCCTTGCAGCCCCAGAGGCCAGGCAGCCCAGTGGCCCTGTGGTGCTCAGCACAGAGCCGCTCCTTCCCTCCAGGCTGCAGGCCACTGGCACTCAGCCCAGAGTTCAGCGGCGGCCACAGCGGGGGAGGTTTCATCTGTCCTGCCTGCACGCTGCTGAAATGCACGCACGCACACAAATGAACACGGAAGTGGGCACAGCCATGGGCACACACACAGCAGATGTGTGTTGTGACTTGACCTCCTGGAGAGACGGCACAGAACCAAGGAAGGGTGGCAGCTTCGGTCTGCCGCACGTGGGCCACAGCCTGACCGTTGTGAGGACACGCTGGGCCACGTTAGGCACCTTCTAGCCCTGCTGGCCTCGTTGCAGCTATTTTGCAGAGGTTATTTTATTTTTTTTTTTTTTGCAGATTGACATTAATGTGTATTTTTCAGCAACACTATGGGCGCTCAATAAAGTGAATAATGCTAATATTAGAATAACTAATAACAGTAAATTATATAGAAGAAGAGATTACAGATAGCAAGGACTTAAATGAAGGCTTAAATGTATTCAATAAAAGTCCACCCTGGAGGGTGGGGGACCAGCAGAACCTGGGCTGAGCAGGCAGACAAGGGCCAAGGTGCCAGGCCAGGCGTCTGGGGCCAGGTGTCCAGACCCAGGTGTCAGCACCCAGGGCCAGGCATCTGGGGTCGAGTGTCAGCACCCAGGGCCCAGGGAGGCACACTGGGCAGTTAGGTTCTGACGCTCTGGTCCTGGGGGACACAGAAGCCCAGTCTCTCCTCCCGGACAAACCTGATTTGGAGCTTTCACCTTCCCCCCATTCACAGGGGAGAGTTCAATACCCTGACAGAAATAATACCAGTTGAAAATAACAGACAGTTCCACCTTGAAAGCCACCTGTCCCTTGTGCCCAGGTGAGCATCCACAGGTGCCAGAGGGAGTGAGCTTGAGCACATGACCCTGGGTTGTCACCTGGCGGGGGCCAGAGCAGCCCCCCAGAGCGCCCCGGCAGTCCCTAGCCCTTCTGCAAAGGTCCCGCCCTCTCGTTGCAGAGCTCCGTGTCCATCAAGGTGTTTCCGGCACGTTTCGTTGGCGGCACAGCAGTCGGCCCTACGCGAGGCAAGCTATAGGAGGGCAGCAGTGGGCTGAGCCCTGGCGGCTTCTCTCTTCAGCCCTTGTGAGCACCAGCTTACATAGGCCCTGACACCCCACGTGGCGAAGTGCAGCGATTCAGGGGCCCCTCCATCACCCTCCCACCCCCATCATGTAGATGTGAATGGGAGGCCCTGGGAGGGAAGTGGCCGGCCACCATCAGAGCGAGGACCCCGTCGCCCCACGTCTCATCCAGCGACCTTGGCATGGCTGGGGTCAACATGTTCACGTCCATGGTCTCTGATCATCGCAGGTGCCCCACCAGCTGAGAAGAACAAGTAACGCCACCCCCACACCTGCACGGACTGGGGAAGGAAGGGTGTGACTCGAGTCCACAGGGACCTCTGAGCTCTAGGCCTCACCAGACACTCAGGGGTCACACAGCTCAGCCCCCCATTCTAGGGCCGAGGAAACAGAATATCTGTGCAGCTTTGGCTTGTCTCAGGGTCTCCGAGCCATCTGCCCGAAGGGTCCCTACTGGACCTCGGTTATCCTTGGACTTCGCACAAACACACCCACCCCTGCAGCAGGGGCCACTGCTGGCGATGATGCAGGAGAGCCGGTGGCCCAGAAACCAGCCCCGCTGGCCCGCCCTCACTCACTACGTCAGCCCACCCCACAGGACCCTCCATGTGGCCACCTCACAGCGCTCCCCTCCTCAGCGTACATCCACCGGGACTGCCCGCGCATCACCTCCCTCCCTGATGAGCTCTCCGGTCCAATGCAGCTTCACCAGGGAGCCCTTCCTGGAAGGTCCTCAGCACCCTCCCTGCACGAGCCCCACCTCCGGTGCACATCCCGAAGCAGCCCTGACCACATGGTGTCCCAGAAGCACATCCGCCTTTCAGGTGAGACTGTCAGGTCCTCAGAGGGAGGACAGCCACTGAGCTGAACCAAAACATGGCAGAGAAGCACCTGCAGTAACATTTGTGGGACGAACAAGGGAAGGAGCGAAAGCAGGAACAAGTGTAAGAGAGGCGCACACACAAATGACTGGATTCCTCTCCCATCCAAACGCTTAGGAAGCGGCCGAGTGCGTGCAGCCAGCCCCCGCTCAGCCCGCAAGGCAGAAAAATCGCTGCGCGGCTCTTATTCTGCCGCAAGTCGGTGGCGCTCCAGCCGTCCTCCACGTGGATCTGCAGAAGGGAAGGAAGGCGGTACTGTCCCTCCGTCCTACCTGAGGGGGTTCCGCAGGGGCCCGCATCTGGGCGGGGCACAGTGACTGACGCACCCCTCCGCAGCAGAACGCTCTGTTTATCCCTCCCAAGCCATGGTGTAAACAGGAGAGGAGGTGAGACCAAGCCGCCAGGCTGCCACTGAATGCGTCAAGGCTGGCATTTCCCACGCGCTATCTGTTGGTGCCCCGGTCACGGCACTTTCTGGTGTGATTTTGCATGCATCTGTCATTAACTTCCCAAGTGTGACAATGACTCAGTCTGTGTCTGCGGTCCCCCAAGGCCCACCCACGAGGTCGCTGAGGCTCCACGACCAGCCCGCTCCCCCAGGCATGGGTGCCCAACACCCAGCACCCCTCGTGGCCAGGACAGAAAGCCATGTAGGGACACCACAGGGAGGCCTGAACAAGGATCTGACACGGTGTTTTCTGGGGTTTCCAGGGAGCCGACAGGAAAGCAGGCATCCCCCCACCCCGTGCTCTGGTTGGGGTGCAGAGGCTGTGTGCTCCAGAGGGCCCCTCACCCCACTAGGGGCAGAGGGGCAGGAGGCTTTGGCCTACTCTAGCCAGTGCCTCAGAGGCTCTCCCTAAGACCGCCTGGAGCTGGGCCTCTCCTTCCTCCTGCTCTCAGCTCCAGGGTGGGTTCCACAGCAAGTTTGCCCCCCCACAGCTCCTTCACAGCATGTCACCCATTCAGCAGTTTCAGATCATAAGCTACCCACGGAATTCTTTACCTGCTTGATTTCTGTCTCACCTCCCAGATGCCCCTCCCAGAGAGGGCAGACTCTCGGGCTCCCATATCCACTGTGGGCAGCAAACTGGACCCCCAGACAGAGCCCCCACATAACTGTCGAGTAAACTGAAGGTAGCCATTGAGCTGAGTCCTGCAGAAAGAATAGGGTCTCGGAGGTGAGGGTTGACACAGGTATACTTCAAGGGGACAAGGGAGGCCTGGGGAAGGGGACAAAGCTTTTCGAACAGCTATTCTACTGGATGCTTCGTCACTTTTTTCTTTTTTTTACATTCTTTGTTTTTTATTGTTTTTCTGGATGCTTCGTCAGTTTTTTTTATTTAATCTTCAAAACCCACTACCAGAGCATTACAAAAATGCCTGTGCTTCTGCGGGAGATGTGTGGGCCACAGCTCCCAGGGGCCGCAAAACTTATAAATGATGTGACACCTTCACAGCAGCATGGACTGCGCTGTCCGTCCTTGGCCAGTGAGGAAGGAGGGCGGGGAGGCTTCCAGGGAAACGGGGGCCAGGACTGTGCTGGGGCTTGGGGGCGGGGCTGCAGCACGAGGCTCGGAGGGAAGGCCTGGCAGGGTCACCTCCAAGTGTAACGAGCAGCGCACTTGAAGAAGGAAACTTCAGCCTGGCTGGGATATTAATCTTTATAAAATGACAGCAAACAACCTGGTTTGGGGCATGAATGAATCACAAGTTCACACTTTTTAATTTCTAAAAACAATCTTCCCTTTCTAAACGTCCCAGCAAAGGCTGCCCAGGTCACCTCCGTGGTCATAGCGAGACCCCTGGTCCATTCAATTACACGACTAGTGTTAATATTAACTGAAGCCCCGGTTTGCATCAGCAACCACCCAGGGCGTGAAGGGAGACACCAGCGAATGTGACAGGAGCTCAAGAAAGGACACAAGACAACCGACGACTATCACACACAACAGCACCAATGACAGGGGACCCTGCAGGAAGCCGGTCCAGGGGCCACGGAGGCCCCTGTGCTCCCTCACCGGTGTGAGCAGCGGCGGGAGGTGGAGATGCCCAGCAGGCCCCGCACCCTCCACGGTTCGAGCCCCCACGGAATGCAATCACCAGGCAAACGCGTCAACCACCGACGCCGACATGTTTACCCACATTGCACGGTGTTGTCTGACAGTCAGGAATTAAAGTGTAAACAGTTCACGTAAACAGTTGCACAGACAGCGCAGGGAGCGGCGGGCGGGGGACGGAAGGGGTGAGAGCAGAGCCAGACTCTCTGAGGGGCCACACCGGAGCTGCGGGCCAGGCCTCGTGGGGTCTGCTCCTCGGTCCCTCCCTCCAGCCTCCCACAGCCCCGCCCCCAGCACTGCACAGACCCCGGTCCCCACGTGCTCTGTGGCCAGGGACAAGGGAGTCCCTGCAACAGACCTGGGGATGATAGATAGATAGACAGGTACATAGATTGATAGATAGATAGGTAACAGATAATGGATAGATAGATAATAGATGAATAGATAGATGATAGATGACAGATAGATGATAAATAGAAAATGGATAGATGGATGGATAGATAATGGATGGATGGATAGATAGATGGTATACACATTTACATATAGATAGGTAATAGATAACAGAGAGATAAATAGATAATGGATAGATAAATAAATAGACAGGAGAGAAAGGGAGAGAGAAATGCAGTCTTAGATATGTCCACTCTCCACCCCACCTCCTTCCCTCTTCTCTTTTGCTGCCCCCCAGTTTACAGATGGGGACCTAGAACCCCAACCCTGTATGACCAGACTCTCCCCCTTCCACCTCCAGCCCCAGCTCCCTCCCCGACGCATCAGCCTCAGTCTACCCGCCAGCACCACAGAGAGGCCAGCGCCCCACCGCACAGCCCTCACCTCCCTGGCTCCCACGCAGACTGCTCCTGGGCCGCCCCCAACCCTCCCAGTCCGGGGGCCCCCCTTCACTCTCTAGATGAACTCACACCTGCTGCGCAGAGACCAAGCAGGCCAGCGGCTATCACACGAGCTGACATGTACTGAGGGGCCCACTCTGAGACTGTTAGAGTTACTGCAATCCGCCTGCAGGGAGCACTGCCAGGACCAGCCCTGTCCTGCAGAAGGGCACAGAGAGGCTCAGCGACTTGCTGAGGGTCACACAGCTGAATAAGCAGCAAAGCCCTGGTTATATCCCAGGCAGTCTGGCAGACCCAGCTCCTCACCGCTCGGCTGCTGTCCCTCAAGGAGGCACTGCCCAGGGCAGGGGGACACTCCCCTGCCTTGTGGGCCCGGCTCCAAGCTCAAGGGCAGCCCAGGGTGGGGGTGGGCAGGACTGAAGACTAACAGTTAACTAGGGAGACAGCTTTCCTGCTGATTGCCACACATTCCCACAGGCCTGGAATTTAACGTCTCCTTTAAATACACACGGCCTTTGCTATCTTTGCCACTGTTTCTGCAAACTGGTCTTCCCTCTCCGGTCCATGGCCCAGGGCCCCTCCTGCCCAAGTCCACCTAACTCGTTCCTGGAGTCCCTTTAGGGGACTCCCTCGCCAGACTAGGCAGCACTTTGCTGAGTGTGAAGACATTAGCTAATGAGAGCGGTTTATACCAGAGTGTGAATGAAGGCAAGAGCTGCAGGGGGGTGGAGGGTAGGGAGGGGGACGCACGTCACAGCAGGAGCTGAGTCAGTCCTACACTGGCTGTGTGTCCCCCTCCCTCACCTTCTCCTTCTGAGCCAGATGGAACCAGAGCAGTGCTTTGGGAGACCTGAGTTCGAATCCTGCCATTTCCAGCTTTACGACCTTGGGTGAGTCACTTAACATCTTCCCGGCTCCTAGGTACCATGGGTAGGGAGAGGCGGGGGAGTGACGTTAGCTCAGCACAGTCTGGCACAAGCAGGGGAAAGTGTGCTGGGTGTAGGTCTCTCTTCCCCACGCCAACCCCCCTACCCTCTTTGTCCCCTTCCTGTCCTCTGGGAAGGAATTGGAAACGGCCTCCTGGTCTCTTCCCAAAGGAATCTCTTGGTCAAGTCATCTGGGAATCACCCAGGAAACAAGGTCCCCTGCTACGCCGTCCTCCTCAGCACGGGCTCTGGCTCAGCCCGCAGCAGCCCTGCGGGGGTTGGCAACCCTGTCTTACCAATGAGCTCACTGAGGCTCAGACTGGCCACAGGGCCCCACATCCCAGCGCCATTGACTGGGAGAGACAGGTCCCAACCCAGGTGTGTGCACCTGAGAACAGCAGCGTGGGAGTCAGGCCACCAGCTGTGCCCGTACAAGGAAGCTGGTGCTTCAGACAAATCCCTGAAAGATGGGGAGTGACGGGCACAGCCAGGGCACATCATTTAACAGAGGACGATTGGGCCACTTGGGTGCCTTCTCAAGACTGCCATTGTGCTCCACGTCTCGGCCCTCCTCCCCCACCCTGTGAAACCACCCCCACCGCTGCCCCAGCAAGGCTGCCGACACATGGAGCTAATGCCGTGCCACTTGGTGCCACCTGCTCCCGGCAGGGAAGCCGGTCCTGAATCCCAAGGGCTAATTATCTTATGAGACTGCAGTTACATTAATTATATCTAAATGCCTCCGCTTGTACAGCAGACCCGCCCGCACCGCCCTGCCGGTACCTCTCCCTGCTCTCCGGCCCCGCTCTGGTCTCCGGGTCCACCCTGGCAGGACCGCCAGCCCCCAGATCGATGGAGCCTGGCAGGCAGATGCCGGCCCTGCTGGGCTGGCCTGCAAGGTCTTCTAGTTTACACTGCAGGTGGGCTCCACCCTGAGCCAACACAGAGCTTGGAAAAGCAAAGGAGCTCGAGGGGATGAGGGAAACTGAGGGCCGGAGACACCTGGGTCTCTGTCACCCACCTGACTAAGCAACTAGCTCCATCCTGAGCTGCCCGTGAGCTGAATGAGAAGCTTCCATAGATGCAGGGCGCACAAGCACTTGCAGCCCCACATGGGGCCCAGCTCTGGGATGGAGGAAATGGTTCTAAAAGCTCTGGAGCCAAAGGCCAGCGTGCCAACGTCACTAGCACGACAGGGACGGATCTCAAAAGTACGCCAGACACAAAGGGCCATGCGTTGCATGAGTCCATTCTCACGAAATGTCCAGAGCAGGGAAACCCACAGAGACAGCGTGTGTGGCTTCCAGGGGCCGTGGGAGAGGTGTTAGTGGGTGACGGCTACCTGGTCATGGGGTGTCCTTCAGGAGCTATGACAGCATTGGGACTAGACAGAGGTGATGGGTGCACAACACGGCGATGTGCTAGATGTCACTGAACCCAACCCGTCAAATTGTGAATTTCACCTCAGTTACAGGTAGGCAACCTCCAACGTCACACCTGCTTTTACGAAGGGACCCTTATCTCCAAGAGCTCAGTAAAGACACATGAAACCATGCCATGCATGAACCCTTATGGTCTGATTGTGTGTCTTCCCTCTGACTTCAAGGCTGACTGCCCCCCTTGGGTTCCAGTTCTTGGTTTAAACTGCACAGGCTAAGTCTCCGTCTCCTTCGTCATCCAGGAGTGACCTCAGAGCTTGTGTCCCCAAAAACTCTTCCTCTGAAAAACGCACTCACTGGGGTCTTCCAGCCTCGGAGAACAAGGCACGGCCACCCCTTGCTAATCATAGCCCTGCTGGGCCTGGGAGGAAGGCTGACTGCCCCTTCACGAGTGGCCTGGCCAGCCACGGCGGCCACCGCCCCCTAGGCACCACACCTAAGCTTAGAGCCTGAGGCAGTGTATCCCGCCTCCAGCGTCCCTGCTCGGCCCTGGCCTGGGAGCTGGGCTCAGCCGGACGCGGACCTCAGCCTGCTCCTCCCCCTCAGCTCCGGGCCTTACAGACTCAGAGGAGCCCGGGGTCTGCAGCTCAGCTCCCCAGGGCTGTGTGAGGGTCGGCAGCAGCTTCACCCCTCCTGTACCATGGCACCTGCAGGGCCGAGTGCAGTCAAGGCGCAGACCCACCCAGTCCCCACGGGGGCTCCCCACAGAGGAAAGGGCCCCGGAGGGAGGTGGCGCCCACTGCATTTCAAGGGTATGAGGGTGCATCTCTAACCAGAAGGATGCTGCTAAACATAGCAGTTCTCTCTGAGTGATTTCACATGAAATCTGCTCAATTTCCATGTCAAAACCTCACTACCTGCCTTCCCCACCCCTGCAGGCCTCCGGGGACCTGGAGCAGAGGTCTCCATGCTGCCTGGAAGGGTGAGCCGTGGGTGTTCATAGAAACCAGCCCACTTCAGAGATGCCCGGGGGCGGCTTCTGCTCACCCCCACCACCTGCAGACCCCACCCCAGGGTGTGGAATGAGGGCACAGCATACTCTGGGGAATAACGCTGCTGCAGCACTTGCAGGCTCCTGGGGGCGGGGGCCAGAGAGGGTGGTGTAGGGAGCAGAGGCTGGTGGGGACACTCCCCCAGAGGAGAGGTCTTTCATTCATCTGAAGGCAGCGGGTTGATGTCCTGCTTGTAAGCGTACAATTTAAAGGTGTGTGAGGTAGCCACGGAACACACTTGTATGCCACATGGAGAGGGCGGGGGTCAGACCCTAAGAGGAAGGAGTGAGAATGCCTTGTCTTTCCCGGGGACTCGCCCAGCCTGGCCCTGCCCTCAGCCTCTACTCCCCTGACACGGAACCTGGTAAATCTCGGACAGGCTCCTGCTCAAGGGTTGGCCCGCGAAGAGTGCACAGCTTGTGACTAGGACTTGAACCCAGGCCTCTGAACCTCTGAAACAGCTTGTTCCGCCCCAACACCTTGCTAGGGACCTTGAGGCTCAGGCCCTCATTAATAAAAAAAATAACAGGAATAATAAGAGTGATTTTTTAAAAACACCAGTTTAGGGCTCTCATGGCATAGCATCAGCTTAATTTTCATGTGACTTATTTTCCAGGGCCTGTCCCAGGCAGCATCCCGCATCCCAGCAGAAGCAGTGACAGGGCCCCCCCCTTCCCCAGAGCAGCTGGGCTGGACAGTGTCTGACTGTCCTGTCCATAGCAATGCTCCATGGCATGCCTTGCCACTGCTGGCCTTTTGCTCACGAAGCAATGGAGGCTCAGACGAATGAATAATTGCCACTATGTGCAGAGCAGCGTTCAAATCTAGTCTGTGTAAAAGAGGGCTGAGCAGTCATCTTTACCCGACATTTCCTCTCCCCGGGACCAGGGAGAGGCAACCCTTATGATCCACCCAGGGAACCAAGTGGGAGGGCTCAGGGGTCCTACTACCCCCACTGCTAAGAGACCAAGCCCTGTGTCTATTATATAGAAGACAAGGGCTTCTGCATGACTTCCTTAGTGAGGGGGAAAAAGTTCTAATATAAAAAAAAAATTTGAACAAAATTGTATTCACTTATGTATCAGCAGCACCAAGCACAATGATAGGCATCCAGGGTCCTCAGCGAATGCTTAACGAGAAAGCGAGTGAATGAATGAGCAAACTTCTGTCCCCACCTCACTGCCTCTCAGGCTGATAGCTACAGGCTGATGCAGACTTCCTGGTGACCAATCACATTCACATCAACATTCACTACCGAAATATTCACGCCTGAGCCACCGTACCCCAACTTCACAGGGTGAATCGCGGAAAAACAGCAGAAAGTACGGATCCCGGAAGGTATTTGGAGCTCATCTGGCCTTGTGGACCCTTGACGAGGTTATAAACCATGAGTATCTATCCTCATGGACTGAAATTACCTAGAAAAACACATTTTCTTTTCTCCTTAATGTTGCCTTTAATGGGCGGGCATGCTCTCTGACCCCTGAACTCCTGTGTGTGCCTCCACTCTGCTGAAGCAGGCACAGACTGCTCCTCGTTCACATGTTTTCCCTTCACGTCGGGAGCCCCAGGGAGTAGATTTTGCTCCTTTCTATTCTCCAGGGGCCTGCGGAACACTCGGCACTGTGTAAAGCTTCAGTAAATGTCAGATGGGTGAATGGATGCTTGGGGTGAAGCAGTCAGCCCCCCGTGCCGACCCCTCTGGAACCTGGACTTTGGGGTTCTGGAAGGTCACCTGGCCAGTGTGGGAGCCAGAGGCAGCCCTCGAAGACTGCTGCTCAGATGGGGTGGGAGGACTCGAATGTCCCCGACCAGGAGACACGGGGCACATCAATGCCACACACCCAGGATGCTGTGCAGAGTGGCAGGCTGCTGACTCTCTGTTCAGGCATGGCTGAGGCATACATAGGAGGCAGTTCCAGGGACCAGGGACTGGGTGGTAGACCAGAAGCCCGGTCATTGCCATGGGCTAATTCCCCAGTGTCTCCCTGGGTTTATCCCCGTCTCACCCTCCACCCACCACCTTTGGATGGAAGTGGGAGGAAGGGAAGAGGGAGAGGAGGATGGGAGAGATGACTCAGAGGAAAGTAGGTCAGCCGCCTCCTCTCCGGCAGAACCCGACGTGGAAGACACTGCCTGGTGCCACCTGCGGGATCCCCTCTCATTCCTCAGCACATCGGTGCTCGGCCTGGCTGAAACCCATCCACAAGAGGGACTTCACTACCTCCCGAGGCTGCCGGGACCTTTTCGTTCCTGGGGCTGCCCGCAGGCTCGCTCCACACTGGTGGGAGGGAGCGTGCTCTAATTCTAGATAACTCCAAATCCCAGACTAACACGCCCTGCTCACGGACTGAGCTCCAGGCAGCTGGGAGCTGTGAGAAGCACTGTCTCCCTTGAAGACTTCAAACGCTGGCAGATGCTGTGGTTTATTGTCTGACGTTCGGTGGCTGCGGAGACCAAGCCACCAGCCATGTCGGTGCCTGGAAGAGGATTTCACGCTGCAGCGTGCTGAACAATTGGGGAACTCAGAAAACTCACAAAATGTTTGGGCTCCAAAAGAAGTGCCCTCCTGAATCACATAATGGAGCATTTTATTACAAAATTATGAACCTGGACACTCTTCTATATGAAATATTAGTTGGTGTTAGATCAAAAGACGTTTCCACGCTCAACTGCTCCCGGGAGGAACCGGATCAGGTGGGTGTTGAGACTGCAGGGCTTCTCGGAGCCTCTGTCGTGACAGTTCCTTCTACGCACTCCTGGTGCAGCACGTCTTCTACCCCAGCACCGCCCCCCCCCGCCCCCCGCCCCGACTGTACCTTCATTAACGCGAGTGGTCTCCTTAGCCATCCCTGCCTGACAGCTGCCGACCCAAGTGGCGGGGCCAGGAAAATCACCAGCAAGCCCACAGGAGGCCCGCGGCACACCCCACCTTTCTTCCCTGAGGTGGCAACAGCCACGGGCTGGAAAGGAACCCAGCTGCTTCCCAGCCCGGGCTCTGAGCCAAGTATGGGCCCCAGGGACGTTGTCACAGTGATTTCCCGGCCATCAGCAAAAAGGAAGAAAAATGTCCTTTTAACACCGGCTGACACAGCAGCGGGACCTGGAAGGACAAGAACGACAGTCTTTCTAGCTAATGCAATATTTTCCTACAGAGATCTAACAACAATTGCACTCCCTTCCTCAAGAGCCTGGCAAAGCAAGGGGCCGCGGGGCAGGAGCTAACACTCCAGTAATACAGTTGTGGATAAAGGCACAAGAGAAAACTCACTCCATCACTTCTGAGCACCATTTGGCTTAAAAGGATCTTCACAGAAAGTACCAGCATCCTGGGGACCCAGGCCTGGTCTGCTGGGGCAAGCTGAGCTCGCCACATGCATCTGCACTGCTCATGCGCCGGTCAGGTGGGTTACGGACGGTTACTGAGTGCCTACTCATGTCTGTCCCTGGTGTGTGTGTGTGTATTCACTCACATGTGTGTGAGTGAGAAAGAGAGAGAGAGAGAGAGAATTGGCACAGAAGCTCTCCAAGCAGCACAGCTTTCATGCAGGGAAAACGGAGAGAAGGAGCAGTCGTTCACAGGGTTCCTAGGGACCTGCAGACTCAGAAGGACCTGGCGCATTTTCTCCCAGGCAGAATCCACCCTTCCCACGGGTGTGAAACGCACAGGGCATTTCTGGTGTCAGACCTGGCTGCATAATGCCACTTATGGACAAGGAAGTTCTTATTTTGCCGGGGAAACTGAATGCATGTTCAGGAAGTACATGGCGGAAGGGTGCAAAATGGGAAACCGGATGGCGACCCCTCAAACAACGAAACACAGAACGAACGCATGATGCAGCGATCCCACTTCCGGGATTCTGTCCAAAGGACCGGAGACCAGGATGTCGGAGAGACGCCTGCGTGTCTGCTCGGCGTGGCATCGCTCCCAATGGCATGATGCAGAAACAGCCTGTGCCCATGCACGGGGGAAAGCACAGAGGGAACGTGTCCTCGTGCACAGTGGACTTTATTCAGCCACAAGAAGAAAACCCTGCCATTCACAACCACATGGAGGAACCTGGAGGGCGCGATGCTGAGTGAAATGGGCCAGGTGGGGAAGAACGAATACCAGAGGATCTCATCTACATGTGGGATCTGAAGAAGCCAAACTCGCAGAAGCAGGAAGTAGCAAAGTTGCTGCTGGAGGTAGTGGGAGGGGAAAAGATGAGGAGATGATGGTTGGAAGGTATGAAGTTTCAGTTTCGCAAGACAAGCTCGGGAGAGCCCCCCTGCAGCAGAGCCGAGAGCCCCCAAGGCGGTGCTGCAGATTTAATGTTTGAGAAGAAGCCAGGCCTCACGTGGTGTTCTTACCACACCGAGACCACGGCAGCAGCCAGAGGAATAACCATAGATACAGGTGGGGACTTTGAGGGTGATGGATGCGCTTGTGGCCCCGACGGTGGGGGTGGCTTCACGGGTGTGGGCTTGTCCTCAAGCTTGTCGTGTTGTACAGATGAAACAGGTACGGCTTCTCACGCGTCAGTCACACGTCAACAGAGTGGTTGAAACCCTCAGCAGGGACAGTGTTCCCATTTCAGTAAATAAGTAATAGAGTTGGGGGGGGAGAAACTAGGGGAGAACTCACTCACGCTCGAGTCTGGGCTCGGCAGAGACTTGTCCCAGCTGTGGAAGGACTGGACAGCTTCTGCTCAACCATGCCCACCTCACACAGGACCCACGACCTCTCCACACCTCCAGCCTCCAGCAATGGTGACCAGTGACATGTGCGGAGTGCTCACCCCGGCCAGCCGCTGTGTCCAGCGCTCCCTACATTAGCTCATGGCCACCTGAGGAGGTGGGCATTCCCCGTGGAAAGGGTTCAACTGCAGAAAAACAGCCACTTTTCCTGTGGGCTGAGTTGGGGAGCTAGGCTGCCATGAGCAAAGGGACTCGACCAGTCCCTGTCTCACGGCAGGTGTCCAGTAAGTGGCCGCTCTCTTTCCACAATGTTGCACTGACCCTGACCTTCCCACACTGCTGCACAGACCCTGGCTTAGCTGTCAGTGGTGACAATGACAAAGGATTCAATCACAGGGCCTTCGCCTGGTCGGGAACCAGCCAGGCCAGCTCCATCAACATAGAGCGTGGGAACTAAAACCCAGGGAGACAAAGAGACACCCCAGGATGCAGTGTGGTAGCAGCTGAGACAGGGCTGGGACCAGGGCCTCTCGAATCCATGGCAGACCTTCTGTTCCCCTCACAGCAGCCGGTGGATCAGAGCTAAAGCTGACCTTGCAGACCATCGTCAGTGATTTAAGTGGCTAGGGACAGAAGGACAGGAGGCCATTAATTAGTGCAAAGAGCTAATTAAGAGGACACAACCCCAAGGGGAATGTGATTACTCCCCAGAGTCCAAGAATGAACGACGGGGACGAAGTAACTGAACAGAGTCTAATGCCTGCATTCCTCTTGGCACCGCCTCCTGAAACACGGCTGCACCGACTGGCGCCCCAGTGTCCGGAGGTGGGGGCCCACCTCCCTGGCACAGCAGTCAAGGCCCACTCTGGTCTGGCTTCTTAGCCTCTTCCCTCGCCCCTCCTCTTGGCCCACCTGTAATATTTTCCCCCTTCATTCTTCCCCATCCCTGAATCAAAATTCAACTCAGCTCCCAAGACTCAGTCTAGATGGAACTTTCTCTCCATCTCACAGGACAAAATAAATCCCCCTTCTTTATCACCTGAGTGCACAGCTAAGAGAATTGTGGCAGAGCAGCAGAGAGGTTAGAGACCTGCTGCCCACGAGTCATGTGACCCTGAGCAAGTCTCCTACCTCCCTGAGGTTTAGTTTGTGCAATGACACAGGTGGTCACCTTCTAAGGCTGAGTGACCTATGTAACAGGTGACACCTGTAGCGTGAGTGCTCAGGACAGTGTCTGGCATTGCCTTTGTGCACTCCCATGTAGCTGGACCACAACGTAACAATATGCATGATTATATGTTAGTGCTTCACTCTACCTTGCGACACCATCATTTTAGTCTTTCCCCTTCTCTGCAGTGTGTAAGTTTCAGGGGGGTCAGACCTATAACTTGTTCATTCATTCATTCAAAAATCACTTACTAAGTGTCAATACACATCACACATTCTGCGAAGCACTAGCAATACTCAGCCAAACAAACAAACAAATGAAACAAATAAAAACCACACAATTCCTGTTCTCAGAGATTGCACTACTGGGGGAGAAAGACAGACAGTGTTTATCGTTGATACCTTGTTAAACTAGGACAATGATCTGTACAAAGTGGTACTCAACTTTCGAAGAGCCTACCCCTGACTAAGGACTTTCTCTCTCAAGGTTGAGCATTTGACAGAGCAATCTCTATACATTACCTCAGTGACTGTTTACAACTCCCCCATCCTCCCCATTCTAGATGGTGACTCTGCTGGATCAAATGGCTTATTCCCGGCAATTCCAAAGCAACAGCACTACTAGGTTTCAAACTCAGGGCAGCTCAAATCAAACACCCTCTCCTTCCCACTAGACTTCAGTGCCTCCATTTACTGGATATTTAGCCATTGGATCAATAAACTGAGGAGGGAAATAATATTAAAAAGAGGGGAATACCTTTTCAGGACCCCATCTGGGCCTCTCCTTCTGTAACGGGAACCCAAGATGTTTTCTGAGATGGCTTTTCAAAGCACTGCTAATATTCACTGCCACCAAGTACCTCTGCAAGGTTCGTGGGCCACAGACAACTCCAAGGACTTGTCTCTTACTTCAAAACATGTTGGTCACAAATGTATCCCAAGCCATGTTGAGCCAACCACATGGTCACCATCGTCTTGTGCTAAATTTCAAAATCACACACTGTGGGTGTTACCATTAATACTAAGATCCAGCATGAAGTGAGTGGTCACTAGTTGCCAGGTGCTCTGCTGAGCATTGACACTCATGGACGATGATCTTTACAATGACCTTTGAGGTGGGTGGGATCACTCCAATGTCACAGCCAAAAAAGACTCAGAGAGGGCAAGCGATACACCCAAAGCTCAAGGGAGATAAATACAACATGGAACTGGATCCCAAAGCACATCGTTTTAGGGGCTAGATTTCAGCCTTCGAACTCACGTAGAAATACCAAATGCAGTTGGCAAGAAGACCAAACTGCTCTGGGCAAGGCTCCTTGCCAATAAGATGTTTTGCGGAGGGAGTTGGGACAGAACCTAGTCGTGAATTCATAAAGCCGCTCAGAGAGTGCGCAGTTCTGCGCCTCACAGGTGTACTCCCTACAGAGGCCACATTCGAATGTCCCTTGTTCATGAGGACACCCTCATCGACTTCACTGAGCAGCCCTCTGGGAATGGATCGAGCCCAGCAGAGACAGAAGGGTGACCTAGCCTCATTCACCCTCTTTAGAGTGGACAGAGCACAGGCTTAGCATCAGCCAGGCTTGACCTTCCGTCCTGGCTTCACCTCCTATTACTCAGTGTGGACGGACTCCGAGTTTCACCTGAGCTGTAGTCCAGAAACCGGCAGGCTCTGTCCTTGGTGCTGAAGCCACACAAATGCATGAGGCTCAGCAAGAACCAAAGAATTTCATCCAGTAAGGTCAGCACGGCAAGAGAGAAACCTGAGCCTGATCTCACACATCAAAATTGTGTGTCAAAGGACTAACCGTATGAATAGGTACCCAACTTTATTTAGAATATGATCAATGTAAGTTAAAATAAAAGCAGGACACTACTTCAGACTGACCAGAATGGCCACCACGGACAAGGCAGACAGCACCAAGTGTGTGTGAGGTCGCAGAATGAGTGAAGCTTTGATGCATGCTGAGGAATCATAAGTAGTCTGATCACTTTGGAAAACTATGTAGCAATGCCTATTAAAACTAAACACGCACACACCTTACAGCATATGCCACTCTTAGCAATATATTCAAAAGTGCGTATACATGTGTATTAAATGACATGTATAGGAATGTCCTTTCCATTTTTTGTAACACCCCAATACTGAAAATTACACAAATCTCAGTAGAATGGGCGAATGAATCCAGGCGGGTTCATACTTTGCACACTGTATGTCAAGGAATGAAATACCACTATACACACTGAAACGGATGACTCACATCATCACACTTGGGAAAGGAAGCCAAACACAAAGGAATATGGAGGGTGTGATTCCAGGTACACAAACTTCAAAACCCAGCCAAAACTAACCTATGCTGTCAGAAGTCAGGAGGCCCCCCCTTGGGGACAGGGGTGGGGAGTAGCGACTGGAAAAAGCTGGTTCTGGGAGCATGAGTGATGTCCTGGCTCATGACCTGGGTGCTGGCTAAACTAGATTTTTGAGTTTGAAGAAAAACCCATTGAAATTATAATTGAAATGTGTATTTCAATGAGAAAAAAGTGTTTAAAAGCTTCTTCCATGGCTCTGCTATGTCAAGATGTGCCTTTTATGTTGATTTTTCCAAAAGTCCTTTACTTTATCCTGAAACAAAAGCTACATTTCAAAGATACAAGTAAAAGTTTCTGAGCCTTGGCCTATAAGACAAGAATTATGTCTACCTTCCCTAAGTGGCTGTGAGAATTGAATTGCAGCGATATACTAGAATAATAAACGTCTGCAGTGTGGAATCATCCACCTGAGTAATTTTTATGCCAGGCTCTCCCCCACAAACCCTCTTCCCAAAAGATCCCAATGGCCAACAGTCTTAGCGGGGATCCCTGCCAGTTCCCTAACAAAAGGCTAATGAGGTCCCGCTTTCTGTTTAAATTGTCCTTATTTTTAGATTTACCTTTGTTCCTGTTGCTGAGGATTCATCCTTCAAACGCTAACTCACATATCTCATTTGATCGGACGTCCTCCCCGATCTTTTACTCACTCACTTTGCTCACCGCACTGTGCAGCGGGCACTGGCCAAGGCTCTGAACAGTCACACTGCCTGTTGTCCCGGGACTTATAGTCTTTGAGGGGAGGGTCGCCTCGCGTTGCTCTCAAATGCAATTTCCGAGGGTGGCAAATACGGCAAATGAAAAGTACAGGGAGCTTCACGACAGCACGGCAGGGCCTCGGAACGAGTGCTGGAGGTCAGCGGAGTTAATTAACCTGCTACCCTGGGCGCCACTGTGTTTGCACACACTTCGCTGCCCTGTAATTTATTTTCCTCTCTGCTTCCATGGCAGCCCATGAGCACCAGGACCATGTCTTATTCATGCCCTGATCTCGTGTCCTAGAAATCTTGCATGGCCTATTATAGGTGTCCCAATAGATCTCTCTTGAATTGACTTTAAGCATCATCACCATTATCCCTGCTCTCCTTGAGGCCACCTCCATGATTAAAGGGAGATGTAGACACCGTCCGAGGGAGCCCAGAGGGATGAGCCCTATTTAAGGGCACCATCTTGGCACCTAAAGGAAGGTAACAACAATTTGTTGATGACAAAGAAACCGAAACCAGAAAGCTGACCAGCTGCAACTATTTCTCTGAAATGCTAATTTGCTCCCCAAACCACCTTTCTAGTTCCCTGAGAGCACTTTCCAAGCGGGGAACCCAAGCAGCCTCCTGTCAATGCCTGTTTGCAAACCCAGACCTCGACTGTGTTTTGCACTAAGACTAGTAAAATCCCCAGCTTCCAAGGAGGACAGCTGGCAGAGACACCGCGAGCCCAGGGCACCGATCACAGGTGCTGTCTCGGCACCAGAGAGATGTGCTCGTGGGTTCTTTAAAAATCAGAACTGGATTTTTAAAAACATCTTTGAGAAAATCATCTCCAACCACTGTAACAGACAAACATACTCGCTGAGACCAGAGAAGGTAAATTCCAGGACACAGAGCCAGCCAGAAAAACTGGGTCCTGGGCCTCAGCTTTGCTGGGGTTTTGTTTGTTTTTATTTTTTATGCGAGAGTCCTCCCATGGTGCCCAGTTCTTCGTTTTTCTCCCAGTACTTTGTGGGCTTATCTTGTGCCTTCTCCTTTTTCGTGGGGGGACACTGAACACAACACGAACCTTGCAGCGCACGTCTGCAGGCAGTGCTGTGCAGAGGAGCTCCGGAACTTGCTCCTCTTGTGCAACTGAGACTCCGTGCCCACCGCACCAAGAAGTGTGACGTTCCAGCCGAGGCAGTGTGTCAGTTGAGGAAGGACTGCGCAGATGGCAAATTCCATGTAAACTTGTCACTGCTGCATTCAATCCCTGCCACCCCTTGGCGCCCCCCCACCCCCGCCCTCTGCGGGTGTCTCACGCACACCTCACTCAGCCCCTGCAGTTGCCACTTCCCTCCACTCTGTAACTGCACCCCCCTTTGCTGATCACCTACTGTGAGTCACCCCCCAGTCATACACTTGGCAGATGCCACTTGGAAGGCTCAGAACACCACAAGGACATGTAGTATGCATCTGGGTGTCTACAACGAAAATGACGATGCATGACACAATCACCCGGAGACTCCGTGACTGAGGCAATGAGGGTTCTGTTCGCTCCTGACTCAGCGGATCAGGAATTCAAGCAGAATTCCACTGGGTGACCCCACATCCAGCCAGGGAGCTCGCAGGTGGGGCTGGGAGGTGCAAAATGTGTCTCCATGACCCCAACCTGCCTGCTGAAAGGCTACCTCCTCTTCAGCAAGGGTCCCTCTCCTATCATAGTCTTCCTGGAGTCTTTCATCACGGCCTCAGCCCAGCTGGGCTCTCTTCCTATCCAACCCTTCTTTCCCCAGCCAGTCCTGGTGCTCTTTTCATTCTCCTTGGCATAGACAGAGGTGTGAACTCTCCTTTCCTACTGGGATGCGAAGGCCTCAAGGTCTGTGACCACACCTGACTCAGATCCACAGCTGCCACGATGACATCGAACACAAGGTGAGCACACACTGTGCTTCTGAAGGAAGCCGCTGAACTAGATACAGTAGTGCAGATGGGGCCACCATTTACTTCAATGCCTTGGGGGTGAGAGGGTCCCAAAAGACCTTGATTTTCTTGCAACCTCCAGGCGTCCAATCAAAAGGAACATGGGGAGGAAAGACAATGTGTGGTGTCCATCCAAGCATCAGTTTGGGGAGCTCTAATGGGAAAAGTTCAAGGTCAGACAGAACACTGAGGCAGGAGGCAGGGAGGCAGCACGCTGTGTATAGATGAACAAGGGTAGAGGACAGGTGCAGGGGGCCAGAATGTCACAGCGACATCAGGTCTGATTTTCCCAGCAATGCAGAGCCACTGGAGAGCAAACAAAGTCTGCTGATGGCCGACCGCATTCCAGGAACTGTGTTAGCTATGTGATACACATTTAATCCTCATAAAAGAGACTGGTAAATAGACAGCATCTCAATTTCAGACAGGATGAGGTTCGCACTCAGCAAGGTTAGGTGGCTGAGAGTCTCATGGTGACAAAGTGGCAGACGCCCAAATCTATGGCCTTTCTTCTCGGCCGCACAGTTGACCGATGCTTGAAGAATTCTCGTCAGTAAGAAGAGAGAGAATCGGGTGGCTGGTGACGGGGAGACGTTACAAGTGGGGGCATCCGTCAGGAGTCGCTGCAATAACCCTGAGACAGGAAGACGTCGTTCCCAAAAATCAATCAAACTTGGAAGAAACAGCTGCAGAAGGTACAGAGGCACCCTCCTTGGGGGTGGCTCCCAGGAGATGACCATCCCTCCTGCTGGGGTCCCCGGTATTAACCAAAGCACCAGCCGCAGGGCCCTGGGGCCCCGGCTCCAACTCCGGGCACGCAGCCGCAGCTGAGAGCAGTGCTGGTCACGAGGACGGAGGGTTATTAGCGGAGCCGTGTTCCAGCTCCCGCTTCCTCTCTGAATCATGTGTGCATGAATCATCATTGCCCTCCTCATATTTTAGAAGCAAGTGCATAATTTGTCTTAACCAAGAAAAGAAATAAATTGCTGCCTAAATACGAAACCAGTGTTGCTTCTGAAGTGCTTGAATTTCGTCAAATCTGACCCTGTCTTTTCTTTGGGGGTGAGAATAACCAGGAAAGGTTTGTTCGTTTGTTTTTTAAAGGTGCCATAGTGAGCATCTGCTGAGCACCTGCCCTGCCTGCGGCTCTGCTGTGTGCTTTTCAAGTCAAGGTAGATGGAATCATTCCCATTTCACAGAGGAGGAGCCTGAAGCTTATCGGAGCCGTTTATTGGCCCAGATTGCAGGGCTAGTGAGGAGCAGAACTTAGGATGCAGTCAGGGTGTGGCCGGCATCAAATCCCAGGCTTCCAACACCCCTGCCCCCCCAACCTGGTCGCTGCATAAGAAATGTATCAGAGCGACTCCACATCACGGTTCCTTTTGGAAATGACCTTCAAAGCTCTCCCAAACATGCCTACATTTGTTGTCTAATACCATCTTAGGACATTGAACCTGCTAGCTGTACATGAAGGGGGGTTACCAGCCAAGCCTGGTTCCGAGGGTTGATAGCCAGGGGGAAGGTCAGAGTGTTACCCTTGTTGCACGGGCGTGTGCTGTGCCACACGTCTCACCACGGTGTTCAAACACAACGGAAATACTATTACATCACTTACTACAATGCACTAATTCAAACATCACTTATCAAATGCAACAACATAAACAGTTTATGTATAGAGTTTGGAAAGGTATCACGTATTTTCTAGTATGCTATTTCACCAGGTCTTGAATTCTTTTTGAGAATTAGGTCTGCAAAATGTATTTCTAAATAAAATCCACACAAATGAATCAAAACACAGAGTTGAAGATCACAGACTGCCTTCTGGTCTGCTCTCAAACCGATCTCTCTAAATCACAGTTTTGATCACGTGAGCCTTCTGTTTAAAATATGTAGGGGGCTCCCGTCTGGCTCCTCACCGGAATTCAAGCCGGCCACCCGAGTCACTGCGCCGAAGGCTGGGGGTCCGGATTCGGCAGATACTTCAAAGCCACAGGTACACAGGGCCGTGTACTTCCCGACTCTTGGGTTAGACCACCCGTGACAACCTGTGTGCCCCACTGTGCTTAGGGGGAGGCTGGCAGAGTCCCAATTCGTAATGACAGCTGTCAAAGATATGCAGCTAGGGTCCTTCACCTTCACCACCGTGACATACAGGGAGCATTGAACTTAAAGCTTATCTTAGCTGTGACCACTGGGCCTGGGAGGGTAAATGCAGAACTATCAGTGTCCTTGGTGACAAAATGACAAGAGCCCCTGAATTCACAAGAAGAGAAGTACATTGGACGTACCTTGGTAAAGGCAGTGTATCTGAATGGGTGAAAAGATCACACGTACGTGGTCGCTTTTTCCATTTCTCTGGAAACTAAGCATGTACTGCATGCATAAGGTGAGCTTTGTCACTGGGACACGAGGGGGTGACAGCAATGTGGCTGGATATGTGGCTTCTTCCACAGAAATATTTGTCGGGGTGTGTTCATTGGAGGTGAGCAGCAGGGGTCAAAATGCCTGCTGGCTTTGCCAGTGACCCCTGTGCCTGGGAACGGCCTTCTGGGAAATGCGCAGGGTGGCTGGGTCTACATTCCCAGCACATCGACCTGCTCCTCGTGAAATCCAGTCCGAGGCACAGAGGGAACCTCAGCTTCACAGCAGTCATATGAACAAGATGAACTCAGAACCACGAGGAAATTACCCTGGGCTTATCCCGGGGCAAGGCCGTCTGTTTGCCGACATGATGGGAGCGCACAGAGGCCGGGTCGGTGGATGGAAGGACACTCCGTGTGCTGCTGATGCAACCAGGCTGGAAAATCACAACAGTCTCCAAATGCAAACTTAGCAACCACGTGTCCACCCTGGAACGGAAAATCCTTACCTAGCATGTCAACATCAGTGGGCGGGTTCAATTCAGATGGGTCTGGCCCTCAGATCTGCTCAGAGTGTGACTCTTTAAACAGCATGAGCATGGCAGGCACCTGTCCTGGAGTTGAACAAGCTGGCGACATTCTCTAAGGGTTGTGCCCCCTTGGGAACCTCTTCGAGTGTTTCCAAGTCCTGGTTTCTAGTTCTGTAAAATGAAGATGGGGATGGACCTCGTAGGCTTTGGGGGGGAGAACATTGACAATGCGTTCACTGCAGCGTCTGCCCCTGGTGTACATGCGCCAGGGGAAGGAAGGCTCCTGCCCCTGGCCTCTTGGACCGCTGAGTGCTGAAGACCGACGCCGGCAGACAGGACAATAGATGAAGCAGAATGAAGTCCAAGTGCCGTGGCTTGTTTGTCAAGGCCACCCCCCAACATCGTGACTTCAACTCCTCTACCCACCGATAACTCCCATTGCAAGTCAGCCGGTCTGGGATGAGCTTCTGCTTCTGACGAGAATGTGCTCAGTGCCTCAGGGGTTAAGGAGAGGAGGGGAGCATAATGAACGTTAGGTGATGACCTTGGCAGAGAAGGAGAGCATAGGCATCAGGGTCAGACCGACCGGAGTGGAGACCCCAGCCCAGCTCGCTCCTGGCGGGAAGACCCATGGCTAACAGCCTTGCACCTCTGTTTCCCGGGCTGTCGAGTGAAGACCAGGGCCGCCCCGCAGCGGCGTGAAGTGCCGGGGCACTGGGAGGAGTGACTTCGTCACCGCAGAGCATGTGGCGGGCACAATGACTGAGTTACAGTCACTGAACCGTAGCACTAATTCTCGCACACAAGCACCGGGACTCATGAATCACTGACATCACCATTATTATCCGAAGAGCAATGAGACGTGGCAAGGTGGTTAGCGTACTCAGGCTAAATCCAAATAACTGGTTAAACACCTTACTTGTGTCTCACCTACCAAAAACACCCAAAAGGACAAAAAAAGTCACCTTCTTTTGGGGGGAAATCCGCTCATATTAATTAACCCAAAAGGCTTCTAGCGATTCATGTTTGTAAGACACTTGGACATCCTAAGAATAAGAGGCAATTTAAATGCCGGTTTTATAATAACTTCCTTTTGTGAATATTACTCAAGGGGATCTCAAGTAAGGCGCCCCCAGGATTCTGCGCGTCTCCTCTAGGAGACAGCTCTGCGTTGCCTAGTTGGGGGCCAGGGTCCCCTGGACGCTCCGAGGGTTCTCGGAACTCTGCTTCCTTGGCAGAAATGTGAATATAGTAAAAGACAGCAAAAGGAGGGAGAATTCAAGTGCTAATAAAGTACCAGCTAAATTCTGATTCCTCCTAAATCTAGTTCAAATTGCACTCCTGTTTTCTGTTTATATGGCTTCAGCAGGAGGGCAGGGCACCCTTCCTACAAAAGACTACAGTATTTTTGGCCCAAGAGACCAGGGACAGAATTCAGGGCAACTGCAGCCTCTGTAAAGAGGAGAAACGAAGAAAGGAAAGAAGCAGAGAGGAGAGCACACACTCCATATACACATTCCATCCAAACCTCTGGTTGACCCCTAAACCATGTGCATGGGTGGGACAGACGCCAAGGAGGTGGACTTAGGATGAACTGACCAAACTGACATTTGAAATGCTGCCTAAGAGGCAGAGGTTATAGTCTGAATTCAACTAAGCTAACTGTCCACCACAACAAACCAACACATCACGAGAACATCAACAACAAAAACACCCACTAGCAGAAAGTTATAGACTCCAGAGTCCCCACGTCACAACATTCACGATCTCTAAGATAAGAGTCCAAAATCACTCCACATGAGAAGAAAAATGCAAATGGGGCCCGTTCTTAAAAGACGAGGTAATGAAGACTGATCCCCAGATGATCTGGGATTAGCACAAGTTATAACTATGCTCAAAGACATAATGGAAAATATGCTCGTAATGACCAAAAATTACCTATAAAGGTTGCGTATCCCTCAGATTTCAAATGGAAAGGAAGTGAAGAGTCACATAGGGTTGGAAAGTTTTATCTCACAAAGAGAGTAGTTTTAGGAAAGTTCACATTTTCCTGAGGACAAAACATTTGATTAGACCAGCTATTGAGGATTAGGAATGCAATATAACTAATTAATTAATTAACTAACTCAAGAAAATTACATGCTCGGTTCCAAGCACAGTTCTGGAACCGACCTAACCAAAACCAAGTTACCAGCTTTCCTGAACCTTCTGTATTACATTGACCATAGATAGTCCTTGCCTTGTGTGAGACGATGAATTCATTACTGAAATTCTTTTATCTGGGTCTTTCTAAACCTTATTTTATGCTGTCCTCATCTTCTCCTCCCAAAATCTGACCTAGGTATCAAAACATTTGGCTCTCCATGTGTATTGGAGACAAACACAAATATAATTCCAAACTGTCTCGTTCTCTCCCCGCATCCCCATCCTCACTCCGTGCGCATACTATATGGATTCGTGGCTGTTCTTGTAACACACATTGGCATTTTGGTTCAGATGGTCTTCCCACACCCCAGTCAAAAGCCACGCCCTCGAGGTTTGGGGGTCACGGCTTCCTTTCCTTGAGACTATCCCTCCCCAGGCGCCTGGCACACAGTGGCCCTAAGCAAATACCAATCCAGCTGCTCAGTGAAATGTAGCAATGAGCTGCATTGTACTCATTAGCATTCCATCTCTTTTCGTGGAATGATGTTCTTCCCCTATAATTGCCATAGAGACTTTGTGAGCAGGGCGGAGAGGTCACGTGCACGCAGGTTAACAGTGATGGATGTGACTTCCATTCAATAATTGGTACCTGAAAAAAGAGGTGGGTTATCACATTAGCTTGCTTCGGGCCATCTCTCACCAGACCATCGGTCTTTAAAGAACACAGATCTCCATTAACTTTCATGAAAATCCAATTATTTCCTGCCCGTAGGAAGGTCTCCATTTATCCACGGGGAGCTTTACCAGGCAAAGCTTCCAGATTGTGTGTCCACGGAAATCTTTGCTAAGGGGATTCTTCCAGGCTGCAAAGTACGTTCACAGGCATGGTCAGCATCATTTTGTAACGGCTCTGTGTGGTCATCACACTGAACAATACATGAGGGCTGAGGGTTAGGTGGCTAATCACATATGGTGCCACCTGGGCTGAGTGTAGGCATTCCTGGTCCCGGACCCACTCTGACCCCACCACACCACGCACCCACCATGCACCAGGCTCACCGTCAGTGCCAAAGGAAAATCTCCGCAAACAAAGCCATAGAATGACATCAGAGAGGACACAATATCGGGAAAGGGAGCATTTGGGGCTTCCCTCTGACTGGAGGGCACCAAGAGACCCTCCAGATCCTGTGAGTGGGGTGCTGCATACGACCAAAAACGAAAGGACTGGCCTTGGCCAAGGCTCTCTATGTGCCCAGGCCCCTCCTGGGTGCTCCCCGCTGCTCTGGAACTTAACCCAACCTCCTCCGCCAGGCCCGCCCTCCTGAGCTCTGGCTGTGCTGCCGCCCGAGGTGGCCTGGGCCACAGAGCACATCAGGGCCACTGCTGAGACTGCTGAGTCTCAGGGCCACTGCTGAGACTGGGAATGTGTGAATCATCAGCTGTGAGCCAGACCTCATTCTGGGACCTGTGGTAAAATGATGGTGACTATGAACTTGCTCCTGGCTTCAAGAAGCTTAGGGTCTAGTGGGAGTGGCAGCTGCACTCAAGTCCAAGTAGAGAGCTGGAGTAGCTAAAAAGCCCACTATGTGTTAAGCCTCGTCGTAGGAAATTAATGATGTAGTGTCATTAATGTGTCTAATGACCTTGTGTGGCCTGCAGTAGAGTCCTCCTTTCCAGGTGCGGCAGCTGAAGTCACCTGGGCAAACTCATCGCATTTAGGTGGTGGACCTTCCAGCTGTGTGGCCCCACATCCTATGCTCTTTACCTTCCACCCACACGGAAAATGTAATAATATGTGGAATGAAGACACAAACAGCGTTCTAAGGAAACACAAACACACACGTCGACTAGAGACACGGGTTTTGGAGAGGCAATGACCACAGGAAGAGGAGACGATGACCGGGGGAGGCCTTGATTATAAGCACATGATGCGCAGATGGTCCAGGGATAGGAGGGGAGTGGCAGGCGGAGGAGAGGAAGAGAACAGTAGCAAGAAGCTGACAGTACGTGACCTGTGAGAATAAACATCAGTGGCCGTGGGAGCCAGAGTGCACGAGGCCTGGATTTACCCGGGGGCCATGCTGAGCCACTGGGAGCTTTAACTGGAGGAATGAGATGTATTTTTTTAATTCTGGAAGGAAGATCATCCAACAGCGAAGTGAAGGAATGATCGGAGGAGTGCACAGAGAAGGAAGGAGATTAGGTAAATCCTATGGTAATAAAAGCAAAAGAAATGGTGTGAACCTGACATTGTGTTGTACTTGAGGGAACGAAGGGGGAGAAATGGATGGTAAAGTCACTCCAGAGGCAAAAATTAGCAAGACTTCCTACGATTCACTGAAGGCGGACAGTGACGGAGATGCCATCAGAAGAGAGGCACCAGGTGAGTGGGATAGGACAGGCAGTCCTGCCTGTGAGAACCTTCGGTGAAGAGACAGTGTCACTCTGAACTCTCACGTGGTCCTGACTAGCTGTGGGGGCCTTCCCGGCTCTCGGGACACAGTAGAGACTCCGGGTCGGTGGCTGGGCTTTGTGCCCTCCCCCAGCTCTGTGGGCTTGGCTGCCTTTCCTCATGCGGCTCCAAGCCCACCTCTTCGTGCTCTGGGATTCTGGAGCTGGGGGCCTGCAAACCACATTACCCAGCTCACGACCACGCTGACTCCTGGCAGAGGCTGCTTAGGAAGGGTTCTGGAGGGAGAACGGGGAGAACGGGAAAATGGGCTTCTCTTATCTCTCTAGGTCCTGCCCGGGCAGCCCTAGCCACAGAGCGCAGCTCAGACATCGGTGTCCTCTGGCACTTCTAGCATCACCCTTTCAAAGCCACCTGCGCAGAGATGAACCGTTTCCCCGCCAGCTGCGGAGAGCCGTCCCAGACCATCAGGCACAGCTCTGCAGCGGGCCCCCCCGGGGGTCCGGGCACAGCGGCTGAGCCCCAGGAGCCAGGAAGGTCCATCCTGCTCCTCCTTTTCACACCCCCAGCCCTCACAATCAACACCTCCTCTCGCAGTATTATTGGTCATTAATAACAATCAATCAACTAATCAATATTCACATAGTCATGAATAATCACAAGTATTCATTACTCATCACTGAGTCATGTCCAGGCCCACTCCTCGCTCTGTCCACCTTCCAGCACTGACACAAGCAACGATCCCCTGCGTCTGAAATAACCACTGGTGGTTCTAGTTTTCCGACCGGGCTGAGGACTGCTTTGCTTGGTGCCAGAGTGCTTTAAGGGAGCACACCCTCCAAGACAGGATCCAAAGACTGGGTTGCTAATGTCTCGGAGCGGAATGCCATGCGAGTGACCTGTCACTGAGAAATGAGATGCTAACAATCCATGGCAGGAAGCAGTCCGCCAAGTCACTCCTTCATCACCGATGGACTCTTGAGAGGAAGCGCCTCTTCCAGCCACTGCCTGGAGGACCAAGTGGTCCCTGAACTTGGCTATAATATCGGTGGTGAGCACAAGGACCCTGAGTGGAGTGGATACTTCTCACTGCACTGGAGACACGACAGGAAGAAAACAACAGAATCTGGGCTTCAAAATGTCATTACCGACTTCACCCTGATCAGAGAATGAGCCCGCTTCTGCGCTCGCTTCAAAAGAAGCTCTGGTCTCCTGCAGCCACGGGGCAGACAAGGCTGAAAGTCAGAAGCAAACTTCACTCCTGCAGGTCGCAGCACTGCAAGGATGTCGGAAGCCGTGCATTCACCAAGTCTCTTCCGTGCACTTTTGGGCATCGGAAGGAGTGAGACACTGACATTGTCTATGGGGACACTTGGTTGGAATCAGACTACACTGGGGACCTCCAACAATTACCTGTCATCACTACCATGACGTAAAGAACCCAACATGTTGCATTTAACACATCCTGACACGCTATTTGCTTATTGTTTTTTTCTTTATTCTTTGCCCCACTAGCAAATATACTCCATGAAAGCAAGAGTATTTTTGTTTGTTTGTTGCTTTATTCTCTACCTCAAACAATGCCTTCACAGAGCAGACACTGAATCACTAATTACTGAGCAAAGAGGTGTGATGGAGGAAGTTTGGGAGGGAAAATAAAGGGGGGAGGAGAGTGTTGAGAAATTATGTCTATTAATATGCAGAGATGTAGATTAGAGCCAGTTAGTCGAATGTGCTATGTGCCAGGTCGGACAAGTGTCTTTGTGCAGTCCGCAAAGGATGTAAAAGATTGTTTAGTTATCCCCCCCTCCCATTTTACAGATGAGAAAGTAGAGGTCTCAGAATATGACAGACTTGTCCCAGGGGTGCTGCACAAACAAGACTAGAAACGAGCTCGCCTTAGCCTTAGTCTAGAGTCTTCAGTTTAAAAAGAATGAGGTTCACTGCGAATAAAAAGATGGGGATTACAATACCTCCTGAGAGTTCAGCATCTCTCTATAGGTCATTGTGTGTGTGCATGCATTTCTGTGTTTATATTTCATTTTAACTCATATTTGCTAAGTATCTTCTATGCACAGGCACATACATCGCTCGCATAGATGCTACTGATTATCCCCTTTCGCCAGGTTTTAAAATTCCCAGGGATAGTGTGAAGCTGGGCCTCCAGTTCTACCTTTCAGATGTAGAATCAACATATTTATCCACTATATTGCCTTCACCTGCGACAATGCGAAATAAAACAGAGGGAGAGAGAGAGAGAATATCAAAGTGAAATGTTCTGGAAGGCAGCCAGAGCATCATGCCAGGCATTCCACAGATTGCAAAATGTAAAAAGTAATAGATCTTCAATTCAGCGACTCCCCTGAGTCATGAATTCGCAGCAAACCAAAGCTGTCGATGGGCCTCGCTGTGCCGGGGGTTCCTGCTCCCAGGGGAAGGGCCGATGCACCTCGCTGGGTCTGTCACTCGATCAGAAAGGGGCAGTTGTGGAGCTTGGAAATGGAGTGACTTGAAGGCAATGCCACTGATAAGTCACAGAGGACCCGAGAGTGGCTCTGGGGAGAACACGCCCCTGTCACCTCGGGGTTTAATTTGAGTGAGAGTTACCTTTAATCCAGCCAATGGGTTCCCGCTGGAGGGCAGCTTGTCCCGAGGGGTCGGGATCTTCCTAAGGCTTTGCCTTAAGTGGAGCGGATACCCCACCGGGTCCGACCTGCACACAGGAGCGTGCGTCTGTGCCGCTGTGGGAGATGGAAATGCAGTTCATGGTCGACCAGAAAGCCGGACAGTGGACATCTCCTCTCTCACTGCATCAGGGCGAAGCAGGGCTGGTCCTCCTCAAGGAATGGACCAGGGAATCATTGTACCAGGACTGGTGACTGAGACAGAATTTGAGATTTAGTCTCCATGACTCAAATAATCCTTTCATTTTTTTACCCAAACTGGTTCCAAAAAAAGTTCTGCAAAGACGGAGCTAGGAAACATGAACTCATTCATGAATTCGGTGCCGCAGGGGGTGCACTTAGGTGTCTGCACCTTTTCCTGCAAGGATCCAAATTAGAAAACAAAAAGCAAATGAAAAGAAACATCATGTGACCTTCTGAAATCTCACACTGAACCTGGAAGGCAGAACTCACACAAATAAAACGGCTAATGAGTTAGTCCAAGACACCTTTATTTTCAAAACTGTCATCCACTAAACTAATTCAGTAAGTGTTTACGACACACGGACTCTGGGACAAGCCCAGCTCGAGGCACTGAGAACAGAGGAGTGGACACAACCGTCACATGGAGCTGAAGCCCTCTCGTTGGGGACAGGATTGAAGACGGTAACCCAAACAGTGAAAACAGCTGAACCCGTAGCAGCAGAGAACCCTTAGCGCATGTGAGGGAGCATCCAGCTCTTACAAAGGCAGAGCAGGGTAAGGGGCAGCGCGCTGGGCAGCTACCCGAACCTCAGCCATCGCAGAGCCCATTCTGCAACTGACAGCAGCCCCTCGTGTCTCTCCTGCGCCCGCCCACACCTGCAGGGGCAGACGGGCCTTGCGGTGCAGCCCTCCCCTGGGCCCTGGCTGAGCTGAAACAGGGTCCTGAGCTAATCTGAGGAGGGAACAAGAAAGCCCACTGCTCTTACAAAGGAACAGATCCATTTTGAAAGCGCCTGTACACCAAGCTGCCTATGTGTTTAAGCCGTTGCTTCAGCCAAAGTTTTCTCTTCAAAGGCCAGCTTTCGGGGCTGAGACAGGGGCACGGCGAGAGGGAGAGCGGGTGCCTGGGTCACGGCCACCTCTCAGTGTCCTGTCGTCCCTTTGCTCGTCAGCTGGGGGCCGCCCTTACATGACGCTTTTGAGGGCCTCCTAGTCTTTGTGCTGCTGACAGTCGCTACCAATGGCTGTCAAACCCCAGCACCGCAGAAGGGACCAGCGAGCTCGTCTGTCTGAACCACCGCCTTAATCAGGCGACGAAGCCAAAGTGAAACATGTTGTAAAATTGTCTTGATATCACCAAGCAAATAGTGCAGGACTGCGGCAAGTCCGAGGGTGGAACTGGGCACCCTTTCTTCTTCTTTTACTCAACACTTAACCAAAAAAAAAATCCTCGCGGCCATAGATTTAGATTAACTTCACTGGCAGAGGCTCACTCCTGTGCTGGCGCAGCCGCACGAACACAGACGCCACTGAACTTGCAATCAGTAGGGATGGGAACAGCTCGTTCCTCAGGACCTACTGTGCGCCAGATACCCTGCTACACATCCCACATGCGGCGTGTGCTCCCCACAGGACTGCGGATTCCATGAAAACAAGGACCCTGGCCGCTCTGGCTCACCTTTGTGTCACCGGCCCGCAGCCAGGGCTTGGCCTGTGGTAGACATGCGATAAACAGGTTGAGTGAATGAATGATCTCACTTACACCCGAAGAAACCACGTGAGTGCTGGTGTGAACTGCAGCCCAGCTTCATGGAACGATTTGTCCGATCCACTCAGCGCGTAAATGTGGGAAGGAGGAGAAATTGCGTGACCTTCAGAAAGAGGAAGTCCCGCGGGATCCATTTTAACATAGAGGCGAGATGGCTTCGAATCCAGCAAACAGAGTGCTGTTAACACACAGGTCCTCTCGAGGTGCTTGGGAGGTTAAATGTGCCCCCGAGACATCGTTTGGGTTCCACTTTGCACGCTCAGCAAAGTCTTCGACTCACAACTACAGCCAGAGAGACGCAAGCTACCTTTGGAACTGCAGTCGGCACAACGGCCGCTGAGGTCCGCCGTGTGCCAGGGCCTCCCGGGCCACAGACTCCGCACAGCTGGTCTGCCAGCCTCTCGGTCGGTTCCAGCCGACTGTGTGAAACTAAGCATAATATAGTTGAAATGATAATAATCACAAAGTGCCAGAGCTTTACATGTTCCGAGGCTTTAAATGTATTGCCTCATTCAACCATCTAACAAGTAGGTGATTATCATCACCGTAATAATCCCCATTCTACAGACGAGGAGCTGAGGAAGACAGACACAGGCAAGGCCACCAGACTGACCATGTCTAATTCTGATTCCGCTGCTTCCTGCCTGGCGTGACTCCCCCTGTGAATAAATGCGTAGGTGGGTGGGGGGGTGGGTGGGTGCATGAGTGGATGGGTGGGTGAATGAAGGAACAGAAAGAGACAGGAAACAATTTGGAGGGTGTCACCACTGTGGATATACAGTCTCTACGTACCCAACTCAATCCATAATTCATGTGAATTGCGGTTGTGTGGGCTGAGTCATGCTGGAACTGTCGGGGAGGCCAAGAACGGTGGGTATGTGGGCAAGCTCTGAAGTCAGATACGCCCATCCATCTGCTGGCTCCGCAGCGTGACAAGCTGCTTGGGCTTGAGTGTGACACCTCTGAGCCTCCAATTCTACCTCTAGAGAACGGGGGAACGATCTGCCCCGAAGACCGTGTGAGGGTCAAACAGCGTGCCAGCGCAGAGTGGGCACTCCGGACAGGTGTGTGGAAAGAACGAGCCGATGAGTCAGCCACAGCGCCCCCACCACCCACCCCACCGCGTGGATGGGGTCTGCGTGAAAGCAAGATCCAGTAGGTCTCCCTTATGTTATGGTTTGAGAGGCAAAATCCCACCAATGCTGCCAAGCCGTGAGAATCTCCAGCTGCGTATTTTAAACCTCATGCATCTCGCCGGGCACATGGTGGAGATGGTCTGACTTCGCTCACATTCCAGTCCCCAGGATGGACTGAGTGCCTCTGTGATCCAGAAAGCCAGGTCACTGTCCTCACTCTCAGCATCTTTGAACAGCGGACTTACACACTGCCAAAACCAAATGTGTTCCTGGGTAAAGGGGTCTGGAGGAGGCATTTTCACTGCAACGCTGCCCGGGGGGACCAGCTGTTCGCCTTTTTGGTTGGCGACTCTATTTCACCCAAGCACTGAGTCTAGGGGGACGGCATGTTCCCCACTTACATGGGCAGCCCCATCCTCAAGGTCATGGTGGGCTGTCTGAGTTTCCTGAGCCCATCCCCCAGCTCTCAGGTAAGACTTGGGCACCCGGCTAGAAAAACAGGATCATCTGAAAGTCTTCCCAACCCTCGTCTTCACAGGACGGCACACCAAAGTGCTTCCCCGCACCCCCCTGAGGCCCCTCAGGACACGGTTCCCTGTCAGAGAGAAGATGAAAAGGACTTCGCCTTGGAAGAGGGGAAGCCGTGATCTTGGCATCACGCTCTCCCTTGATCCGTACTTCGCCAGATGAAGGGGACGCGGGACGGTGCGGACCAGAGCTACGCTCCCTCCGCCGAGCCGTCCCCTCTCTCGCCTCTGATGTGGACAGATGAAAGGAAAAGAGGGCCAGGAGAATCATCCTGGGGAGCTTTGGGGAGAGTAAAACTGGGACACAATGGCGATGTGCAAAGAAAAATAAAAGGAACAAACCACAAAGCTTTCATAGAACTCAAACACACAGTAATAGAAGAATAAGCGAACGTCTCCGGAAAGGAAAGGAGATCGCAACCAAGTGTCCGTGCGGGAGCTGGAAGGCAGGGGCGGGCCAGGGCTCAGGGTGTGCCTGTGTGGGAACGGAGCAGGAAGGGGGGCCGGGCTTGCAGAGGTGAGTGGGACGGGTCGTGAAGGGCTCCAGCCTCAACCACCGCCGCAGGACCGAGGCTGCAGAGTCCCGCCCGGCAGACCGTGGAGGGTGCCGTGGGCCACCGAGGCCATCAGGTCACCCCGTCCAGGCCAGAGTTCCTCCAGTGCGACACCCGCACTGACAGCCTCAATGTCACCCAGAGGCAGGCGTTAAAGGTGCGGACCCCGAGCCCTTTCAGAGGGGTCATGGGCTGAACTGTGACCCCTGCTGTAGACTAGCTGTGTGTCCCCAAAATTCCTACGTTGAAACCTAATGCCCAAGGCAACAGTGTCCGGGGCCTTTGGGCTGGAATTAGGTCTGGATGAGGTCGAGGGGGTGGATTCCTCATGACGGAGTCAGCGCCATTGTGGAGAATCTTAGGTAACCCAGGTGACAAGATTAGGACTTGAAATATAACTAGTCAAGGCTACTATGGGGGGAAGGAGCAGAACCAAGACTCTGGGACAGATGTCCTGGAGGTGGGAGGGAAGAGACAGGGCCAGAGAATTGCAGGCTTCCTTCCTGGCACTGAACTTGGTATGAATAGCACACAGCTGGCCCGCAGCCTGTGTCAATAAAGCTTTATTGGAACACAGGCACAGCCACCCGTTTGCATGGTGTGCTCCCCCCCTGTCAGAGCAGAGGTCTGTGGGTGTGATGGAAAATCCTGAGATATTCTCCAGCTGTTTAGCCCTTTGCTGAAAATGTTTGCTGACCTAATTCAGCAGCTCATCACCTTCTCTGCTGGTTTTGTGGTTAAAGACTGAGTTCAGAGAGAGCAGCAAAGGACGCTGTTTCTGTTGGAACAGGGCTCGTGGATGCAGAGGAGAAGGGAGATGCAGGATTTGTGGCACCTGGCGTTGCCAGCACACCCGTGGCCCAGTGGTGCAGGGCTGACAAAGGTGAACGGATTCAACAGAAGCAAAAGCATGTAGGGAGGTGGAGCTGGGCTCCTAGGAAGCACCCCGTGCACATTCATTGCTATTTCTCCGATTCTCCTGCGGCCACAGCGCTCACTGGAAGAGGAGCACTGTGCTAAGACATTCATCCTGCATCGCCCCTGTCCCTCAGGACCACCCGGGAGACCACCTGCAAGGCAGAGGCAGCCTCTGAATTCTGCAGGGAGGACACTGGGGCACAGCTCAGGTACACACTGCTCAGAGGCACCTGGACGGTAAGCAGGGGAGCCGGGACCTGAGGAGCCTGCGGGCTGTCCGGCTTGGATGCCCACGGGATGCGAGCCGGTGCCCAGTCACCATGCCCAAGTCACCCACTGTCCCAGGGGCTGGCACTTTCCTTCTGAGTCCAAAACACGAGCCTGGAGGGTGAGACACTCCCACGCCGAACGTGGGGGGAACAAAGGGTCACAGAAAGAGTCGTGGAGCAAATCCACACCAACGCGGTATTGACCCAAGCCTGGCAGGTGCTGCCGGGTACCCCACCCAAAGGCTGCTCGGGCCCAGTCTCCTCCTCTCATACCTGCCTCTGACCAGAAAGGCCGAAGAAAAAGACAGATATTCATTCACCTCCCCAGCATTCCCTCCAGTTAAAATAACTATGTGACCCTGCTTTGGCTAAGGAAATAAAAGGGGAAATATTCTGGGATGATTTTTTGTTGTTGTTATAAAGGGATAGACAAGGGAAGTGAATGGTTGGCGCTACACTCCCCCTTTCCTTCTTCCTTGAATGCAGATGTGATTTCTGGAGCTGTGGTCATTATATTGTGACCCTGAGACAATAAGCCCATAGCTAAAGATGGCAAAGGACTTCATTTGAAAAAACATGGAGTTGATTCTTTTTCATAAGTATGAAGAAAAAGAATGTCAGGAGCTAATTGCCTCCAGGCTTGCTACATAATCAACAGGTGAAGCCACTGCTAGTGAAGTCCACTGTCACTCAGAGCCAACAGTCATCCTGGCTGACGTTCCCAGGCAGCTCAGCTCTGTAGGGGCATTAAGTTCTCACCATAAACCGGAATATGAGCCAGGTTCAGGGGATGGGCCCTTGTCCCCCAAGGAGGCACCCCACCCCTAGAGTAGCAATTCCCACTGGTAAAAACAGAGATAAAAACAGTTTTCAGGAAAGGTCTCTTCCTATTCAGTTAGGAGATTTTATAAGGTCCTGCAGTGAGGCACGAACGCAGGAGACCCGGGCAGCAATGTGGCGGGCAGGGCACGCACACAAGAAATCACCCGAGAAACCAGTCGCAGATGGCCTCCAGGTGGGCAGGTGACCGGCTCTTGGTTTTAGAGTTCGTGTTAAGGTATGCAAATGAAATGTGACAGACACCCCATTTCTGCAGGGCCACCAGGTGCAGGACCCATGCACGGTGTCCTGTCACAAGTCCGAGTCCTCACAAGAGCGTGTGGAACAAGTGGGGTAACTCTGCTTAACCAGAGATGACCCTCCGACTTCGAAGGCCAGTCCCTCCGGGAGCTCGCAGCCACCCCTAGACCCGAGCCCGAGCCTGGCTCCCTCTACGAGCCGTGGCCACAGTGACCTGTCCCCGACTCTTCCGAACACACACACGCACAGACGAGGATCTGCTCTCCTCTGTCGTCAGCCACTGGGGAAGATTGCTGCTAATAACCACCCACCTCGAGCAGCATGACTCATGTGGCTGTCATCCTGTTCCAATGACAGAAGCCATTATTGAGCGGCTGGTCCCCTCTCGGGAACCTGAGTCACCCTCATGGCCAGCTGGGCCAATTAGCCAAGGCCGGCCTGGCAGATACAGCCACTGACGACAACAATAAAAAATCCATCCGGTGTAAATACTCCCAGAAACAAAGACAAAAATCTACGTGGAACAATTCAATCATTTTCCTGTCCTTGCCGTGGATTCCTACTTTTTCACAGAAGACCAAAGGTTGTGTGGGGATGGCACATCGTGCTCCGTGGCTCTTCGCCTTCATTTCGAGTTTGGTGGCTTTGCAGAATGCTTTCCTGTCTGGTAGAGCAAGCGGCTTGCCAGTCCTTCCAAAGATTTGCGTGGGTGGGGAGCAAGGCCCCGGGGCCCCAGGGTTCGGCTACAAAGCCAGTCATGTCCGAGGGACGCGGCTTTGCTGCCGAGCACATCTGTGCAGTGGCCGGCAGGACAGCACGGGGGCTCTGAGGGCCGAAGTGGCCTCTGAGAGCCAGGGGGCAGGGGCTGGAGTCCGGCCCAGGCTCAGGGAGAGGCAGGCCATGTGACAGCCAGGGCACGCGAGGGAGGCGCTAGACCCCTGACCCATGATTCAAACCACATGGCTCTCCTCTCGTCCATCTTCTCTATGGGGATTTTGTTTGTTCAACTTCATTTGAAAAACAGAGCGTTGGTGCCTTTTCGTAAGTATGAAGAAGAAAACACTAGCAAGTCACCCATCTGGCAAATGCAGGCATGACACATCAAGAAAGGAAGTGTCCAGCTTCAGAAACGAGAGGAGGACCCAGCGCGCACCCAGACGTGGGCCCCGGTCAGCGCCATCAGTCCCCTGGTCGACCGGGCTGGGCTCGGCCCCCACGGCCTCTCCGGCAGCTCCTGGGGTTGGGGTCGGCAGTTTGCTCTACGGGCTCGTCCAGAAACTAGCTGCTGGTAGACTGTTTCCATTACACTTTTTAAAATAATTGAGAGAGTAAGATATAACAGTAGTTTCTAAAGAAAATAGCTCTCAAGTCTGCTGTAAAGCCAGCCCACGAGCACCTGCTCTGTGTTAGAAAACAAAGCTGCCATTTGCAAAGATCAGAGACCCAAGAATACCCTTGGCTCTGCCCCTGAGGTTCTGGCTCTGAAAGCACACGCCCAGTGGGTGCACTGTCAGGCTCCGCAGTAAGCAGTCTGGAGGAAAGGGATCGGAACCAGATGGTCTCACCTTCCAGTTCCCTAAGATCTCACGGAGGAGCAAACACTCACACCTGCAGCAGGACAGCCATGGCGGTACGTCACCCTGGAGGAGGACACCCACAGAACTCTAGCCGCAGCACCTCCCGGCACGTGGTCTGTGCCTCAGCTCCTCGGGATAAAGTGGGGGATACCACTCGGCTCGCAGGACGCTGTGAGGGTCCAGCCACAAGGTCCAGCCCGCGTGACCCTCGGAGCCCAGCTGGGGCTCCTGTTACCACGCTGAGACTCCGGGCAAGCAGGGGGAAGCAGCAGGGGCAGGCGCCAGCCTCAGGGAGGAATAAAGAGAAGGGGAACTCGGTGGGGAGTCAGGGTGCGGCAGAAAGGAGCGAACCTCAGGAGGAGACCTAAGGTGTGACTCACGTTGAGGAGGAGCCTCAGGAGAAAGAGACCTGACACGGTCAAGACAGGCCCATTGGCTGGAAACGCTTTCAGGGACAGTAATCATCATAATGGTACTAACAATAAAAACCAACATTCACTGGGTCTCTAAAAACAGCGAGGGTCCTTAAGCCCGATGACCTCATTTAATCTGCTCTGCAGTTATGCGAGGCCCACAAGCCAGCATGGTTACCAACAAGGCGGCCGCGGCTCGGCGAGCCGAAACACCTGCATCCGCGGGGGTCTTCGCCAGGGGTCACGCGTCAAAGCCACGGGCCGGCACTACTAGAGAACTGAAAAGAATACACGCACATACACATTCTCAGTGGAATACTACTCAGCCATAAAAACGACGAAAGTTTTGCCACTGGTGCCAACGTGGGAGGCCCCTGAGGGTGTTATGCTAAATGAGAAAGTCAGACAGAGACAAATACACACCATACGGTTTCACTCGTCTGTGGAATAGAGCAAATCAACCAACCACACAAAAAGTCACAGATGCAGAAAACAGATGGGTGGCTGCCAGGGGGGAAGGGGAGTGGATGGGTGGGAGGGGGAGGGGTGGAGGGGAGGGAGGGGGAGGGGTGGAGGGGCTGTGATGTTTTGTAAAGGGGCCGCCTGTATGGGGATGGGTGGAAAGCCGACGATGGGTGGACAGCGCACTGTGGTTTGTCCGCACATGTAGATTCGCAAGGCTGCACACCTGAAACTTACATGAGGTTGTAAGGCAATGTCACCCCAATGAAAAAAGAAAGAAGTCAGGTGGACGCCACCCTTGACCTCCAGAAGGCTGCAGCCTAGCCTGGGGGACCACTAAGATGTGTAAGATGTCACCGAGCAGAAGTCAAGCAAGGGAACGCAGGGGCCGTCACGATGCTCGGGATGGGCCCTGGCCCTGGCCCCTCCTGAGGTGGGGGCAGACATCACCTTGGTCTGCTACATCCAGTTCCCACAGTGGGTCTCATAAAATAGCCCCCCCTTACATCCAGACCCCCAGAGACAGACTTCTCAAAAGTCTTCCCAATAAGCACTCAGAAGGACAGCACAAGACAGAAGGACAGCCTGTGCTCCCCTGGAACACAAATCCCACTTGCAGCTCTGAGCCCTCTGGCCTCAGGGACAGCCCCAGACCAGGCCCCTTCTAGAGTCTTCTAAATGCAGGAAAGTTTTCCTTAGAATTCAGGGTGAGGGGGCCATGCTAGGAAAGGAGGGGAGGGAGGCAGGCTCCCTGGAGCTGCAGTGTGAGTCTGCGATGGAAAAACACAGCATGGAAGGATTTCAGGGTACTCTGCCATCCTCTCCACAGAGATCCTCGGGGCTGCGTGGCAGTGGGCCTGCTGCCCAGACGCTAGAAAAACAAGTGTCACAGGAAACGCGTCCAAATAGCCTGGAACTCCGCATTAAGTGCCGGCCCTGCTCTGTGCCGCACAGCGGGCCTGGGACGGGCAGCGGCAGCGACAGAGGCCGCCTCTTGCTGTGCCTCGGCTTTCGAATGACCTGGGCAAAGAGTAACAACGTTTCAGCAAGGGCAGCCTGCACTCAGCAGCTGGGGAAAGCTACGCTGTGCTCACTGTTTAAAGAACAATTAGTGAGGAAACAGCCACAAGCTGGAATCATGGGCTTGAGGGCAATTATGCAATTAAAAAGATTAGAGACTGGAGTTCCAGGAGGGAAAGTGTCAAGTTGAAAACTGGAAGGAAAAGGATACACAAAGGAGGCGGGCTCTCCCGGCTCCAGGCAAATATCAGGACACAGAGCAGGGGAAGGGAAGGTCACAGCCGTACATCCCAAATGCCGCCTGTCAATCCCCCTTCACGATCCCTTCCTAATGGCGGCTTGGGAGGCCTGGGCTCTGCACCTACCCTACACTGAGATCCCTCAGACACACCCTCCCCTGTGAACTTCACCTTCCCAGAGGGTTAGTCCTATCTCCAGTTCACAGATGAAGTAAGGGGGCAACAGGGTGGTCACTTTGTCATAGGATGGCAAGGTGAGGGACAGGTTACAGGAGGAACTCGGGGCCGTCCACGTCCACAGGCACCTCGTTCTTCCCCTCTGCCCAGCGGCCTCTCTGAACCCCTCTCTCCTGCTCGCGGGGCCGTTCTTACCACACCGAACGGAATCTCTGTTTCACTCTGCTGAGCCCTGTGCCTCTGCCATGCATTGTCCCCTTAAGGAAGCCACAGGGGCCGGCACGAACAACTGGGGCCCAGCTCTGCACATAGCCGACCTCGCTCCTCCCACCCGAGTCCGGCTTGGGCCCTGGCCACTGGGCCCATGGAGGAAAGCCCCACAAGTCAAGAAGTCTGGCCCCTGCTCTTGACATCTCGTTTCTGGCACCACAACTAAGACAGGCCATGACAAGCGTGCAGCTGCACTGTGACCCAGTTAGACAGAATGGGCCAGAATCTTGGTCGGGATCGAGAAGCGGGTCAGCGGCAGGTGGAGCAGGAAGCAAGCCTGATGGGGAGACAAGAAAACGCATGGGAGTGGGCCGTGCGATCAGGTGGGCAGGTGAGTGTGGGGGTCACATGGGGACGGAGCCCCCAGATGCCTACTGAGGGGACGGAGCCCCCAGAATGCCCACTGGACAACGCTACGTCCACCAGTGTTTGCGCAAGAAATTAATGGCTTGACAACTGAATGAAAAATCTCAAGAAAGGACGGCTCGTGTCTTACCAGGTGAGAGGTAGTGCTGAGTAATACATCTGCGCAAGGGCAGGTACATGGGGCGATCAGAGCCCCTCCTTGACCGGAGGTAGGGCTGGGGCGTTCGGGTCCGCGTCACGTTCAGGAGATGAGAAATGTCACTTCCGCACTGGCCACTGGACCTACATGCGTGTCTCTCTTTAATGAGACAGCACACCTCGCTCAGATGACTCAGGAGCAGGCCCTGCATCCCAGTGAGACCCTGCTGTCGCATGGAAACATGTGTTAAGGGGGTGTGACAAAGAGGGAGAAGGGAGAAGGTCCCAAGACTAAAGATGGTAACACTATCTCGCCTACCTGTTTTTCAATCATCCATCTCCTTGCTCCGAAGGCAAACCCGAAGTCCGTTCTTGGTCATTACAGTTCTGTGAAGTCCCCACCTTCCCCAAACACGGATCTGAAGACTGCCCTGGGCCTGTGCTGTGAGCCTGCAGGAGGCGGGGAAAACAGCCGCTGGGGGCTCGTTCCATGCTGCAGTATACTAGTGGCCAATCAATTCGACCCGAGCGTCCACAGAACCAGAACCTTCAAAGCTGCAAAACAAGTTTAAAACACCCTGAGGCACCCTCGCTGACCATAGAAGCTGAACTGATTCGGTCCCCCAGGCCTGTGCTGGGCAATATCACAGCCGTGAGACAGCTGTGAGTCCTACGTTCGAATGAGTTGAATAAAGGAAAGCCCGTTGCCTTAGCTGCTCTAGCCACTAGGGCTCGGTCACCCTGTGTGGCTGACGGCTACCATACTGGACAGTGGATATAGAACACCACCATCATCACAGAAAGTTCTAGTGGGCACTACCACCTCAGACCGAACTTTCCGTGCTCCCAAAATACAGGGGGCAGAGAACCAGGGTAAGTAGTGTTAGAAGAAATCAAACAGAAAACCTCAGCCTGCAGGAAGTTTTGTAAGATAACAGGCCTACATTCCCAAGGAGTCAGGGTGCTGGGTGGGGGTTGGGCTAAGTCCTGCCTTGGAGCTCTGCAAAGGTCAGAGGTAAACAGCGCAGGGCAGCTGGCTCGCATGCAGCGAGAGCCACCTCTCTCTCTGCGTGGGGACCAAACTCTCTCACTAAGGGGTGTGCGTGCGTGTGTGTATAATTTTTCTTTTTCAATAGCCAACCTATTTAAGTCTTACTCTTTCTCCAAAAAAAAAAAATGCCAGGCAAGCTACTTCTAGCACACATCTGTGCGCCCTGTGGGACCTCAATTGTTCTTCTGTTATCCTCAAAACACTCTTCTAATGTCAGATTTAGGCCCCCTCCCAGCAACCGACTCGCCAGCATCAACCCTCATCTTGGCCCACGCAGGACTCTGTTCATCTCCCACACAACGAGAGCGCCCGGAGATGCAATGCACAGACGCACGTCTAACCGGACACAACGAGGCCACGTGAGGAAAGCCACAAAGCCCCGGTGACAGGCGCCTGGGGAGAACTAACGAAAGGGAGGGATGTCCCATGTTCATGGAAAGTGAGCCTCAATGTTGTCTAGACATCAGTTCTTCCCAACTCGGTCCACAGGTCCGATCCCAATGCAAGTCCCAGCGAGTTCTCTGAGGGATGTTTACAAGCGGATCCTCAAGTTTAAGAGGACGGGCAAAAATACAGACTGGTCCACAGGATATCACAGAAACACAGTGGGGGGACTGACGCTTCCTGACTTCAAGGCTTCCTATAAAGCTAAGGAGGATGTGGCTCAGGCGAAAAAACAGACAAGCGGATCAATGGAACAAAATGGAAAACCCAGAAATAAACTCACTTAAATAGACTCAACTTATGCTTGACAAAGAGCAGAGGCAATATCATGGAGAAAAGTGAATCTTTTCAACAAATGGTGCTAGAACTGAATATCCACATGCAAAAAACACAAAAACAGAATCCAGACCCAGTGCTGGACAAACAGAGAAGCAGGGAGAAGTAGGGCAACAAGCGGCACCAGCTCATGGTCAGGAGAAGAGTCAGTGCCGAGGGTCTGAAGCGCAGCGGTGGTGACCACAGGGAGTGGCCTGGTGTCACACAGCGGGAAGTTTCTGAGAGCAGCTCTCAGCACTCCCTCCACGAGAAAGAAAGAGTTCACTACATGACTTGATAAATACCTTCATCTTGGTCATTGTCCCACACTATTTATGTATCTCAAATCATCATGCTGTATATTTAAATATTTGCGGGCTGGACATTTAAATAAATACAATTATATTTGTCATTTATTCCTAATAAAGTTGGATAAGATTAAATGAAAATGGATCATAGACTTAAATGTAATGTTCAAAACCATGAAGCTCTTAGATGATAACGCAGGAGAGAATCCAGATGAGCTTGGGTTTGGCGAGGACTTTGCAGATCAAACCCAATGGCAGGATCCATGAATGGAAGAACTGAGAAGCTGGACTTCTTTAAAACTAAAAATTTCTGTTATGCAAAAGCCATTGTCAAAAAAAAATGAAAACACTGGCCATAAATTGGGAGAAAATATTTGTAAAAGACACATCTGATAAAAGATTGGTATCTAAAATATACAAAAAAAGTCTTCAAACTCAGCAATAAAGAAACAAACAACCCAATTAAAAAATGGACGGGAGGCCCTAACAGAGACTTCACCAACGAGAACATACACATGGCAGGTAAGCGCATGAAGCCACATCATCTGTCATCAGGGAAATGCAAATTAAACCACAGTGAGGTACCACTGCACACCTATCGGAATGGCCAAGCATACAGAACCCGGTGCGGCCACCCTGGAGACAGTTTGGTGGTTCCGTACAAAACTGAACACAGTCTCACCATACGATCCAGTAAGCGTGCTCCTTGCTATTCACCCAAAGGAGATGAAAACTTACATCCACACAGAAACATGCACACAGATGTTTAAAGCAGCTATATTCATTGTCACCAAAACTTAGACGCAACAAAGATGTCCAGTAGGTGATGGACAAATACACTGGTCCATCCAATGGATAATTCATTGTGAAAAGGAAACCAGCTACCAAACCATAAAAGGAACCTTAAAGGCATCAGACAAGGTGAAAGTCAACCAGAAAAGGCCACATTCAGTGTGATTCCAGCTGAATGACAGAGCATCCTGGGAAAGACAGGACCATGGGGACGGTCAACAGCTCGGTGGTGGCCAGAAACTCGGTGAGAGGAACGACGACCGGGTGGAACACGGAGGATTGGGGCACTGGAAACATTATGTAGGACCCTGTAACAGCAGGCGTAAAGCCACAGGCTGCGCACCACAAAGAGGGGGCCCTATGGACTCTGGGTGACAATGACGTGTCAGTGCAGATTCGTCCGTTGTCCCAAATGTACCCCTCTGGTGGGGCGTGCTGTTAATCAGGAGGCTCAGCGTGTGGGGACAGATGTACAGAAATGTGAATCTGAAACAGTTCTAAAGGATAAATCCTTTAAAATTTTTGTAAATAAGTGCACAAACTTTGAATTCTACCTACAAATAGCTACAGGCAACTTTCTTGAACAGTTGGGGAAACAGAAACGCGGACCACTCCTTGCACGGTGCTGTGGAGTATTTTTAATTCTCTTCGCCGCGATGCTGCATTGGAGTCACACGGCAGGACCTCTCTCCCCAGCCGAAGCACGATGAAATATTGGGGCTGCACGGTCCTGAACTCTGCCACTTACGTTCCCACAATCTAGAGAAGTACGCATGCATTCGTATGCAGGTATAGCAAATATTCCCAGATGTTAACGACTGTGAAATCTAGGTCTAGAAAATGCATGTATGCACCACACCCTTCTTCAACTTCTCTGCGTGAGCAAACATGTTCATAATAAAATTTTTGTTCCGCACCTCCCCATGGGATGCACAGAACCTGGCAGGTGTCACAACGCAGAGGCAGTTTGCATGTGAAAGTGCTTTTTGCTTTCATTTCCTGGTAATGGGAGATTTCCATCCCTCGAACACTGTCTTATTTACATGTGTCAGGGGAAAAAAATGAGAATAACTTTACTGTGCCTTCTGCCTCATTAGCTCTCAGCTGCACATCTAACTAACACGACATTTCCAGCGTGCTTGTCCCAAACAAGTCCATACCGTTTGTGATCCCACCTCGACTACGATCCTTCTTCTCTTCCTTTCGCTCCTCCTTTTTCTGTTGGAATAAGGCGTTGAACTTGACATTGGTGTTGAAGTTTGCCCATTAAATTCCAGGGACCTCAGTGCTGTTGCATCCTTTACTTGCTCTTGACTCAGCTAGAGCTAACCTCAAAGCCTCCTCTTAAACTCCGAAACTTAAAATCAACAATATAAACATGATAACACACTTTAACTGAAAATTAGAATAGTTTCCTCAAGGCAGGAAGAGCGGAGGGAAACAAAGAGCAATCGAGTTCCTGGGATTAAGGAACCACACAACGAGGGTGGAGAAGGAGCTGCTGTGACTGGACCTAGTGATGGGGTGGCGAGAGAGGCAGGTATGGGGGGGATGACATTCTGCTTAGGGCAGCGAATGGACAGAGGGACCCTTTGTCCCCTGAAGGAGGATCTTTGACTGCAGGAAGGAGAGTGAGGTGGGGCTTGCTGAGTGTGAGGTGCCTTGAAATGTGCTCCCAGAGAAGCCTGGCAGGACGCACAGGTTGCAGAAAGCGACGAGCAAGGGTGAGAGCCGCAAACCAATGGAGAAGAACTGAAGCTGAGGTGAGACGAGAACACCCAGGTTAGTGTTTGCCACGCAAACGCCAAAGGACCAGAGCCCACGCCAGAGAGAAGCATGGCGTTTGGGACGTGAGCAGAGAAACAGTGAGACGGACCACAGGAGGACAGAGGCTGGCGGTACAGGCAGGAAGAGACGAGAAAGAATGAAGTCAGCACGAAAGGGGGAAGAGAAGCGGTTCATGGAGGGAAGGTGGCCAGTGTGGCCGCTCGAAGAGCCGCCCCTCCGAAGACAAAGATTGAAATGCTTCCCACGAGTTTAGCAAAGAGAAGACCCTGGTGACTTGCCCTGGGACAGCACGGTGTGACGAGGACACTGGACGTGAGGCGACGGCGAGGGTGACAACCTTGTCAAACTAGGCGTGAAGGGCAGGGGAGAACGGGAGCAGGAAGGGGCACTGTGTGCGTTGTGTGTGCTGTGCGTTTGTGCATGCTTTGTGTGCCTGTGGGTTTCTGCACGTGTGTTGTGTGTATATGTGTGTGTTCTGCAGGTAGTGTGTGCGGTGTGCATAGTTGTATGTATGTTGTGATCTGTGTTGTGCGTTGCATGCATGGCATGTGTTCCATGAGTGCACACAATTGTGTGTTGTGTGCACAGCGTGTGTGTTGTATGTGTTGTACATGTGCGGGATGCATGGTGTGTGTGTGGTGCATGCTCAGTTGTGTGTTGTGTGTGGCATGTGTGTTGTGCTTGTGGGGGGTGTATGTCTATGTACACGGTTGTATGGTGTGACATGTGTGTTGTGTGTGCTGTGCATGTTGTGTGTGGCTGTGTGTATGCCGTGTTTGTGTGTATTGTGTGCTGTGTATGTTGTGCTGTGTGTGGCATGTGTTGTGTGCTGTGCGTGTTGTACATGCTGTGTGGCTTTGTCATGTTTGTGCATGTTGTGTGTGCTGTGTGGTGTGTGTGTGTGTGTGCACACACGCACGGCTGCCCCCAGCAGCCTGTGCAGCAGGCACGCGGTGAGCCTGCCCTGCACTAAGGAAGGCTCAAACCCAGGCCTGGGTGTGACGCCGTTGCTCTGCGACTGGCTGGTGGAAGCAGGTACAGGACCCGGGCCACCGGGCTCTTCCCTGAGGACAAGGGAGCAGCCCATTCATCCGTCCCCCTGGGTTAGCGTGAAATCCTGTGCGTTCACGACGGAGCACGTGGTATCAGCACAGCTGTTCATGTGAATGACTGCAGTTTAGAAAAAGGAGAATAAATGGAAATGAATTTAATTCTTCTCTGCGTGAAACCTTTTCACCTTTTGTTCCACGTAAGACTGCAATCACATGATCAGCTTTTCTCATCGCTACTTAGAGACGAATCCAGCAGGACAATCTGGGACTGAGCGTGAATAAGTACTGACTGCGTGTCCAGCCGGGCACAGCCTTCAGCTCCCCTCGTCACCACAGAGCAACCCCTGGAAACAGCCCAAATCCTGCACGTCCTGCCCTTGTCTGGCGCTCCTTTAAGGACCCTCGGTGCCCGGAGGGTACAGCGCAGCGTCCCCGTGCACCTTCCACGGCCCCTGGTCGTAAAGCCCCAGCCCCTCCCCCACGGGGCCCGCGTCCACACGGAACTGTACACACCGGAGAGTTCTAAATCCGTACAGCCATTTCCTCTCCAACTGCTTCCTGAAATGGGACCAACGCTCCGGAATCAAAGCCGCTGCTGGAACCACATTCAGTCTAATGTCTTTTGAAGCAATTTCCTAAAGGTTTTGGATCCTGAAGGCAGCGATCTGAGCCAATGAGGGCAGCACGCGGCAAAGTCCCCAGCGCTCAGGAGACCGGCCACCGCCAGCGCAGTTACGGACCAATGCAAACAAACAAGGACAGCGGTGCTCTCGACCGGGGGTACTTGTTTTTGTATTACTTCTTTTATTCCCTACCAAGAGCTGGAGGAGGGGTGGGGCAGGGGAGACAGAGAGAGAAAGCACCTTTTTATTCAGTTGTAACTTCATCGTTTTAATTCCACCTGAGCACGTGGAAGTGTGCATAAAGCTATAAACAGAATGAGCCCCATCTGCGACAGGCCCGCCCCGGCGAGGCTGCGCTACCCTCAGCCTTGGGACAGACGTGCTCTGCACTTTCACAACGATCAGTGTTTCAAGTTTCAGTATTTCCTGTTTTATGTGACTTGATCAGCTTGTCTCAGGCAAGACTTGGCGGCGATTTAATGACTTTTTCTGAGGGTTGCATAACCCTCGCCCGCTCGCCGGAAAGTGAAGTCAGGCCTGGTTCCTCCTTCCCGGGGCACGGAGAGTCGCATTTGCCCCGTGGACAGCAAGGTGGCCAGTGTGCCCTGGGCAGAGGGCACTGTAGACGGCGGAGCCCGGAGTAAGGACTGCAAACTCCATCCCAGCCCGACTCCATCAGGATGGTGGGACCCGGGGCCAGTCAGGAATTCTCCGAGCCTCAGGTCTGCTGCTGCAAATAGACTTGTCACTGGCTCCAGGGACAAACCACCAAAGGTCAAGGGAGCAGTGCAGAGATGGGCACATCCTGGGGACTCCCTACAGCTCCCGCTTTAATGCACATCCCATTTCTGCGCTGGAAAGGTGTGCACTCACCAGGGTCTGGCCGAGGCGCTGAGTACGGCACTGGGACACCAGGCCTCCACTCCTTCCAGTGGCATGTCCTCTGTGTGCACGGACACACGGCCAGTCTCCTTGCTCCCATGGCTCTTTGTCCAATGTCTTCGGACCAGACACAGCGCCCTGACCGCTCTGCTAGAATAGCACTTTTCTACGCCCTCCGCCACGTTCTGTTTTGCTACTCTTCTTCCTATTTGTGTTTTATTTTTAAATTTCTGACTCCCTCCACTACATCTGAGGGTCTGTGAGAGGGAGGGAAGGCCGGTTTGTTCGCCCTCTGTCCCCCGTGTATTGACTAGTATCCGTCGTTCAAATGGTAACAACCTGAAGGGAATGCACGTGTGTCTTAGAGAGTGAAAGCTGCCAATCTGAGAAGCCTACCTACTATGTGACATTCTGGGAAAGGTCCCACTACGGAGACAATCAGATCAGGTCAGTAGGGACTGGGTGAGGGGAGCGATGAGTGGGCGGAGCCCTGAGGATGTTCAGGGCACTGAACACGTTACGTGTGACCCTGTGACAGTGGATGCCCATCGTCACCCATTTGTCCAAACCCACAGACCATGCACCACCAGGGGGAACCCACAGACCATGCACCACCAGGGGGAACCCACAGAACATGCACCACCAGGGGGAATCCAATGTGAACTGTGGAATTCGGTGCATTGTAGCGTGTCACAGTGGGTGCATCAAACGTAGGAGATGTCCCCTGGGGGACAGGGTGCTGACCCTGGCCGAGGCATGCCCGTGTGAGGGCCAGAGAACACAGGAAATCTCTGTACTTTCTGCTCAGCTTCGCTGTGAACCTAAAGCTGCTGTAAAAATAAAGCCTATGGCATCAAGCAAACAAAAACCGGTCTCCCACCTAGCATGTGGGTCCCTCCTGGCCCTGGCTAGTCAGCCCTCCACAGAGCCCAGAAATTATTTCCAAATGAGAACTCTGATCCAGGCACCCTGCTACCAGGAAAGCCTCCCCAGCCTTCCGGTAGCCTATGGCTGAAAGCGCTCAGGGCAAAGGGTCAGCAGACATCCTGCCCTCCTGCAGGATCACTCCCACCACCGGGCCAGCCTTCCACGTACGTTTAAGAGCTAAACCTGCTCCCTCCGCCTCCTGAAGCTGTGGCCTTTATCTTCTCTGCAAAAACTATCTGCAAAGTGGAGACAGACTAAGGGCTGCCCCCAGCGGGACAGGGGCCCCGCCCCCAGGTGTGTGAGGAGCAAGGTGGGAAGTGGCATCTCTGGAGGAGGGCACCCTCCAGGACAGCAGTGCCCGACACCACACCCGCTGAAATCAGTTCAGTAAACTTCGGTCCTGGGAGGACGACGGTAACAGTGATCATGAAGGTGATAATTGTTTCTCCGTATCCTCAGCGCTGCACTTGGCCCAAGGGATGGCCCTCAGCAACGCTTTCTGGATGGATAAATGAAATGCATCCCAGGTCCTTTATTCTCGGCACTAAATTATAAAGCGCTCTGAGGTCCCAGCCCAAAATAACCCACATCAAATGGTATCAGTCTGTACCTGCTCTTCCCATCAGAATAACTGCTGGAGTGTGTGCCCTGGAGCTCGCCCGCTTAGGCAGGCTGTGTGCCTGCTCAGTCTGCTTCTGAGTACAGTGACACCCCGGGGCAGGGACGCCCGGGGAGGTTCTCAGTGGGACCAATTGTGCAGGCAGGGCTGGGCTAATAATAAACAAGGCTAAACAAGGCAGCTCTCAGCTGGGTCTGCTTGCCCACGGGCCCCTGGGAGCTGAGCGCTGGATCGACCATTCTTGATCATTCTCATCTTCCTGCAGCCCAGCCCCGGGGGCTCTCTGGGGCCTGGTGAGGACAACAGAGCAGTGAGTGGCCGCTCACAGCTGGTGCTGAGCTCGGGGAGCCTGGCGTGGGGTCGGCTCTCCGCCTGAGCTGGCGGCTCCCGGGGAAACCGGAGCCTCAGCACTCTTCCCAACTCGGTGCTGGACTCGTGGGCCCACCCCAGCTCTGTGGGCTGTGGCCTTCGGGTTGCACAGGAAAACCCTAACTGAACAATGAAATGCTACGCACACACCCTGGACACCGACGGTCTGAAAGCACTGGGGACAAGGATGGGCTATGAAGTAGATTTGGTCTTCGAACTGCCCACGGTTGAATAGGAAAGAAAACACACAGACAAACCCTTCTAATAAAAGAGAGAATGAAATCAAGTACCGGTGAGAGAAATAAGGGGCAAAAAGAGAGGTCCAGAGAAAGAATTGGAGAGAAAGAGGAATTATTTCTAAGTGGAAGAAAGCCCAGCAGGAGAAAACAGTAGGATTTACGACTCCATCCCTTCTCATTTTCAACACGGGAAAGCAGCAAGGGACCGCGTCCACGTTCACCCTGTGCTGTGAGCAGGCGGGGGTGCCTTGGCGGGGTAGCTCAGCCCCAGGAAAGGGCTTGGGAACCAGGCGGACCTCCGCTGGGAATGTGGGTTTGGAGCCTGATCATCTGTGTGATTTTTGGTTGGTCCCCCAGTCTCTCTGCACTTCAGAAGCTGCACTTGTGAAAAGGGACCCGTAGGGATGCTTTCACTTTGTTGTTTTATCTGCTGTAAACATTTTATCTGTTGTGAAGGTGACATAAGAAAGTCCCCACCCAGTGACCGGCTGGGGGAAAGCATTCGTCTGTTTGTCAAATGAATACGTAAATAAGAGAGCGTTCAAGAGTGTTGTGTAGAGGAGAAAAACAGAGAGAGGAACTACTGCCTGTTGTTTCTGAGGTCTCCCTGCTCTGCCCACTGGGAAAATATAAAGTCAGGGAGAGAGGGACCAAGTCTGCATCAGTTTGCACAGCGCCCCCAGCAGGGAGCGCGATGCTTGGCACATAATTTGTACTGGATGAAATTTCCTTTACCATCCAATAGCTAGTCTTCCTCCAGTCGTTTGCCCTCGTCCAGGCCAACTTCGAGAAAAGTGGTCGGGTTCTCTCTGTTCTCTAAGTGAAGAAACAGACTCCGAGGAGTTAAACAAGTTTTCCGAGACAGTGCTAGTGATTGGCAGAGCAGAATCCGGGCTAGCACTTTCCGAACCTAAACGCTCTCCTTGTCACCTTTAGGTCCCTTGGTTGGCTCATCACTGCTGGGTGTGTCGGGGTGGGGTGGGGTGGGACGCAGCGCAGACCAGCAGGGCAGGGTCCAGGCAAAGCGCTGATGGCTGCTCCGTTCTGTGAAGCGGACCAGAGCTTAGCCTGGAAGCCCAGCCCTTTGAGGCTCAAGTCCACGCTGTCTGCCTGGCTGCGCGGCTTCAAACCCAGCCAGCCTCTGCTCGTGCACTTCCACGGAAGGACAGCCCTCCACTCGGTTATATTTAACCTCCCGCTCTGCCTCATCCAGTCCACGGTCTGTGCACACGCCCTCCTCCGGCTACTTCGGGAGTCCAAGCTGAAACAATCGACTGCAGGAACCACGGCCTCGCCACGGGACTGTGCAGCTGACCATGCGGGGCCAGGGCTGACACCCAAGGGTGCATGGAATAGCCGGGCGTTGGCAGGGGGACAAGGTGAGCAAGTGAAGTCCCTGCCCCGGCGGAGCTCAGAGTCCGCAGGAGAATGCGAAATCCGTCGGTTCTGCACAGGCTAGGTGATTGGCACGGGGGCTGGGTGAGCCGCTCCCCACCAGAGTTCATGCTTCACGGGCGCCAGAGAGATGCAGCAGAGATTCTCAGACTGGGTGCGGGGACAAATGCCATCTGAGCAGAGGGGGCATGACTGTCGGTTGTGGAGCTGACACCTACGTCATTCCCAAAGGGCGGGGAAGGGACACGGTGCAGAGGGTGCCTCCATGGTATGGAGAAGGGCAGGGGACAGAGCGAGAGGGCGGAGAAGGGGGTTGAGGGGCAGGGACAGAAGGGGCCTCAGAAACCCGCTGGAGAACTGCCTTTCGTCCCTGAGAGCTGCGGGGTTCTGGAGAAAGAGGGTCCCACCGGGGCTGGTTTTATAAGTACGTGACCTACACAGTCACACGGGGCCCGATACCAGGCTGAGAAGAACCCCAAGCCTGGTTCAATGTTCTTTTACCATCTTGATATAAATAATAATTTTCACTTTCATTTTGCACTGGGCCCTGCAAGTTACACAGCTGGTCCCAGGTTCCTCAGTAATAATAGTAGCTTACCCTTCAGAGTGTTTGAGGCGTGCCAGCCACACGTTCTCACATAGTGGCTCATTTAACAAACACCCCATTAGGTAGGAATAGTATTATTACCATTTTCTGGTGAGAGAACTCATGCCTAAACAAGTTAAGGACCTCGGCAAAGGCCAGTGGCAGAGGCAGGACCCAATCCAGTAGCTGTTAGCCGGCTCGAGAACTTGCCCTTCTGTCCACCCGCCCTGGGTCTCTTCACTCTACATTTCCACCACCAGGTAGCGTGCCCTGGACAGCCACGCTTTTACAAATATTTTTTTACTCTTTCCACATCTACTGACCATCCTTCCACCCATCAATCCACCTGCTCATCCATCCATCCACCCACCCACCAATTCATCCACCCACCCACCCACCCATCCATCCATCCACCCACCCACCCATCCACCCACCTATTCATCCATCCACCCGCTCATCCATCCATCCATCCACCCACCAACCCATCCATCCACCTGCTCATCCATCCATCTATCCACCTGCCATTTCCTGCATCTGCTCATCCATTCATCCACCCACCCATCCACCTATCCACCCACCTGCCCATCCATCCACCGGCTCATCCATCCATCCACCCAGCTTGGTTAAATGTTCTTTTACCATCTTGATATAAACAATACCAGTTCATCCATCACTCATCCATCAATCTATCCATCCATCCATTCATCCCACAATTCAATAAATGGCATTTTCCTGCAGTTTCCTACAAAACCCATGCCAAGATAGTGCCTGCACGTAGGTGCTTAGATTAATTTTGGTCCAATGAGACTGTGTTTGAAGCACCATGAATAGAAAGTTGAAAACCACTTCACGGGCCTCCAGAATCAGGAGCCCAAGGTTACCTGCAAAGGCGACACCCAGCCCGGCTCACCCTCTTCGCTGCGGCTGTGACTAAGCCTCCCACGCGGCCACCAGGAGCCAGCCCGGCCTCAGTTTCAACTTGAAATGAGATGCATCTCCAAGTTGCATATTGGTTTTAAGTTACATCTACATAATATATTACACTAAGAACCCAGAAGTTTGACACATACATTACTCACTGGATTTTGAGTAAACATATCTGGGGGACGCTCAATGAAACCAGACAAAGAAGAACAGAAACGTCTGCAATGGTAGTAAATGGGTTTTCCTGCATTTTGGTTCAAGGCAGTCAATAAAGTATAAAGCAGAAAGGTAGACATCTAAACTTTTGATTATTTCTCTGAACAAGGAGGGAGGACATAGACCGCCCTGGGTTTTTTTTGGTATTTTCCCCACCTGAGCAGGCCCCTAAGTCTATGAAGTGTGTTTCCTGTATTTCAGAATCAATGGCACAGGGGGCAGACCTGATGTGAAGGGTCAGCAAGCACACCCCTCTTCACCCCTTTCCGACCTCAAGTCAGACGGAAGCTCGCTCACTCCCCAAGTGCACACCGCTGAGTGACTAAAAGCTACCTATTTTGACTGAATAGTTCTTGAGTTTTGTTTTGCTTTTACAACTGATGGCTGAAGTTGAAACGCCCTTTGGCAGGGCCACCAACAGGGTGGCAGAGAAGAGACGCACATCCAGGTCAGACGGATCTGGGGTCAGCTTTGACCTTCCACCCTTGCCAGCTCTGAGACTGTGACCAAATCATTCCCCACTCTGAGCCTCAGTCCCCTCAGCTTTCCACAGGGCTCGTGGGAGCTCTGCATGAAGAATAAGTAAAACTAGCACCAGGAAAAGTACTTACTATGGCCATTAGCACACAGTAGGTGCTTAGAAAGAGACCCCCCTCATCCTTACAACGCCACAGAATTCAGCCCCAACCGGTCACTTAAGAGGATTCTGACCCCCTTTCGTTTCCCGAGCCTGCATGCTTCTGAAGGGAATCTCATTCTATTACCAGAAGCAATTCTATTAATATTCATTTTATTCTCCCAAAAGGCAAACACAGGCTGGCACAGTAAAATACCGAGCTTGCTATTCTACCTTTAGCACAAGATTCCAACGATAATCTTATCTTTAAATATTTCCTTTAAACAAATTTAAAAAAAAAGGCAATTTATTCTCAGTGCATTTTGTATTCTGATTGAAAATCGACAGGAGTCCACAAAACCCCAGGTTCCGCCGTCTCCTCTCTCCCCGTAGCGATACCTCAGCTACGGCGGTGCACCCAGAAATGAATTTTTCAGAAAACTTATACCAAATCCTTAACAAGGCAAGTACTTGGATATTTAATTGTAGCCATTTCCGATGTAACTTATTTTAGAGCTTCTACTCCCCTGCCTCACTTCGGCAGAGTTTACAGACTGTGATTTAGATTTTCCTGATGAGTCACTGTCACATGTGAGAGCGAGTTACTGTTTAGGGTTGTCACGCCTTGGCACCCCCCATGAGTCCTGAGGTATGGACATCTCCAAAGTCCCTGCACCCATGATCCCAGCATTCGACCTAGGAGGGCCCCTTGGTCCACCCCACGGAGAGAGTCCATTCAAGGAACAGTCTCGTCCAAGTTCATCAGTTTCCATAGCAGAATGTCAGCCCCACCAGCCTCTTAGCTGACATTGAAATAGACAGGTTAGTCTATAATCAGAATAAACACCGACCTCATCCACTACTGGGGGCCAAGGATTACAATGGACTTTTTCAATTTGAATTGTTTATTTTTTTCATTAGACTATCATCCAAAATCCCTAATGGGCTGCCCATTACGATGGTCTCAGAGTTAAAGAAACTAAGGTCGGGACAGGTAAAGCGCTACACGACGCTTAGAGAGAAACTGGGGTGACGTCTGGAGTTCGGGGAAGAGGACCGCACAGCCTGGAGCCAGGAGGGGAGTCCCTGAAAAGGAGCTAGTGCACGAGAGACGGGGGAGAGCTCCTCGGCCAGAGCGTTCCACGGAAGCAACCACACTGGGGAGATATGACACGCAGGCTGGGAGAGGGGCCGTGGACCACAGGTGACACGGATGAGTGTGATGTGTGAGTGAAAATCCTCGTACGTCATTCCTGGAGCAAATATACACGCAGCTGAGTGGAGCGGGGGGCAGCTGGCCCAGCTGAGGCGGGGCTGGCCCAGGTGCCGCCGGGTCACCGAGCTAAACTCGGAAGGCCTCCAAGACAATGGCAGGGCCTGGGGGGGAGGGGTGGAAACCGTGAGCAGTAGTCTGCTCGTTGGTGACAGATGAACGAGAGGCCAGCGCGGGGCAGGCCAGCCTGGTGGGTACTGATGTGGCTGGCACCCTCTGCCACCGACCGACGGTGCTTTAAGAGATGAGCCGGAGAAGGTGTGGCCAAATCAAGACAGGAATCAGCAGTAGAGCCCCTTGGGTCCCAAGCGCTGCAACGCTTCGGGTGACCTCGGCACAGTGTATTTTCGTGACTTCCTTGGGGTACAGACATTCAGAGGGTGACATGCCCAAATGTCATAGCCCCAAGGAGGCAGCTCTGGGGGAATTCATTTGTCTTAAAGGGACACTTGGGGGCCCAGATGGAAAACCAATGAAAATGCAGTGGACATGTCTGGTGTCTGGCCTTGAATACCACTTCCCCCACCAGGCCGGTGTGCCTGTCCCTCCTCTGTGTCACTCTGCTGCTGTGTTGGCTGATGACCCATCATTTCTCTGGTCTCCTGAAAGTCTTCTTCAGATGAAAGGAGCTGCCCTGCCCAGAAATGCCTGGGTGGGTGTGCCTCCCAGGGTCAGGCTCACAGCCATGAACTTGCCACAGGGTGGAGAACACATGGGGCCTTGTGCACCCAGGCCCCTGGTGCAGTCAGGCTGGGACAGGGTGAGGCGGCACCCCCAACTATGCCTGTCTTCTCCCCGGTGCTCTCTGCCTTCCCCAGCCGCTCTGAGACCCTCACGGAGAGCAGCACCACCTCAGCCACTTACACAGGAGCCCCTTCAGGGTCCACGTCTCAGGATGGAGGACACAGGCGCCCCTCTGAGGACCACAGACAGGTAGGACCACTCCACTGAGGCCAGGTGCCCCCCCGGTCACTCACCTAACAAAGGTCAGATGAGGGTGACCCTCAAATTGGTGTGTCCAGGTGAGGGGCTTCCCTGGGTGCAAGACTTCCAGTTTTCAAACTGGAACAGTCCCCCCCAAAACAGGCTGGTCACTCCACCCAGACCTGGGATTCGACCCCAAGTCTGTCTCCGTCTACATGGTGCTCTTTCATTTCCACAAGAGTCGCCTCGTGTATCCTGCACACCTGCTATCTGCTTCACCAGAGACTACACCGCCCCGTGGGGCGGGGGGCGGGGGGGGGCTGCAGGCTGCACCCCACTCCCGGAACAGGCAATCTGAGGTAGGGGCCAGGAGAGGCCTTCAGATATGTTGGTATTTTTTTTAAAGAATGGCTATAGATTTCATGAGATGCTTCAAGGGATCCTTGAAATAATTAAGGTGAAGAATAGCTGCCCAAAACATTGCTCTTATCTCTGGATTAAACAGAACGGCAGGGCGCTGCACTCACACATCCTGCTCTTGGCCCCACGCCGAGCGGTTTCCCAGCGAAGAGCCAGAAGCCCTTCTCTGCATTCACCAGAGCTCGGCAGGTGGGAGCGGCCACTGCATTCCTCAGGCTGTCCCTGGCTCGTCCCCGGAGGGAATGTCTCTTTCATTTAATTGAAAGACATTTGTCAGGGTTGGCTGGAAAGAGAGGACGGACAGACTGTTCCAGGAGAAGGCGCAGCGGCGGCCAAGGCCTCAGTGCGTCTGTCCCTGAACTGAAACCCTCCCTCGGACCAGGAGCCCCGATGCACTGGCACAGGCCCGTGCTTATTTAACTCACGGGAACCATGTGTCCCGTTACAGAAGACCTCTGGCATTCCTTCTGCCATACGTACTTTGAGAAATATTATTTGCACGCTCGCAGAGGGCGGGGCCTGTTCCAAGTGCTGGGTGCCGCTGTGCACTGGGCAAGGGCCCTGCACCGGGGAGCTTACCAGCCTGTGGCGGAGACCGCCAATGAAAAGGGAAACAAGCCCTCTGTCATCACGTCTCAGACACGGGCGTGGCGAGGAACGCGGTGAAGGAAGTGCAAGCAGGAGGCTGGAGGGAGCTCCAGGAGGCCAGTGGCCCAGGGAGGCCTCTAGGAGGAGGAGACCGGAAAGAGGGAGGGAGGGAGGGAGCCTAGAAATACCAGGGCGACTCATCCTGGCCAAAGGTGTAGAGACAAAGTGAAAAGTCCTTAAGGCAAGAGCAAGCTACAGCGTGTGTGCTTTTCATCTTTTTTTTTTTTTTTTTTGGCTAGGCAGTGACGTAGGCCGTGTGAGTCTAGAACCTTCCACGTCCTCACTGTGCATGTCTCCCTCGGGTGGGCAGGTCACTCCACACTCTCAGTGAGCATCTGTGTGCCGAGGTTTCCCAAGTCTATAGTTCAGCCAAGAACTCTCCTCTGAGCTTGACTGATATCTCTAGTTCCCTAAAACGTTCCTCAGTGAGCCACACGTCTTCATGTGCAAAACAGAACTCATTGTTTCCCCCTCCAAATCTGCTCTGTCCCCTGTGTCCCCAGGCCAATGCACAGAACAAGGACAATCCATCAGATAGTCACCAAACTCAGAGGCATCTTTGGTCCCTCCTCGTGTTTACACGCTGGATGTGGAGTCATCCAACACTTCCCAACACTGCTGCCTTTGTATTCCTCGGGCTTGTTCTGCCATCCTCACCCCATCCCCTTCGCCTAGGCTGGGGCCGTCATCACCTCCGTCTACCTGGATTTCCTGCAACAGCCTCCCGCCAAGTCTTTCTGCCTCTCCTCTCACCTCCCTCCAAGTAACTCTAGTCTCCAAGCGGCCGCCAGAATCCAGAACGCCTGTCTGTACCCATCGTTTCCCAGTTTGAGATCTTCCAGTGGTGGACAAAGCTGGAGGCAGCACATTCCTGCTGTCGAATTACACTACAAAGATATGGGCATCCGAAGGGCATGGCACTGACGTGGGGACAGACACACAGCCCAGGGCAGTGGAAGGGCGAGCCCAGGAAGAAACGCACGCATGTTTGGTCTGCCGAGCTTCAGCAAAGGTGCCAAGGTGATGCAATGAAGAAAAGATAGTCTCTTCAATAAACAGTGTTGGGAAAAATGGTTATCCACGTGCAAAAGAGTAAAACTGAACCGCCAGCTTAACCCACACACAAAAATCCACTCACAAGGGATGAAAGGCTTAAACGTAAAGCCCGAAGCCGGAAAACTAGGAAAATGGGGAAAGGCCCCTTGCCGGGTCTAGGCGGTGATTTTTGTTTGTTTGCTGGGCTGCGACACCAAAAGCACAGGAGACAAACACAGACAAACAAACACATGCTCCTACGGTCAAGCTAAAAAGCTTCTGCAAAGGAAGCAACCAACAGAGTGAAAGGCACCTATGAAATGGGAGGGAATATTTGCAAATCATGTATCTGATAACGGGTTCATGTCCAAAATGTGTAAGAAACTCATACAACTCCATACAAGTAAAAACAGCCCAGCTAAAACGCAGTCAAAGTCTGTGACCAGACACCAGCTGCCCGGAAGGATGCTCGGCATCACCACGCATCAGGGAAATGCCAAGCCACATTGAGATATCACTTCACACCTGTCAGGATGCTTAGTGTTAATTATTTTTTAAGTAAAAAAAAATATTGGTGAGGATGTGGGAAACGGGTCTCTGGTACATTGTTGATGGAAGTATAAATTGGTGCAGCCATATGGAAAACAGGATGAAAGTTTCTCAAAAATTAAAAATACCACTCCCATACAACTCGGCAATCGCACTTCTGCAAAGGAACTGAAATCTGGATCTCACAGAGACACCAGGTACCTCAAAGAGACGCCCATACGTAGCACCCATCTCAACGGTCAAGACGTGGCCACAGCCCAAGTGTCCTTCAGTGGACAAGTGGACTAAAGTGCAGTCTGCACACCTAGTGGACTGTTACTCAGTGTTAAGAGGTCCTGCCATTTGTGACAACAGGAATGAATGGGCCTGTTCCCCGCTGACTCTCAGGGTCTGGCAGGATGAGGGAGACATGGCAGGCTGCTGGCTCGGAGTCCCTGCAAGGGCACACCACCGTGCCTCGCAGGCACGCCCGCGGAGGAGGGCCCCGGGAAGAGCCCTGGGCCCTGGCACCAGTTTCCGCAGCAATGCTGAGGCGCCCCTCCCAGTCGCTCCTGGGATCTGCACAGGCACCTCAAAGTAACTTCCTATTGAGCAGAGACATTGGATGCGGTGGGGCAGCCAGCGTCTGGGAAGCCCAGTGAATACTCGCGATGGCCATGAACTCCCTCCAGCTCTTTGGGTGAGGTCAGGCCTCACCCCTCCAGTGTCGTGTGACCTGAACGAAGGCAATCTTCCAGAACAGGAGGAACAGCAGAACAGGGGGTCAGGTGAGCACGGTGCCGGGACAAGCAGAGGTGGCACGGAGTGGTCAACACCCCCCTAAGTCCCAGGGACATCTCGGACACACTGGCCTTCCAGACTGGGGACAGTTCCGAAAAGAAGAGAAATTTGGAGGTAGGGATGTGGGCCTCGGGTGCATCCAAGTGTAGAGTGTGGACCAGAGACAAGTTCTGAGCCCAGGACAACCTGCGGGCTCCAGATGGAACCTCGGTGAGGAGCGACATGGATCAGTGTGTGGACACACAGAAAAATGGGGCTAGCCAGGGCTGCGGACACCGTCCAGGACAGGATGGATGAAGAAATTGAGGCCCAGAAAGGCGAGGGTCAACAGGCCCGCGAGCAGGTCGTGTCGGAGCTGGTGGGGAGGACTCAGTTCCGGGAGCAAAGTCTTTAGCCTCCTGTACTCCCCGTGGTACCTCACAGAAGGGGCTGTTGGTGAGGAGTCTACTGCTCCCTTCTCAGTTCGTTCATTCTCTCTCCCTCTCTCTCTCTCTCTCTCTCTTTCTCTCTCTCTCTCTCTCTCAGAGGTAGATAAAATAAAGGGAGAAAATGCATAATGCATTGGGGCATTTCAAAAACTTCTGGAGTCTCTTATTATTGGCCATTATATCTAATCTATAATTTGGAATTCACACATGTCACGTGTTCAGTGCCAGGCATGGCCCTTTTCCTAACGTGCATCTTCCCAGCCCATCGTGAAAGGTCACTGTCATGGAGGCCAGACGAGGCAGGTGGCCGCCGAGCAGGCAGAACGACCGGCTGAAGCCCACGCTGAGCCGGGAAGTGTAGCAGCCAGGGTCCACCGCCCATCCTGTCTGATGCTGTGTTCATCAGACAGGGAGAGTTTGCTCAGTTTTGTTGGACAATAAAGAACAAGAAAAATAAATAATTTGTTGGCTAGAGTATCTGCAGTTCGTGAAATTTCTTTTACTGCCTATTTAGCCACTCTAGCCCTCGGCCTCTCGGGGAGCTGGCTGTCACCAGCCGTATCTCACAAATGAGGAAACTGAGGGACAAGGAAATCAAGTGTCTGATGCCCAGACCCCCTTGGAGCCAGGACCCAAACCGAGGCTTTCTTGGTCCATCCCATGGGCTTTTCCATCGCCCTGGGCTGAACTCAAGGAATGGAAGGCAGGGAAATACATTTTAAAGTTTAAAATCTTTCATCAGATGCTTTCAGCAAATGTTCTGTGAAGGCAATTCAACTCTGGACTACAGTTATTCCAAAGTACCCACCTGAAAGAAAGTGACCAGTGTAAGCACACATGCATTTTTGTTTTCTTTCCTCTGCTTCGGTGGGCTGGCCCTAATTGTGCAACCAGCCCCTCGAGCACCCTCCGGGCTGCTGGGCGTTCTGAGACCGGGGCGGTGCCCGGGCCGGCCCTGTCACACCTGTCCCTGCACAGGTGGGCATGCACCAGCTGCCGCGGTCACAGCCACGGAGGAATAGGGGGAGGTTTCTGTCCTCAGGACACATGAACTCTAGAGAGGGGACAGGCCATGTGCAAGCAACACAACATATCACAGTCTGTCACAGAGCAGGTCCGTAGAGCTCTGGGAGCAGAGGGAAGAGAGCCGGGGAGGCTTCCCGGAGGAAGGGGCATGTGAATTTGGGTCATGAAGGGAAGTGAGAGTTGGTAATTGTGGGGAGAGACCAGCAGGACAAGAGCAGGGGTATGAAAGGGCAGGACACACTGTCAGCCAGTCCTGGCTCCGTCCAAAATCGCCGTCCCCTTGGCGATCACATCCAGCCGTAAGCACTCGGTCCAACCAGGCCAACAGCTGGGAACATCTGGCATTGCAGAGCGAACCGGAGGACCGTGAATGTTGCCCACGAGGAGCTCACAGTGTGTCCAGTGTCCCCGCCTCACGCACACTGCAGTGAGCCCCACTGTGTGCCACTGCTGCGGACACTAGTGGATGCGTGGCCCGGCCCCGGTGGAGCAGAAGCCACGCTCCCAAACTAGATGAGAACTGCGCGGGACAGCGAGGCCCTTGACCTTCACCGCTTGTAAGGGCGATGACATGCTGCATTTCCCCTCACAGAGACCCCTTTCCGTTTCCCTGAGGGGACCCTGGACCTGAGCACAGTGTTCCCGCTGTGAGTCACGGGCCAGTGTTTCTACTCCCTTTTCCTAACTGATGTCTGTTTGATGATTTGCTGATCTGAGGAAAGGCGTTTCTTTAAAAAGAAGGATAATCCCTTTTATCTGCAGGGCACGTTAGGTTTCGAAAAGCCCTTCCCCATCCATCACCCCACTGGACTGTCACCCAAGCAGGCAAGCTGCGAGCGTTGTTAGCATCCCCATTCTACAGATGAGAAGGAGGAGTCTCGGGGAGGAGGAGAAGCTCAAGGTCACACGGCACGTACGGGATGAGATCAGAACTCAAATCCGTGTTTTCTCATCCTTTCTCTGCACCTTCCCGTCTGCCTGGCATACAGTCATATCTCCTCATTACGACACAAATCCCAGCTGAAATGCTGGCCAACTCACATCCCCTCCGGCAACATAACTACAGCATAAATTAAAAGCCCAATTAAAGAACATGGCCTTTTAACTGGGACTTATCACTGTCCCCAGAGGCCAGGGTATAGAGAGAGAGCCCTGTGGAAATCAATGGCTGCCCTTCCTGGAAACCACCCAGAGACCCACTTACCCACAGGCAATAGCCTTGAGACCCGAATTCTTCACCTAACTTGACTTCCCGTCCCCATCATCTTCTGGGGCCCTGGCCTCTGCTGGGCTGGGGCTGAGACCAGCCCCTGGCCCCTGGCTCTAGCCAGCAGCCCAGGTTAACGGTCCATCCCTCAGCGTGGACAGCCCAGGTGTCTCTGGGCGCTGACACATCTCTTAATGTCAAAAGCATCAGAACCTGACAGAAAGCATACCTCCCTAGTTCGGCCAGAGAACCAAAGTAGCATCCCCCAGCTCTCTGAAAGTGGAAGAGTTTGCCAATGGCCGGAGTCCTGGGGTAGCCAAGGGGACAAAGGGTGTCATTACAGCCCCTGTGGCCTTGTTTTGCTGGCAACAGAGGGGGTGGGGGTGCCAGAAACAAGGTGAGGAGAAAGGGAGGGGGCGTCCTGACAGTCAGTTTATGACGTTATTCCCATTCTCACCCACCCCCTATGGGCATCGGCAATAACAGCATAAACCCCAGGCATACCCCTGGGTCCCGCCATGGCAATAGTTCCCACTTCCCTGGTCCAAACAGCCCTCCAGTCGCTGGGTTTGAAGCTGACTTGGCAGACCACGGGCTGCTGTGTGCTCTGGTCCCAGTCCATGTCATAGCTGAGCTGCAGTGACCACCCCCTCCTGTCCCCAGCTAAGCCACAGCAAGAATGGGTCTCTGGGTCAGCCTGGATCACGGAGAATCACTGCCGCTGCCCCCTTTGCCCCTACATCGTCTTCTCGCACACCGTGAAGCGGGTTCAAAGGCTCGTAGAACCTGCTTGCTCTGGGTCTGGACCGGCTCCCTCAGCCTCCATCTGGGACTTCCACGGGGACCACCTCATGAACCCAGGTCTCCCACACATCGCATCAGACCCTCCGCTTTGCCCTCTCAAGCCCCGTCCAGATGTGCCCCGACACCGAAGGACAGAGAGGTTGGGGGAGATCCAAGGGGATAAACCACATTTCGCGGTGGAATCCCTGTTAAGTAATAGAAAGCCATCCAACTAGCAGCCACGCTTCCAGAAACGTCACTGCCACCGAGGAGAGTTTTGCAGCTGCCCACCCCGGAGCGCTCTCACCTACCTGTCTCCCACCGCAGGGCTCCCCTCTGTCACCTCCTGGGCCACCACTCCTGGGTCCCTCTTGCTCCTCTTGTCACCTTTGCCAGCCGCCAACACTCGCAGCCGCGGTGGGTGGCCCACGGAGTCCCGGGCACCTGTGAGCTGGGTCTCAGGTCCCCGGGCAGCGAGGCTGCTTGGAGGGGGAGCGAGAGGATGCTGCCCTCGCCTCGGCCGCCGCTGTGGTGCTGATGCCGTTGCTATGGTTATGGAACTCCGCAGCTGCCCCCTCTCGGCGCAACAGCTGCCCGGCCGCGGCCTCCGGGCAGCCCCGGCCAACCGGCCCGGAGGCAGCACAGTGGACGCGGGGACGGGAGCGGAGTCGCCGGTGCCACTGCCAAAGAGAAACTGCCTGTGTCTGCGCTCGAGCCTGCCTGCGGGCTCCGCTCACCTCCGCGCCCTTGCTCGTCTCCTTCCCCCGCCGGGACGCGCCAGACCCCGGCGCAGCGCGCAGCGCGCCCTCGCGGCCTGGAGAGCGCGCCCCGCCGCCGCCGCCGCCGCCGCCGCCGCCGCCGCCACCGCCGCCCGGCCCCCAGCTCGCGCGCCGCCCGCGCTGCGCGTGTGCCCGCAGGCCGCCCCGCGGCCAAACCTCGCCCGCGCGCCCGCTCCGCCTGTGCGGGGCGCCCGCGGCTCGCCCGACGCCCACGCGCCTCGCCGGCCCGCCGGGCCTCGAGCATGCTCAGTCTCCGCGTGGGGGTCGGGAGTTGCCTGCCTGAATTAGGGGACTGAGTGCAGCCGAAATGTAAAAGGTCCTTCCAGACCCCTGGGGGAGGGGAAGCTAACCCCCACCCCGTGGCTGGGGGAGGGGTGTTAAACTTTGAAGAGGGGCCCAGGGGCAACCCAACGGAGAAAGGAGCCTCACACTCTGCCCCAGCTGAGAAACTGTGAAAGCCCCACGGGATGGGTACACACAGTATAAAGTCAGCTCTGCCCGCCAGCCAACCGACTAACCCGTCGTTCGCTGGTCACCTACCTCCCGCTGGGCTTCGAGGGTTCAGAGGTCTGTGAGATTCCGTCGGTAGTGGAGAGAAGACCGAGCGGGGTTCAAACAGCACACAGCTGCTGAGCCTCCTTCACCAGACTTTGCACGCGGAGAGCTCTCCAGCTCTCGCCATCCCTGTTAGGAAGGTATTGGCACTGGAGAAAACAGCCTCGGGGACCAGAACCCCAACCAGTAGGCCAGGCGGCACTCACAGCCCAGTAAGAGATGCAGATCATAGGGAAGAAATTGCAATCACGTGACTAGCCTTAACCTAATTGGAGAGGGGAGGGAGAGGTAATCAGGGAAAGACACCTGCAAGAGGCCACAGGAACAAGCAGTGGGGCAAGTGAAGGGTGGGAAGGAGGATGCTTCCAGAAGGAGAGCGCCTGGCCTGCAAGGGCCTGGAAGCCGGGGTGGGGGTGGGAGTAGGGGTGGCGGGGTTGGGGGGTCGGGGTGGGAGGGAGTCTGGCAGGACTGGGTTCAATCCACACTGGGAGGTCAGCACAGCCGGGGGCAGAGTATGCGGCTCCCAGGGCAGTGCCCATCCAGGGAGTCAAGAGCCAGGGAGGGGGTGGAACTTGACCTTGAGCACAGCAGGGAACCACTGATGGGGTTTAAGCAGAGGAAAGTCTGGGTCAGCATTCCAGGAAGGTCCCCCAGGTTGAAGTTGGGGGGCAGGATGCTACTAAGGCTGTCAGCTGGGGAGTCACAAGAAGGTGTGCTGCAGTGGGGGCACGGGGACAGCAAGACCAGTCCGTCTGTCCGTCTGTCCAGCCTGCCCTCCCCCCAGCACCAGCCAGGCCTTGGACCATGCACGTGCTCCATGTTTGCGAACAGCAAAGGAGTGAGCACTTAGCTTCTCCACGGAGAAAACAGAGGCTCTTCTGTCACAATGTCAGCCCTTAAACTACGATCCAAATCGTGGGACGTTCATTTTGCTGTTAGTGTTGCATTTTCATGCAACGGTACTTTTGAAAGTCAGGGCGAGTCCCCCAAATTGTCCTCTGCATTTGCTAGTCCCCAGCAGCTCGGAGATGTGGCCAGAGCGCAGGCTTTTCTTGGATTCGGATACGTTCCAGTTGCCCGGATAAAAGGCCTCCAGGATGCATTGCCACGTTTAGAGCAAGGGTCAGAGGAGCGCTAGGCAGCTGACTCCGTGAACGAAGGCGGAGGGAGACCAGTCTGTGTTTGACCTGCTTGCGCTGGTGTAAACGGGCACCAGTGGGCCGCGTGAGAGACTTGTGGGGTGGGTGTGAGCCGTGGAGATGGGGTGGGTGGACAGCTGGATATGCAAGATCTGGGTGGGAGTGAGACTTTTCAACGTCCCCTTGTAAAAAACTTTTGATGTTTGAGCCAGAACTTTATTGCACACATACATATAGACAATGTGTTGCCGCCTATGTCTAGAATCTTAATGAAGCTTGAGATGACCTCCAATGAAACAAGCGACCCGTTCCCCACGGGCACGTCCCAAGACCCACTCCCCCCAGGCCTGCCAGGCCTTCATGGCGAAGCAGTATCATGAGTTATTACTGTGAAGTCCCTGCTGTGCCCATGGACTGGAGGTGACAGGACAAGGAGGAAGGACAGAGACAGGAACGGAGGCCCCCAGGGTCCCGGCACCGATGTCAGCCCAAGGGAGCCATGCGGACATGGTTTCCGTGTCAGCGCCCAGGGGTCTCCGCCATGGCGGCAGTCACCAGTCTGCGGTGGCCCACACGGCACCCGTCAGCCGTCCAGCTGGAGCGGTGCCCTGTGGGCGCAGAGAGTCCTCAGCTGTGCCCTCCTCACCGACAGGCTTCGTGCCATGCCTGCTCCGAACGGGTGCGTTCTCGGACCCACAGGGTGAGGCTCTGAACAGCCCAGGGCTGCCGGAGGTCCGGAAGGCAAAGGCCCTGCCACTGCCCAGGGTGGGTGCAGCCGTCCACTGCCACCTGCCCTCCCAGAAAATGACCCACCAGCCGTTGAATCCCACAAGTCAGAAAGCTGACGTCATCTGAGGCTTCCTGGCCCCTCTGTCTCATTCTCTCCCCCGCCCTCCTCTCCCGCTCATCCAGTCAAATACTGCCTTCTGCCAGCACCACCATGCCGGTAGTGTCTGCAAAGTCATCTGCCACAGGGGCCCCATGAGAGAGGCAGGGAGGACCGTGTCTACGGACATACGTGTAATCATACCTTTCTGCTTCGAGGTGAGCTGCTGGGACAGGGTTCTGGTGCCGCTGGAAGGTGACACCCCATTTTAAAGAGCCAGGCAACACAGCAAAGCATGGGGTACTTCTGGCTGAGTTTAGTCCTGGCGGCTGAGCTCACCCCCCACCGGGGCCAAGTGGGTTCGGGGTGGGGATGGGATCACAGCAGAGAGCGCCAGCATTCTCCTGCGTCCCGGAGAAGGCAGGTTTTCAATGGTGACATCCTGTGGCAACAAGAAGCAACTGTCATGAAATGCTTACCAGGCTCCACGTGTTCCCCACGACCAGGAGGACCGTGGGAACCCCCGTTGTTTTAGGACAGCTGGGAGAAGCCAGATCCCCAAGAGGGAAAACTCCACTTCCTGCCGACAGCAGAGCACATGCCTGGCAGCTCGCCTGGCCTTGGAACCTGGCGTGGCTTCTCTGTCACTGCGCCTCCTGTGCGATGCCACTTGACCTAATTGTATCTCAAGTCCCCTTCCTGTAAAACAGGGACAATGATGAAATGCATCGCACGGGTTTGTGGTGAAGTTTACGTGAGTTAAAACTTGCGTGGATTTAAACAGATTCACCCTCAGGACAGTGTCTCACAGAGGGGGAGGACTCCTTATGCGAGCACTACTGTTATTTTTTAAATGTTGCATTGAGTGGTAACAATAGAAAGGGTGCTTGGGATGCTGTGTTTTTCTCAGTTATACTTTCTTTCTTTCCAAGTTGCTTCTGAAGCTCCTAATGGTAACTTCCTGACCCACAGCAGCCAATGATGGGCAAAAAAAAAAAAAAGCTCTCACTAATGTGACTGGATTTCAGAGTTTATCTGTTTACCAAGCACTGAGTCACCCGATTCTGACTAACATGAGTGGAGACAGACCCCCACACCCCTAGGTAATCCCCCTGAAACCACAGCTGCACTTCACGTGACCGCACCAGGGAGCAGCTGTTCCCGTCTCTCGGTCCCAGCTGAGGGTCGGAGCCACAGCTAACAGAACTTCTCCGGACTAGGAAGAGGCAGAGCCGAGATCCCACGCAGGTGTGCCCATGTGGCTTCCACTCAGCTGGGTCACAACCTCGGGGACTTCCTGGGCGAAACCCCAAACTGGCCCCGTGCGTACGTGGAGGGCAGGGAGAAATCGAACAAAGAGAAGGCTGCTCCGGATTGGTGGGTGGCAAGGCTAGGAAGCGAGGGAACTTGCAAGGCTTGTCTTGGGCTGCTGCAAGGTGAGTGGATCTCGGCACCCACCCTCCCAAATCCTGCAAGTTTATAGAGAGGCCTTAACAGGGCTCAGTGACACCTGCCTGCCTGATGGTCTTTGCCCCACATGGCTCTCTCAAGGCTGCGTCCTTGCCCTTGACCTCCGCTGTGGGGACGGCAGGCAGAGCCAACATCCTGAGGACGGGGGAGGGACAAGGAGCCTCTGACCGCCAGGGTCCGGCTCGCAGGTCCCTCAATGGCCACATGCTCGCCATAACCTCCTCCAACGTACTCTGAGACGCATCAAGGCAGATTTGTGTAACAAATGACTGAGGAAATTTCGGGCACAGGATTTACATTTACGTATCACATATAACAATGTTCATTACCTTGCTGCTGAGAAAAGCTGGGTTTACTACAGGAAAAAAAGTGGTTGGTAACAAATCATTTGTGTCTTTTAGAATGTCAGCAACTTGGAAAAAAAACAAAAGACTATTGAGTGGATTGTAAGGTGACAGTAACAAATAACTGCCCTAAGTTGTAAAATAATGATACCATTTTTCAACTCAAGAAAGGTTATATGTATATAAAATTTGTCTCCATCATTTTAAGTTTGTGGATCATTAAATTAAACGACGACAGCAGTGCTTTGGGGACAAATTCTTCCTTTTATAAAGGGCATCGCCTTGAGGGTCGGCCAGAGTGCTCTCACCTCTCCTACCTGCAGCGCCGGGAGCCTGGGCACCACTCCGGCCTGCGACACCACGCGCCCTGTGCCAGGGCTTCCCTCGGCGACTTCTAAGGGGCAGGAAATGCCTTGGACCACGTTCCATGGCCCTTTTCTCGGAGACTCATGTCCTCCTCGGAGTGACAGGGTGCGGTCGCTGCCCCTCCTGGGATGGGCTGGGGAATGAAAGGACCCTGGGTGTGCAGGGGCCCGGCATCCCCCCAGACTGCCGCGGTCTTGTACGGTCCCCTCAGACACAAGTCCTTTACAGCTCGCCTCCATCCTCACGTTCCTCATAGGGACACGAAAGGCTCGGTGACCAGGCGATGGCCTCCCGAGAATGACACAGTCTGGAAGCCGCGCACGAGTTTTGCCTCTGGAACCGAATCTGCCGGCACTGGCACAGTGCGTGGTGACCTGGGGCAATCGCCTGGACCCTCGGAGCCTCACTTCCTCTCCATAATGGAAAGGAAGGGTAAGAAGAGCAAGACATCCCTGCTAATTGTGACCGATTCTGGGTCCCCAGACCCACACTCCATTCCCTCCACACCCCGTGTCTAGCATGAAAAAGCGCAAGTTCTACACGGAACGTAGCTCAAATGTGCGTATTTCTCTTATTCGGTGGCAATGCTTTCTCTCTTTATTGAAAGTATTCTCTATTGTTTTAAGGGCTTTATTATGAAGTGGGCCAGACAGAAAAAAGTATGTGTTACATGTGCATAAGCACCACACACACAGAATCAACATGCACGGTCACAGTCTAAGAATAATAATAATAATAATAACAATAGTATGAGGCTAAACTGGGCACACCCTGTATATGCAGTTTCAGGAAGAGCACACTGCCCCTACCTCTTGGGGGCCAAGTGTGTCCTTGCTGATCCGGATCCCCTTGGTGTCCCCCCACTGGCTGACATCACGCTGAATTCTGTGTTGTTAAGTTCCATGCTTTCTTATAATTTGCATACGCATGCATCCCTTGAAATGCATTCGTTCTTTTAGCGATAGGAGTTCAATGATATGCCTTCTTCTGAGACCTGTTTTTCTCCATCGTGTGTTTGAGAGTCAGTCACATCGAGGCAGGTAGCTGTGAATTCATTCCTTTTCGTTGCTGTGTTGTATTTCATTTAGGGTTAAAGAGAGGAGGGGCTGGGGCTGGATGGAGAAGGTGAAGGGACTAAGCGGCGCTAACCGGTAGTTGCAGCGTAGCCAGAGAGGTCGGTCACAGCACAGGGAATGGAGTCCATGACACCGTAACAGCCGCGCATCGGGCCCAGTGAGTACGGGAAGCAGTGGGGCAGGGGGGGGCCCTCTGCAAAGCACGTGATTTTCTAACCACTCTGCTGTACCTCTGAAACAAATACAGAATGATGTTAAACATAAACTGTAATTGGAAAATGTTGAAAGAATAAAGTGGGACTCGTGCAAGAAATTCTACTTTAGAGGTGTGCTTGTATGTGGGTCGTTTGTGCTGTATATGTGCCCCTGTGCCCTATTTCCAATAAGGCCATTATGAATATTCATAAACACATGAATATTCATGAATACAGACCTCTCCTGGTACACTGGCGCTAGTTTTTCTCTCTGTGCAGCAGGGCAGTTGCTGACAGAACGAGCACACACGTGTTCAAATTGACTGGGCATTAGCCTGCAATTTTTCAAAATGCATTATTTCACACTCATGTCAGCAAAGGACCCGAGGCCCCCTGGCCGCCTGTCTCTCTAATGGCCAGACTTGGCTGCTGCCGACCACTGGCTGGAAATGCTCCTCATTCGGGGCTGGTCTGAGGCTGCGCTTTTCTGATGACGAAGCACATTCAGACCCTGTAGACACTTACTGGCCACTCATGACTCTGGTTCCCCGAAGTGCTCGTTATTTTGCTGATTTTTACTGTTGGATCATTTGCCTCCTCGTAGATTTGCATGCAAAAGTTACATAGTTATAGCATTCCTTAGGTTTGGTGTTCAAACATCTCACATGCAGCACTTGTTCATCCGCACTTTGCATGATGTCGTCTTTGTATTAATGCCGAGTTTACCTATTTTTTTCTTTCTTCTTTTTAAATCATTTTTTATTTTTCAATGACAGTTGACATACAATTCCCGTTGCTTTTTGGTTGTTTTTTTTTTTTATGCTCTCTAGGGCACTTCTCTATCTTGAGGGCACTAAGATCCTCTCCTGCGTTATTATTTCTTATATTGCTTTTGCTTTTTGTCTGTAAGTCTTCCGTCCGGTTCCCTGACAGTGTTCATTGTCCTGGCCACTGTCCCCAGGAATCAGCTCCGCCGGCTCTGCCATGGACGAGGGGTCGCACGCGGAGGGGCTGGCTCCGCGCTCCCTGTTTGCTCCATTGGTAGAGAAGGTTTTTCTCCTTCTTCCCAGCGGTGCGCCACTGTTGAGGCCACCCCAGCTTTTCAGAGAACTTTGCCATCTAGCAGGATAGCGTCACATACCTGGCTCTTCCTCAAGAGTGTGTCGGCTGCTCTTGACAACAGGAGACGGCGGGCATCCGCCAGGAATGGGTCCGAGATGTCCCTTCTGCATTTAAAGGTGACACCAGGCTCGGTTACACTGGGAGGCTCTTTCCTGGAGTCATCTTGAGTCCATGGAACACTCTGGAAATAACTGACATATTTAGGAAAAGGACTACACATTTATTTCAGTCTTCCAATGTAATAAAATTGGATCATTTTTGTCTTTTAAAGATTTTATTTGTTTATTTTTAGAGAGAGAAAGAGAGGGAGAAAGAGACAGAGAGAAGCATCAATGTGAGAGAGAAACATCGATTGGTTGTCTCTTGTAGGCAAAGGGGGGAAAGGGAAGGGTGACTGGGGACTGAACCTGCAATCCAGGCATGAGCCCTGACCGGGAATTGAACAGGTGACCCCTCGCTCTGTGGGGTGATGCCCCACCAGCTAGGCCACCCTGGTCAGGGCAAGTTTATCATGTTTAATTGAAATTACTTGCAAATATTATGTTAGGTTTTGACCTAGGTACTATTATGTATCTGTGACTCATTTAAATGTATCCTTTTGAAAATAAAATTTTCCAACTCTTGGTAGGTAGAAATGCAGTAACATTATTTTTTATTGCCCACATCCCTATAATCTCCTACTAATTCAAATGATTTGTCTGTAGAGCCTTTTGGTTTCTTACATGGAAAGTTGTATCATCTGAAAACGACAGCAATGGAAGCTCTTCCTGTACGTGTTTCACACGAGTGACTTGGCCTCCGAGTCCCACAGTTTTCCGGCCGAGCCTCCTGCAGGGCAGTGAACAGAGCGGGTAAGGGCGGGACGCCCCCGGCCTTCATCTAGAGAGAGTGCTTTCGGGCCGTTCGACACCGTAGCGGCATTCCACCGTTTCATCTGCGGACATTTACTGATGACCTGCTTAAGGAAGTTTCCTTTTATGCTCATATTATTAAAGTTTTTAAATAATATATTGTTATTGAAATTCCATCGACTATTTCTCTGTCTGTTAAGCTGAGTGACTTTGCTCCTCACTGCTGTTCATGGAGAAGTAACATTAGTGCATTACGTAAAGTTGATACAAATTTGCATTCCTGGAATAAGTGCCAGTTGGTCACAGTGTCCCTTCTTTCTGTATACACTGTTCTCTTCACACTGCCAATGTTTTACTCACCGTTGTTCATTAAGTTCATCAGAGAGATTGATCTCGTCTATAAAGACGAGGTCACTCCCCTCCATCCAACCCAGAGAGAATGGGCTGGGCACGCGGGAGGCTTCCCTTCCAGGACCGGGGACGGGGTGGGAGGGGCACTGGGCACACCTGTGTAGGGGAGGCTGCACAAAATGCGTGTTAAGGCCCACCGCGGTTGTGACCATCTGTGATGCGGCCCCCACCCCCGGGGCCGCCCCTCCTCCCCTTGCACTCCAGCAGAGAGCAGGAGCCTCAGCAGGCGGCCGCAGCAGATAGGCTGGCAGGGGCGGGTGGCCAATCTCAGTGTGCTTCAGCCCCAAGGAGACTGCAGGGCGGGGGATAGAGGGGGTGCCACGTCCGTGTGTGTTGGTTCCCGTGTCGAACAGCGTGCTCTGTGGTGGGCTCAGAGAACACGGGGCAGCCCAGTGGCACCGCGGACAGGTCACAATGGGGGAACAGGTCACCGAAGGCAGCCCACCAGAAGACCCCTCGCTGGGCCCAGAACAACCAAAGAGGCCGCAGCAGTGACGGGGCTTTTGTCACTGACTGGCTGTGCAGCCCCAGATGAGCCTTCCCCAGCACCGCCGAGGGAGCCGCGAGGGTTGGGGTTCAGGAGGCTCTGTAACTGTGAACTGCATGACAAATGCTGACTGTCATCAAGAAGGTGATCGCTGGGGACGTGCTAAGGTCCCGCATCGCACATCATGCACATGTGCCCACCCAAAGACATAAACGAGACCCCTGGCTCTTCCCTCCTGGGCACCGTGGGGGGTCTCCAGATAAGTCAGCCGAGTCCAAACTCATTGAACAACCTGCAGCCCCCTTCTCAAGCTGTCCCCTGTTCTGGTCACCCAGCAGGTGTGAGAGAGCCTTAGCAGAGGTTTTCTGTCCCTGAGTCAACCCGCAAATTCTCAGTCAGCATTTCCCCCGCAACACAGATGCCGCGGGCCCTGCTCCTGGCACCTCGGACTTCAGGGAACCGGCTGCACACGGAGACCGGCCGGCTGAGAGGGAAGGTGTCAGGCTATTAATCAGTTATTAACGTTATGCTCTAAGTGTGTCTTGAAACGGAGAAAACTGTTCTAGTAAATGAAAACATAGATTTTGTAAGAGTTTTATGGTGTGATCCATTTGGTACAAAGTTAATAGAAAAAAATATAGCACCCTAAAAGGATACAAAACCGAGACAGGCTCTGGGGGTTGAGAATACAGATGATTTCAATTCTCTTCGCTGTGTTTTGCTACCTTCTCCAAATAGCTATAAGAAAGCATTCCTTATGTCATCAGGCAAAAAGAAATGTTATTTAAATTTTTATAAATCACCTCGATTCAAACGACCCAAAATGTTGAATTCTAGTCTTCTCTGTATTTCAGTAGGCATCCATCCCTCCTTCTCTCCTTCTCCCTCCCTCCTTCCTAACATCTGTCCATCCATCCTTCCATCCATTCCTGTATCCACCCATCCATCTGTCCATCATCCTTCCTTCCTTCCTTCCCTCCCTCTTTCTTTCCTTCCTTCCTCCCTCCCTCTGTCCCTCCATCAGGGAGGAAGGGCAGGGACTGTGGTGTGGTTTTTCCTTCACAGCAGCTCTGCTGCTCATTGAGACCTGAATGCACATCACAAAATAAACAGGGAGCAGCGGCGGCTCCATCGGGTGGCAGCAGACATGAGCAGAACCAGAGCCACGGCAGGCAGGAGCAACGGGCCGGGGGCCCAGCGCACAATGTCTGAGATGGCTTCTCAGTCAGACTCTGTGCCCGAGATGCAGAAAACTGTGGCATCCATGGAGAGATCGCCAGATGAGGGTCTCAGAATCAGAGCTGGTGGTGACGGTGACAACCAGCCTGGTCGCAGGATCCCCCCACCGTGCTCCCCGGGCCCTGTGCAAACCCTCACTGACCTTGAGGAGAGGAGTCGCCCCTGGGGACACCATGCACCTAGCAGGCTGGGAGGCGCAGCCCCGATGAGGAGCCCCCCTCCCGCTTTTCTCCCATGACCCCACTGACACTGGCCTTGCAGCGTCCACGAGAGGCCCCAGCTCTGTCTGTGGTGACAGCATCTATAAATAGTGACTGTGACCTCCATTAGTATCACTGGCCTTTTTGGGTCTTTTAAGCAACAGACGAACCAACAGATGTGGAAACCACTCAGGAAAGCATCCCTTGCGGTGGCCTGTGACCTTCCTCACCCACGCAGACATCATACCTACACACCTCACGTTGCAGGTGCCCCAGGCACCCCACAAAGAGCACAACAGTTCTCCCGGAAAGGCAGCTTCTCTGGAGCCATAGAGGCTCCGTGACGAGTTTGATGTCTAAATAAAAATGCATACCGTCTCTGCGGATGTAAAGGTAATTTACCAACTTCCCACAGAAAGGCTTCCTTTCACTGAAGTGGAGAAGAAATCTTAATAATAGAGGATTGCTTTATGAATATGAAAATGATACATTCATTGCATAATCAGCCATTTCAGCAGCTCGCCATTGCCTCACCCAGGGAGAGTGCGGACTGATCGAAGCCATGGGGCAGACCGTTCCAACGCCTCTTTTAGGAAACAACAGGCCTGCTCTTCTGCTGAGGGGACAGGAAATAGCAAATTCAAACCCTCCATTACTTATGAAGCACCTGCTGTATGCAAAGAGAGATTGTTGAAGGGTTTACAATCTTCAGGGAGATATGCCTCCCCGATGAAGATCCAAATTCATGAGATGAATGTGCAGGTATTAGAGTGCAACCTACGTTCACGTCTACAGGGGAAGCTGCTCACAAGGCGAGAAAAGTCACACATTTCAGGCACCGAGCGGGACAGCGCCATCAGTGTGTATTTTAATGGATCGTGCCACACGGCACTGCCAGGGTGCACCGTGGCTCCATCTCACATGTGAGAAACTGAGACCTGGCCAGGTGGGCCCGCCTTCCCGAGCAGACCGCAGAGACTCAAGAAGAGACTCAGCCGGGTTCAAACGTCGCCTCCTTGCTGCCGCCATGCTGTCTCTGACCACACTGCCAAGAACAAATGTTCTCAAAAGCTTCCAAGTCGGAGCCACCCCCCAAGAGGTCGCCTGGCGTACCGGCTTCCAAAGGCTGGCTGTGCCGCTTACAAACGGCCTGATCTCTCACTGACCCTCAGCTTCCGCACCTGGAAAATGGGGGTAATAGTGCCTCCATGCAAAACGGGTTTCAGGATGCGTCTAAATGAGGTGAACACCCCACGATGCTCGCCAAAAGCAAGGTGCCCTCTCTGACCCCAGCTGCGTTTTCTACTCACGGAGAGAGACAGACGAACTCATAATCACCAAGTGCCGAGCAGGGCTGCAGTGTTCTAGGAGCCCAGAGGGAAGAGGGAGCTCTCCACAAGAGGGTGTCCAGCTGTGTGATGAAGAAGGAATACCGTGTCCTAGGCATGTGCTTAAAAAGGTTACCTGCCAAGGTGACTTCCTGAAGCCACCCCTCCATCCTTAGTGATGTCAGTCAGCCCTGAGGTTCATTTGCATTCCCAAGGGCCCCAGGGAGGCTCAGGCCTGGTGCTCCTGGGACCACCTGCAGCCACCCAGAGAAATCACACCTGAGAAGGACGAGGTATACCTGGCGACTCGGCTCCGTCCCCTTGAACTATGTCTGAGGCCAGAGCCACCCCTGGACCTACCTGTCACATCACTCAATAACGGCTGTTTTTGCTTGAGCTAGTTTGGTTCTGAGCTCTGTCATTGCTAATTACGCAGCTCCTGGGCTAGGTGACATTTGGCATTAATTTCTCGAACGCTCAGTGTTACTACCTGATAAATAAAAGATACGGTTTGGTGAAACGTATAAATCGATTCCTATTAAAATTTAAGTGACCCTTTCCTTGAGAAGCTTGGGCTGTCTGTTGGGACCTGCATCTCAAATGAGGCATTTACATTTGAGTCTGACTTTGAACGTGGAAACTTCGGGGACTAGACAACAATAAAACAGCGGACACTGTTGTTGCCTAATACACAGATCCGTTTCCATGAATTTCCTCGGAAAATTGACGGTATTCCTGCAGATCCTCAATGATCTCTAGGCTGTGGCAGACCCGAAGGAGACACCCTTGCCTGACTAAATATTTGGAGATTCAAGCTGAGCTCATGACACAGCTTGCAGGTCGTGGCGAACAGTATCTTCCCCTATGTTCCCAAAACGCTTCTGAGCTAACAACAGTGAGATTGTTTTTAATTCTAGCGCACAGAGAATAAGTTCAACTTTCTTATTTCCTGGGAATTTTAGGAGTAGTCAATATTTGTATTTATACCTCAATATTTTCACCTTAATAAACCAAGGAGAACAGAGAGTCTTTAATTTAAGAGACTTTACCATCTAACTTATCGACAGCCTCTGGGCATGAGAAGCAACCACCCCTCCCACTGGTCATCAGAGCACTTTCTGAATCCTGGACAGGGGGCACTGAGCTTTCATTCCACCCTCAGGCCAAGAAACGCAAGAGACAGAGGCAGAGTCCCAGCGTCAGTCAGCCCGTTCTTCCCAGTGGGCACGGAAGTCTTCACCTGACCTGAGCCCAGGTAGACACGTAGGCACGCGCGCACACAGCAAACAGGATAGAAACTGGATTCTCTGTCATCCCATCTCCAGCAGAGAACAGAGCTCTGTTCTCCACCCAATGGTCAGTTCCCCACACCAAACGCCCAGTCAGGCCGCCACCAGCAGGAAGTCCCGTCACCAGCCGTCGGTGAACCAGGGACAAGCACAGGCACGTAGAAGGGAGCGGACTGACACAGAACAGGGCCTGGCCAGCCAAGTCCCACCGCTGCCGGGAGTGCCCTCTGCAAGCCGAGCAAAGGCGCACCTGGACCGAGGATGCTCTTTCTGGAAACACTGTTTCCCTGGCTCGGCCAGGGGACCTCAGTGGGCAGCACAGAGGGCAATTCTCCCGACTGAACAAGGGTCTTCTTTTACAGAGGGAACGTGAAGGCGTATGTCAGCTATTTTACATGGTTTGTTAATAACGGGCACACCAGTAACACGTTACCATTGGTCCTGTTGTTTTAACCTTAGCACGTCCTCAGACAACACACTGATGACGAGTCGCTTGACTTGGCGATGTCTGTCTTGCACGTGGAAGGTGGGTGACTTCAGGCACTCCCTGTGCTAAGGAATCTGACGGCACCCATGTTATGGAGAAGCCAGAGTGTGCACACGCATGTAACTGCATGGCGGGGGGGGTGTTAGAGGAGGGGGGTGAGTGTGGGTGTGCAGATGCGTGTGTCAGCACAAGGTCCCCCGGTGGCACCTCTTGACACTTTCCTCTGTAGTACGCAAGTTCCCGAGTCTGACATTGGCATGTTAAGCTCCGCGAGGTCAGGCGAAGCACTGGGAAGCCGAGACAGCGCACCTGTCACTGGAAGCACTGACTCGTGGCGTCTGCAATAGAAGGCTGGCCGACCAGCTGGCCGGTCCCTTTCTCTATGGTGGCTTTTCTCCAGGACTTCACGGCCCCTCCCCTCGATTGGCCCCGTTTACCTGAACTCCTTCCACCAGTGCCCACACCCCTCCCCGGGGGTCAGCCTTGCACCCTCCTCCTCCTGTACCAAACCGCTTATCCACATTCACTTCTGCGACAAAGAGAGAACACCCAGGTGATTCTGCCAGCCAGTCCAGATCTGATTCGGGATTGCCGAGGCTTGTCTGCTTAAAAAGCAAAACAGTAAAATATCCTGCCGTACTTGGCATCCTCTGTACCAGTCAAGGTCATTGTTACAAGTGCCCAGCTTAAAACCACTGAAGAAAACTTAAAAACAATAATGCAAACAATAATGCAGGGGCCCCCGTGATGGGGAAGTCCCCTGGTGGATCCCATCTCAGACAAGACTTAATCCTGACCTGGCTCTGCTTTTCATGACCCCACCCCTCTCCTCAGAGAGACTGTCCCCAAGTGGCTGGTGGCAGGACGGTCCCCAGGAAGTCCTGCCCGAGATCAATCACCCACATTAGCCACCCGACCGGGTGGTGTTCTCCAGGGTAATGCTGCCATAACCTTCGGGGTTATCTTTTCTACTGGACAGAAATTACTTGCATTATTACTAGAGAAAATTGGCAAGTAGACATAAAATGTCACACAGAAATGTCAAGTTGCAAAATGAAACAGGTAAATTCCCCTCCACAATTCAATAATCCGCAGAGGCACTTGTTAAACAGGCCCCATGGTGACATCGTGACATCTTGCTGCACTTTCTTAGCCTTACTTCCAAGTTGGGGGTGTTTTTTTTATCAAATATAATGTTACAACAAAGAAGTCTAAGGACATCCGTGTAACTATGAAAGGTAATGACAGAGGAAAACTCGGCATAGACAAAGCTTGTATACTAACCTGCTCGTGACATTTATTAACTTTTTATGAACTAGTTCTGATACTAAAAAGAATGTTTGCAAATCACGTTCATATACTCCTGCAAAGGAGCAGTTCATATACGTTGAGTGTCATTTTATAAGATCAGTGAGTTTAGGGTGCAGGCTAAACATCACCAGGATGAATGGCCAGTTTAACCCTTTGGACGACGACAGCACACAGAAATCAATTCTCCACAGGAAAAACTCTACAACCACGGTTTCACAAAGTACGTTCTTATAGTTCAAAAGGTATATTCATGGATCTGAAGACAATTTTTCATTATCTTTTAAATTTTTTAATTTTAATAAAGCTTGGAATTGTAGAGAGAGATCTTTGTCCTATTAGAATATACGCAGACATTCGATTTGAAGCTAAGATGATATTGAAGTAGCCCCGGTGAGAAGGCAGGACGGAGCAGAGGGTGGGGGCAGAGGCAGAGGGAAGCGGGCCACTGTGGGGGTGTGGCCCCCGAGGGTACACGTGGACGCGAGGCGAGGAGAAGCCTTGGGTAGACACAGTGGGACTGGACACATCACTGGTGGCTCACGGGACCGGTCGGCCAACTGACAGGTTATTTGGGATCACAAAGGAAATTCCACATAAAAATTCAGATTTCTGTCTTCTCTTGAAAAGCCAGATGTTAGCATTTGGATAGCAACCCCCCTTGGCGGCTGTCTGCTGGAGCTGACAGGCAGCCGAGTTTTTGCCTGGAAACGTCCTTTGCCTCAACCTCCCCAAACCACCGATGCTCCATCGCTCTGTCCCGCCCCGGCTCTGACCCACTCGCCTGGCCCTGAGCTCTAGCTAGGTCCCACCCGGCTGTCAGACCTGATCTCAAAAAGTTGAAAAAGGCTCTTACGCAAATGTAAAATGAACCTGCGTCCAAGGTGTATTTAACTCATTAACACGAAACCAGCCAGATAGTAAGGTTAGTTCAAAGGAGAATTCAGGAAGCAGCTAAAAAGCACACACACATGTATTCACAGTCTGACAATCTGACTTCATGTGTGTGCACGTGTGCGGTTTGTGCATGTGTGTGCATGAACAACTATTTCAGGTGGAGTAAAGTTGTTAATCAGAGACCAACTAGGAAATGGCAATAACACTTTAAGCTCTGTGGTTACTTCTCTTCCCAGGAGGCGACCCTTTGCGTTTCTTCTGGGCTGAGCGCTCAACAGCAATGTTGCATGTCAGAGTCTAGAGGCTGATGGACAGTGAATAGCAAGTAAAAGAAAATCCCCTAGAAAACGGAACACCCCGTGGTGTGCCTGGGGGACGCTGTCCCATCATGCCATCGACAGGACATGCAGCCGCTTTTCACTGATTGTTGGCTTTTAATTTAAACAAAGTTGTCATTTTGTCTCTCACCACTTTTACTCCACATTGTATTGGAAGTCTCATCTACAATAATCATACAAGAAAAAGAAGTAAAATGCATCCAAAAAGGAAAGGAGGACATAAAACTGTCACTCTAGGCAGATGGCATGATGCTACATGCAGAAAACCCTGAAGAGTCCACCAAAAACCTGTCAGAATGAATAAATGAATTTGGGAAAGTTGCAGGATACAGAATCAATTTATAGAAATTGGTTGCATTTCTATATACTAACAACAAACTATCAGAAAGAGAAATCAAGAAAAGGATCCCATTTACAGTTGCATCAAAAAGAACCAAGTACCCAGAGCTAAACCTTTGCTTGTTTCTGAGTTTTGGAAAATTGTGTTCTTTCTATGCTCCCGGTTTGGGGGAGCTTCAATTGACCAGGCCGTGTGAGGCCAGGGCATCTTCGGAAACCCACGCAGGAGGTCGTAACTGCTGGCTTCACTGGCACATGATTCCGCCTTTGTTGCCTTAATTTTCTGAGGAAACGCATGTGAATTCTGAATGCACGGTTAGGACACTCAGCGCCCTGCTGTTATTTCCAATCTCGCTCCTACCTACCACTCCCTCTTTGTCCCTTTGCAAATAATGCTTTTCACTAAGTCGTTTCAGTCTGTGAGCAAAAACTGAGGCCCTGGGTTTGGCTGAAATGATGTCACATGCCAGCCAGTGCCTCTGTCTCTCTGAATGACGACCAGTCCGGTCTCCACTCGGGTGTGTGTTGCTCAGTTTTCCTTTGAGAGCAACGGCGCATTCTGGCTGTGCTTAAATGCAACGACTAATATGGAAAATGGATGCAATTATCCCAATAATCTGGGCGAAGAGGAAAACAATAATTGAGTGGAAAATAGGCATGTGTCGGCAGACTTTACAAACGAGCTGTCTTCATTACCCAATCCCCTCCCGCGGATGATGCATTTCATGGATTCTCTCGAGTGGGTTCTACTCAGAGATGAGACGGTACAGGCGAGTCAATGGCCATTTGCTCAGGAATCGATTGCGGGCAGATCTTTGCCCCATTTGCGGGGGCAGAGGGGAGAGTGTGGCAAGTTGGGCGAACCCAGCTGCAATCCCAGGTCCCTGCACCTGCTGTGACACTAGAACAGATCTCTGTGCCTCCTGTCCCTGCTCGTCAAATGCAGAACGCCATGCTGACGTCCTTGGGAGGATGAGACGCTGTTTGTAAGAGCGCGGCATCCCGCACGTGGTGGGCACCCAGCAAAACCATCCCTATGCCCGGTCCCTTCCGCGTCCGGGAGGTTGTGAGGTGGTGGGGGGGCTCTCCTGGAGCTGAGAGACCCTCCAAGCGCTTGTCAAAGTGTGAGCGAGCGTGCCCTGCTGATGCCCCCTGGGTCAGGCTCCCCGGTGACGGACCTGGGGCCAAGGGGACCCTCAGGGAACAGAGAGCCTTGGGTCTCTGACCTCAGAGCTGCGGTCCCCTGGACAGCTGACATTGCGAACCAGCTCGTTCACTCTCTTTGCAGGACTGTTTCTTCAGACAAGTCTGCACTGGAAGTGGGATGGGAGAAACAGATCAGGTGTCTCCTCTGGTCCAAGTCAGAGGCTGAGTGGGAGTTTCGGGGGTACGCATGTTGTGGGAGACACACTAACACTCCCTCACAAAGAGCCCACGCCCCGACTCCCCAAACCTGTGAGTAGGGGACCAGCTGTGGCAGAAGGGACACTGCCACTGTGACCAAATGAAGGGTGGGGGACGCCTCCGGATGAGCCGGGTGGGCCCGTGTAACCACACGTGTTCCTGCAATAATGGCACCTCTTAACCCAAGCTGGGGGGGCTCTGGGAGCTGAGCAGTGGGGCATTCCCGGGGCCAGGACTGGCTCGCTGGGTCAGTCCAAAGAGCAGGTGCTGCGAGGACCACAAGGAAGCCACTGCAGACTCGCCCACTCTTCCTTCTCTGGGATCTTCAGAGCGGGTGTGGGCAAGCCGTGACTTACAGCCAGGGCCTCACGGGGCTGGGGAGCTCTGGCCACAGTGCATGTGTGTGCATGTGTGTGTGTGTGTGTGAGAGAGAGAGAGAGAGCGTGTGTGTGTGTGTGTGGATTGAGCTACATTCTATGGCAAGTAAAACAAGAATTAGCTGAGTAATTATACTGAAAACTTTTAGATTTATCTGTGTTCAGTTACTCAGCATTATAATGGCACTAGCCCCAGGCTCGGGGTACCAGCAGAGACATTAACCATAATTTTTTAAAAAGCTCTTTTGGAACGATTTTATATTTGAGTGCTCTAAAATAGCAGCCGAATTAGAACACAGAGGACTTCACTCCCTTTATGGTTGATTACCGTTTCTATTTTAATGCCATGTGAGGCTTGATTTTTCCCAGTGCCTAGAACCTGCCACGGCCTGTGTCCCGGGCTGTGGTGAGGACAGATGTCCATGTGGAGGGCCCTGCGGTCGCGTGCTGCCTATCTGAGCCTGTGCCTGAGAGAGAGGCGCGAACCCCAACAACAAACAGCCAAGATTCAGTGTAAAAGCTTCACGTGGAGACCCGCGGTTACCTCCCCTCAAAAAGCAGACAAATGACAAGGACGAAGAGCACAGTGACAAGAGCAGAGCAGCAAGAGAGACGGCCCCTAGCCTGGGGTCAGGGTGCAGCTCTGAGAGACCACAGCAGCAGAGTCAGAGAGAAGTCTGTCCTGGACTGCCCGGAGAGACACTCGAACCCTTCACAGCCTTTCCATGGTCACAGGACCTCAGGGCGGGGGGACCTGCAGGAAGGGGAGGAGCACAGGTTTGCAGCCAGCAGGTTTGGGCTCTGACCAAGCCCGCCCCTTAGGGGCCATGCGAGCCTGCCCAGGGACCTCTGCCTCCCTCGGCCTGGATGTCTCATCTGTAACTGGGGGAAGGCGCCTCATGGGCAGGGCTGTTGGAATTAGTAAGAGTGGCCAAAAGCATAGCTCAGTGGCTGCCCCAAGGCAGGCAAGGGCAGGGCCTGGCCATGGAACATGTGAGTACCCAGTGAGTGAATCTAGTCCTCCGCTCTGAGGGACATCGGGATTTCCAAGGGACCCAGACCACGGACTCCTAAGGTCACCGAGACTCCCATGATATACTTCCAAAGCCATTCATCATGTGACCTTGACATTTACCAAAGATACCTCTCAACAGTGAAGGTCTCTAGAGGTGGGGACCCACTGTGCTACTCACAGAAGGTGGACACTCAACCTGTGTCCCTGCAGGTGCCTCAGCGGAGCCAGCGTGACAGGCACACACCGCGGCGGGTCCCGCTTCACCGGGCACTTCCCTTTGAGTGTGTTGGCCTTGTCACAGCCGTCCACGTGCCATGTACTCAACCCCTTAAAACAGAGCAAAAGGCATTAGTTACACAGGAAAAATCTGGGGAAGCCCATGAAGGAAGGAGTGGAAAATTGAAAATGACAAAGTTTAGATTCAAATCCTTGTCCTTCCGATTAGCTCCGTGCTCTGTCACCTCTGGGAGCCTCCATCTGTTGTCCGTACACATGGCCACTGCAGGAATCTTCAGAAATCATGCCCGGACAGGGCCTCAGACGCAGGGAAGGCCCCAGATATGTGAGTTAAACTACGGTCATAAAAGAAAGCAAACCCCACAAGAATCGTGTGAACCCAATGAGGTGATGTGCAGAGCGTGAATTATGCAGTGACAAATGCCGGTGATTAGAATCCTCCCTCTGCACTGGGAGTCAGTGGCAGGGAGCGGATTGATTTTCTTGGAGAAGGAGGCACGAATTTCAATGAGTCAGCTTGAGAAAACCGAGTTAGGGGGCCGCGGAAAAACCGCCACCGCTCACAGCGTCCCGAGAAGCACCGCCGGGACGTTAATGGGTTTATGATGTGCTCCATTCCGAGAGTCACACACACACATCTGAAAGGACTGGGAGATGATATCGGAGCAGGAAGAAGAAAATGAAATTACTCACCTACCTGCCAGAGACACGCTCTGTTAATATTGTAATGTTTCTTCCCGCTTCGATTTCCCTCTTTACGGTAGAGGCTCTGACAAGAAACTGCAGACTTGTTTTTCACCTGGCAGTGAAAACGCAGTGTGTAAGACTTAGCATTTTATATTTGGTCCATCTTTTATTCAATAAACATTTTCTCTTTCTTTGCTCGGGTTTGGAGCGTAATTGTTGTCACCTGCCAAGAACCCCCTGCGACCCGCCCGTTTTATGTCATCGTCACCATTAGGTTGTTCCTACTTTTCACTGGTCTCTGTAAGGATGGAGTGAATATCTTTGTACAGAAAGGTTTTTCTTTTTTCTTCAAAGTTTAGACAATCCTTGGCAGTAGACCCGCATTTTATCATTTTCAAAGCTGGCTCAGTTTGCCTGCCGTGGGGAACTATTTATGGATGTGTCTTCTGCACGCAGGCCTTATTCTGCGTCACAGGGATTCAGCAGAACAGGACAGAGAAGATCCCCACTCTGCTGGGTGGTAGGAAGTTCTAGAAGTCTGTAGACAACCTCTCCTGAGCCATTCCAGGCAGCCGGGCTCGCAGCACTCACTGCCACCACCAGCTCAGGCACGGGAAGCTTAGAGATTCGGGTGACAGAACTTGCCTGTGGCAGAACGACACCAAAACTGAGAATTCTGGATATCGGCCCGTGTGCTTCCCGCCCTCCCGCCCTCCTGCCTGGACCCAGACAGAGCTGAGGGCCAGCCCCGGGCCCTGTGCAGGGCCAGGTGCACTTCCACGGGTCGCTGTGTCCACAGCTGTCCACCCCTGTCCTGTGAGTGCATTAGGAGCCAACACACTGTCCCAACAGCTCCACGTCCCCAGGGCTCAGCTCCCAAGATGGCATTCAACAGAAACGTCAATGATGTCATCTCCTTTTCTCCTTCCAGGGTCTGTCATAGGCAGGCTGCTTCCATTTACTGTCTGCAAATTCCAGTTCCTGCAGCCCAGCTGTGAACCTGTCCCCAAGGGGTGAAAGCCATCTAAGAATCTGCTGTCACGAGGGGCTAGTGCACGGGGATGACACTCACCGTGGGCCTCCCACATTCGAGCCGCACGCCCCGGGCGGCGTCAGCAGTGAGCGCCCAGGGGTTGGGGTGGGGGTGAGCCCCCGTGAGACTGCAGGAGGGGGCGGGGTTCCGTGAGAACAGGGGGATACTCCCGTCTGGCTGTGGGATAGGTTTTTTCTCTGGGGCAAATGACAGCAGCCTGGTTCTAATTTGACTAATGCCTTCCATTAGCACTTTGGCACAGCTCAGCGGAGAGAGGCCATCGGGGGCTTTGCTGTGATTTCTCCAAAGCCAGAAATCGCTTCGTCATTCCAAAGTTTCCCTCGGTCCTGCCCCACAAAGCTAAGCCGAGACTGACTGAGCTGGGGCTGTAAAACAGCCCATCTCTCCATGTGCTGGGTAGCTGGAGGCCTGGGGCAATTCCTCATCTCTCCGAGTGTCACAATATTCTTCTGTAAAATGGGGGTGATCACAGCTGCCCAGCCTGCTTCCCAAGTTCATTGCCAAGATCAGATTTTGAAACAATACACAGCAAGGACTGCTATGATGTATTAATGCCCTATTGTGCATCGGATGCTGTGCAGGGCATTTGACCATCCACATCTCCTGTGGCCCTCGCTGCCACCCTGGGAGATGTGGTGGGTGCAATGCTGGACCCCAAAAAGGGCCACGCCCTGCTCCCCGGCACCTGTGACTATGCTAAGATTGCACAGCAAATGGGGGTGAAAGCTGCAGGTGGGAGGGTGGGTGCTCGTGAGCTGACCTTAGCTTGGGGGATAACCCAGGTCGGCCCAAGGTAGGCACAAGCCTTAAATGAGGAGGAGTCAGTCAGAGATGCCACCCGTGGGAGCGAGGCCAGAGAGATGCGGTGTCAGGACTCCGCTGAGGTGGCCGGCTTTGGAGATGTCGGAAGGAGCCGTGAGCCAAGGAATGTCGGCAGCCTCTAAAAGCTGGAAAGGGCAAGGAAAGTAATTTTCCTCTAGCACTTCCAGACAAAAAAATGCAGCTTGCTGACTCCTGGACTTTAACCCCTGGGGACCTGGGCACGACTTCTGACCTGCAGAAATGGAAACGAATAAATGTGTTGTTGTTTTAAGCTGCTAAATTTGAGGCATTTTGTTAGGGAAGCCATCGAACACAATGCACGGTCATTTTCCCTTTTCTTTCTAAGAGATGAGGATACTGGGAATCAAAAACTTTAAACATCTTATTTGTGGTCTATTGCTATCACTAAGCAAAAATCTGTGCTCTTATATCAGATTCCAACAGCACCGAATGTGTACCGGTCATCGATGCGCTGAGGGACGGCCTGGGGCCGTGTTAGAATAGGACCCCGGTTCCTGGCTGTAGGAAATGCTCCTTGAGGGACACCCCAGGCAGCAGACCTGCGCAGGTTCCAGCAGACTGAGCAGGCAGACCCGACAGACCCACAGCCTTCAGAAAGGGCCCTGGGGCCTGTTTATAGACTGGCTAACGTGGGTCAGAGCCAAATTCATCAGCAATAACAGGAGGGAGATATTTTTCATTTCTCAAGTTAATGAACAAATGGATTTCCTATTCATTATTCATTGGCTTTTGAAGTTTAATGAATAGCTCAGGGACAGTCATTAAATTTTGGTATTTATAGAAAACCGGCATCAGCCAGATCCATTATGCATCAAGCATTCAAGTATCAGTTTATTATATATAATGAATTTCACTTATTGCTTTATCTGGTATTTACCAACTCTAAATTTTTAATGAGGAAACAGCGATGGGTGCATTCGGAATGTCCGCGCTCTTTGCCTGCCTTCAGCGTCGCTCCTTTGCGATAGTCAGATGCCAGATGCCAAGGCCGCACTGCATTCATCTGTGCCTGAGTTCCAAGGGTGTGTTTGTTTGTTTGTTTGTTTCCGGGAGAACTGAGCTTTCTCTTGATATGCATCAGCTTCTTTCCATTCATCTCTCTTTCTGCTGGGAAATTAAGATCTTTCCTCTTCTCTCCAGAAAGAAGACAGTGGCTCTGGTGTTTATCAATAACACACAAAATCGGAAGAAAAGGCTGTTTAGGACTAGCGCTTCGTGTTAACTTCACACCAATAGCAAAACCATAAAAAAAGAATAAAACTCCATCTCCAAAACCTGCCCCCACTCCCCATGTCTATGACTACAAACATTTAAAGAGAATAAACTTAGCTATACTTTCAAATGGAAAAACTTGAGATTGATATTACACCACAGCCTCCTGATAAATATATCATTTGTATAATAATCAATATTATATTCATTTACATCTCTGTTTTGGGGAGGAAACCAACTACGCTAGAGGCAGACACCTGAAACCTTTCACTTGGGCAGCAATGGTTCCCAGCTCTGAGCTGTTGCAGCGTCCTGCCCCCTGGAAAGTGGTTTTCTTTAGCCTGTAGGTCAGATTCAGTTTGGGTTTTTTTTTTGTCATTTTCAGCTATTGTAGCCTTCCTGCTTAAGGTCCGTGATGCGCCCTGTTCTTCCACTGCAAGAACTTCTCAGCCCCACTGTGGGGGCCCCCAGCCAGCCTGCAACCCCACCTCATATCGCCATGGGGCTGGAGGCGACTTCAGTCACTTTCGGGAGAGGAAATGAGGAAACTGGCTGTCTCTCCTTTTTCTGCATGGTCTTGTCACCAGGCCAACCTCCTCCAAAGCTCTGCCGCCTGCTCCAAGAAGACCAGCCGGGTCAGCAAGCCCAGTGGGTGTGGGGCACTCAACTAGAGAGCATTGTTTGGTGCCTGCACCCCGTTGCCATTTTCCCCCAGGAAGGAAGCCCCATTCCTGAACCCTAAAAATGACTCCCCCAAAGTCAGCACAGTTTCCCCAGCCAGACCCCACCCAGGGGTGTGTCCTCAGCCCCCACAGCACGTGGGATGTTCTCTGCAGTGCATCTCCCAGCAAAGGGGCTGCCGGGAAACGCCTGAGCCACAGAACCGCGGCATGCTCCGTGCGGACCCAGCACATGGAATGCGTGAAAGTGAAGCGCTGTCTCCCACAGAATCCAGCCATCCCCCGCCTGGTTATTCAGGGTGATGGGCTGGAAGGTGAAGCCAGGTGGCAGAGCCCATCTTTCTATCAGGACCTGACAGCTCACCGCTGTGTGACCCAGAGAGACGCACTTACCTGTCCAGTCGCCGTGTCCTCACCCACAAAAGTGAGACTAAAAATCCCCACCCCATGATGCTGCAAGATAAAGCAGCAGGACAGCTGGCAGACACTGTTGTTTTTATTGCTGTCATGCTGTCTTCCACACTCTCCACGGATTTTGTCTTTCGTGGCACCAATGAAATTAAACTCAGGCTCTGTCCGGCCAGGGCCGCCTCCCTCCGCGCTGCCCAGAGAGAAACAGTGCTTGGAGTTCACTGCATTCCACTCTCTCTGGACTGTGACCTGGCTGTGTTCTGGCCACCTGGCCACCGCCACACCTGGCACCATGTCTGCTGAGCTTGAATGCGGGAGCACCTGTCTAGGAATGGACCTGCATCCTCAGCCCCGTCCCTGTCCCATCCCGGCTCCCTGTGTCCCACCACTCACACTGCAGAATGAGGCCACTCCGAGAGGCAGCTGGCCAGCGACACCTGCCCATTCCCCATTCCTCCCTGACCTCGGGGGCACCGTGGGAGGAAGCCACCAAGACTGGCCCGAGCACCCCACCCACACAGGGGTCTCGGTTAGGTCAGCACTTGGAGGCCAAGTTGCTAGACACGCCCCTCCCAGAACAGGGCGGGTTCCCAACTCCGGGCCTGAGAGGCGAAGACCATCAGGGGCGACTCCTCAGGAGGAACGGCTGTTGGCGTGGGAAACCGGTCTGGATGTGGTCCACGTAGGTCTGGCTTTGCTTCACATACCTTTCCAGGCCCTTTACCCACATTCTCTCCCTCCCCTGACGAACCTGGTAACGGCACAGAGATGAGAAAGGAATGGCCACGCGGAGCCGAGGAGGGGACAGCAGATTTATTGAGCGCCGCTGGTGCCAGCGCGTTGCAGACGCACGCACACCCGATGCCGTCCAGTGCAGGGCAGATGGCATGCGCCCCCCAGTCCTGGCAGGGCCCGGCTGCCGGCTGCCTGCCCTCCGGAGAGCCCGGGAGTGGCCGCAGGACCCCTTCTTGACGATGAGACGGGGTGGAGTCCTCAGTAAGGTGCGCGCACGGGTCCTACCACGGCTCAGAAGCCAAGTCAATGTGCAGGGGCCCCTCCACTCCGGCCTCCCCGTCGGTGGTCCAGATGCAGGATCCCGTGGGCCACTGCCAACCCAGGGGATATCATGTCAGTTCGGTCTGCGGCCCCGGGACCGATTCCGCGCTCTCCGCACCTCCCGTCGGAGGAGAGAACACCCATCATGTCTGCAAACTCCTTCCCCTGCTTCACTGTCTCTCCAGGGGAGGGTGTCCCAGGTGACATCCAGGCGCAACCAAAGGCAGAAGCGCGGACTCACTCTTTTCAAGTTTCCTTCGGAGGAAAGAGGTAAGGCTGGCGGGCATCTGGTCAGGCCTTCGTAGCACCAAGTTTTCCTTTGAGTGGGCCGCACGGTCCGAGGGGCCGTCGGGAGAGCCAAGAAGCAAGCCTCTGCCCCCCCAGGGCACACTTCCCAACTTCAGAGGTGAGGGCAAGACTCGCAAAGCATTAACAGGTGAAATAATAATAATTAATAATATTATTAACAATAATCTGACTGACCGCCAGCATCTGTTGGTCTTAATAACGTTGAGGTCTCTCAAGAAAATAAAACAAAAAGACAATAAAAGAAAAAAGAACAAAGAAAGAATCAGGTGGCTGAAATGTGTCAAGACCTCTGACCTCCTCAGGCTCTGAGTTCAAGTTTCAGAAATCCGCCGCAGTCTCCTGGCATTCTGGAATCTTCTAGGGGCCCTTCACATTTCCCGGGCGGGCAGCAAGGCTGGCGAAGTAGGCACACTGGGAGGGGTCGCACTGGCCAGGGGGGCCGGGCGGGCCTGGGAGGCCAGGGTGTCCAGCGGGTCCGGTCTCCCCTTGCGGGCCGGGCCCCCCAGGGAGCCCATCTTTAGCATAGCCGGGCTGCCCGGGTTGACCTGGCCAAGGAACGAAAGAAACAGAAAGAGTGTCAGGTTTCTCCCGGAGCAACCGAGCCCGAGGCTCACTGCTTCCACCCAGGATGAACCGAGCGCTTGAAATGCCCGTGGGGACAGCCTGTGGCCTGGGCACTGTGCCCTGAGGGGTCAGGACTCTGGGTAGCAGGAACCCCGTGGCCTGCAGGACAAGGGGTGGCCTTAACTGCCGGGACAAGGGCAGCAATTGGGCGCCACTGGAGAGGAGCAAACACGGGTAGATGCAGCCAGGTGCAGAGCATGTGCTCCGAGTGAGGCAGGCAGGTGGGAAACTGGCCCTTGGCGTCCTCACATGCCTCTAGGAGAGGCCCCTGCACCGGGGGCGGGACACCAGGTCCTTGGCCTTCACCATCAGCCCCAATTCACGTGTCCTTAGAGGTGCCTGGTGACATGCCATTACCCAGTATCCAGCTTGTCCCAAATAGTCTGCAATTTCTCAGCTTTATCTGCATGTTGAACTGCATAGGGGGCCTGCATCAACCTACTCTGCACATCATGGTCAAAGGCGATGTGAACAGACTGCAAGCAACTGACAGACAGACCAGATGAACCCAGAAAGCATTACCCACGTTCACACACGCCCAGAACAACTGCCAGGGACACGCGGGTCCTGGCACTGTCCCGGCTCGCTCGGCCCCATAGACACACTTCCATGCCTCCATTTATCAAGCATTGTACTATAATGTATAATCAACCTGGCTCCCTTTTTGCTTTGGCAACTGGGAAGCTCAGTGTTAAGGGCTGCAGTTAACCCTGGCAATGAGATTCCTTCTTAAGTCTTAATAATCATGTTCGAAAATCAGAGTTCCCCATAAAATAAATTCAAACTAGATTTTTACCTTAAAAAGCTCTTTAGACATGTCATGAATATTAAAATTCACAAGTGCTTTGGTAGTCATTATGTAAAAATCCTATAGGCTTAATATTCAGAAAGGACCGCAGGTAATCATATGAACTAAAATTAAATAGAACCAGACATCTCAGGGACATGGGGTTCGACAGCACTCAGTGCAATTTCTTCCGCTTCCCTCTTCTACACCGCGCCTCGGGATGTGGGCCTGCTGCCCTCCCTCAGCCACGAGGTCCAGGCTCTCGGACAGCAAGCCCCTGGCTCCAGGAATAGGCCTTCCCAGGATGAGACAGGACTGCCGGGCCCCCTGCCCCTTGGCCAGCAGCCCCCAGCCCCCAAAATGTGTAAGAGTACTGGGGTACTAGCAAGAGCAGAGAGAAAGAAAAAGGGCTTCCCGTTCACGCGAGTCTGGGCGAGGCCAGCTTAAACAAAGCAGATGTGGTTTTCCAGGCAAGTGCCCTCAGCACACGTGAGAAGCTCACACACGCCCAGAACAACTGCCAGGGACACGCGGGTCCCGGCACTGTCCCGGCTCGCTCGGCCCCTGATCAGCTTTCTCAGGACCATCACCTGGGATTTGAACGCACGGGCTGCACCTCGAGGACTCACGGGACGTACCACAGCTGTCCTAGTATGTCTGGAAGCCGGCATAGAAACAAACGTGTCCCCCGACCTTGCAGTGAAACCTGACCCCCGCTCCCCAGCCTTCCCTGAGGCCGGTGGCGACGCGGGTGGACTCCAGACACCATGCCTACCTGGGATTCCGGGGGGGCCCATCTCGCCTCGGAGGCCAACACCTGGCGTACCTGGGTCACCTTTGGCTCCTCGCTCACCTGTGAGAAAAGCCCATGATAAGGGCAGTGACAGCCCCCCGCCACCCTGTGCAGGAGGTGCGGCGCCCACGCTGAGCTGCAGCCTCTGCTCAGAACTGTCCTTGCTCACACGCACCGACACCTGAGCCCCTAATTCCCATTCACACACTCACATGCAAGCACACACTCACATCCAGGAACATACACACATGCCCTCTGAAATGACCGGGCACTCCCTCCTGAACGCATGCTCAAATACACAGAGACTCAAGTACATAACTGCCAATTACATGCACACCTGCACCTTCATGCGTTAGCAGCTGGGTACATACGCTCACATACACACACAGACTCACGCAAACATGTGTATACACCCACACACCTGCCTGCAGACACACGTGCTCACACCCCCCACTCATGTGGGTCTCCGCTCTGTTCCCGAAGCCAGGACTGAACCTCCAAGAAGGGGCCGGGCTGCAGACAAACTGAGGCCCCTGAGTCACTCGGCCCACACACAGGACATCGCTCTGCTCTTGAGAGGCATGGAGCCTCATCAGACCGATGAAACAGCGCACAGACGCGCCGACGTGGAGCGGAGTGGGGTGAGTGCCACACAGGGGTCAAACCCCACAGGTGGCGGAGGGGAGAGGGCCCATCCCCCTGCAAGGGTGTTGAAATCACACTGAGTTAACACTGTGCAGATCCGGTTCACCTGCCTCAGTTTCTTTCTCCGCCACTCGCCTTTCCAGCTTGCTTCCCTAACGTCTCCTGTCGACAATGCATTCTTTTGTGATCCCAAGTGAACCTTTGCTGGCTCGTGGAGACGTGCGAGAGCTCTTTACTGCTGTCCCCGCTGCATTTGGCTCGTCTTCTTTCGCAGCCTGATGCTTTCTATGCCTCGTGCTTCCTTATTAAAGTCTACTTCATGCATTTTGCTTTATGAATCACAAGAGGTGGGATTTGGACCCAAATGTAACAAAGCTTTCTCAGGAGGAGAAACATTGCAAGGAGTGGGTGAATGAGTGAGAGAGAATGAATGAATGAATGAGGAAATGGGCTGTGGAGAGGGGAAGATGCTCAGGCACCCACTGCCCTGTCCCAGGTCACACGGTGACAGCTGACACCGCTCCATGCAGGTTGTCCCGCACCACTTTCCTGCCCTGGAGAGGAGGAGCGAGTGATCAGGTCGGCGAGTGTGGGCCCTGGTCCCTCCTGCGGCTCCCGGGGCTGTTTGTCTGCCGGCACAGGGAGCACTGCTCGCGGCTTGCCCCTGCGCTCAGCGGCAGGAGAGCCCTGCGCGGGAGAGCTGGGCGGTCTGCACCCATTCCGGCTGCGGCTCCGAGCCCCCGGCCTGGCTGTGAAGCTGGCGTGAGTGCCCATTTGTCTGGATTTCACATGTCTTATTCCTCATCTAGTTCTACACTCAGGAGGGCCTTGGGCGGGACCCCCAGAGACTTGCGCTGGGGAGATGCGGGGAGAACATGGGAGCAGGAGGAAACCGATTCAATCCACTGGCAGAAGTGTAATTTCACCAAACTGTCAAGTGTGAAAACCGCTTACACACACGGAAAAGTACTTGGTGCCAGCGTTCTGGCTGTCACCAGTTGCAGAGAGGAGGACGGAATAAATCCCGCACTGGTGACCCCAGGGGGTGCCTCCCTGAGGCCCTCCTTAGTCCCTGGGGACAGCAGCACCCATCTCTTCCCGTCCTCACTCACCTTTGGGGCCCACGGGTCCAGCTGGTCCTTCCAGACCCCCCTGCCCCGGCCGTCCCGGCTCCCCCATGGGGCCCGCCTGGCCTGGAAGCCCATCTTTCCCGGGGGGCCCCGGGGGCCCAGGTCTGCCTTGAGATGCCTTCACATGCGCCGGGGGCACCTGCGCCAGGAGGTAGGTGAGTCTGGCTGTGGAGGAGGAGAGACAGAAGATGCGTCAGGAAGCAGGGGTAAAGGACACAGGATGGGATGGTGACTCACTGCAGAGCCCGGGGTCTCAGGGCACCGTAACCAATGCAGCACGGCATCGTGAAACCGTACCTAGGGCTGCCGCCTGGTGTGCGGCTGCCTCTGCTGGCTCAGCCCCCCGGGGCTGGCTCAGGCGGTGCTGTCACGGCCCCTGCGGCCAGGCTGCTGTCGTGTAGCCTTGGATGAGCCACCTGACTTCCCTCACCCTCGCTGCCTTGTCTGTGACACAGAGGCAGGGAGGTTGCACCCACCCCGCAGGTCAGTGGGAGGAGGTTGGAATGGGACAAGGCAGGAAAACCAGGCCGGCACACGGCAACTCGGGTGTGGCTCGAGCCACAGCCTCAGCAGAAATGTCATTGGTCCAGCAGCTGCCAGTCAGGGCAACTGAGGCGGGGCTGAGATCTCAGTGGCCTATCTGGGCATCAGCTTCCGCATCTATAAGGGCTGGGCTGGACAGGGGCTCAGGATTGGTCACTAGCAGTCGAAAATGTAAAGATTACAGAACTTACTGGAAAATTGTGTAGCTTTTTTTTTTTTTTTTTAAATCGATCGTCCAATTGTTGGCCACTGCATCTTTCTATTGTACTGGGAACATGTGACGCTCCACGTGATGGCCACCATGAGCCACCTGTGTTTGCTGTGCAGTCACAGACGACCAGGCCAAGCCCCGGATCTCACAGATGGGAGTGCATGGCCCCCAGAGGCTGGGAGGCCGCCCAGGCCGCCAGCGGTTCAGCGCTAAAACCAAGGGGGAGCCGGAGACTCTGACTGCGCGTAATGCACGTCCGAGGCAGCACCTGCCCTGGCCCCTCCCCGTCTTCTCACAGCAGATGGGAGACTATGGCCCTGCTCTGGGACCCGGACAAGCGCCTCACTTGTTTGAGCCTGGATGATCTCATCTTTACAGCCACGGGGATGCTCCCTGGGAGGAAGGACTTGACCCAGTAGGAGTTCCATCTGAACCAGTTTGAAACAGCTCCTGTCCCTGCTCTTGGTGGGGGGGTGGGGAGCATTGGTGTCACTTGTAAATCTGCCACCCACAAGGAGGAACTCAGAGATCCGCCTACAGGGACCTCAGGACAGGACATGGCTCAGCCAGTGGCATCCAGCACCCCAGCCCTGGGTCTCCTTCCTTGCATCAGCCGCCCCAGCGTCCTGCCCCCTCTGCCAGGCAAAGGTCTTTGGTTGTCCTGTGTACGGACATGGGTCATGCTCACCTGGACACTCCAAACAGGCAGGGACAAGGGGCATCCTGTTTGATGGCGTGTCCCCACACCCAGCTCAGAGTCTGGCACAAAGTCACTGTCTGAGACCCGCATGGCCACGTGAGTACACGTGCCATCCTTCCATCCAGCTGGGTCAGGAACAGACCCTCCCCTCCCCCACCAGGGGCATTCTGGGACCTCCCGCCCCAAACAGCTTCCGTTGCAGCATGCTGTGGAGCCGGGCCTGCATGCTGACCCCCTCAAACATGCCCAGTTCAGTGGCCTCAGGTGACGACCGAGTCCCTCTGCTTCTCACAATGGCCCGTGCTCCACGGAGTCACTGGGAGGCTTCCAGGGGCACCGGGTGTGTGCGTGCTGACAGTGCCACCTGACAGGTGGCAGGCCCTGCAAACCGGCGTTATTACTGTAACTTTCTTACCGCTCTCCTTCTGGAGTGCCAGCTTCGTACCTGGCTCATGCCCGACTGGGATTTGACAATCCACTCAGCAAAGTGGGATTAAAAGGATTCCAGATTCTTAAAAATGCCGTGTCCCTGTTCCCTTGGGGGTCTTCACACATGTGGGGGCCTGGGGTCTCATTCTGTTCTTCGGCACACGTGGTACCTCCTCCAGGAAGCCCTCCCCGATCTGTTCCCACCCTCTGAGCTCTCTTACGTACTTTCACCTGTCCTCTTTCCATGCTGTCTATGCCAAACGAAATCATAGAACTTTTCCTGTTGTACTGAAACCATCTTGCCTGTTTCCCAGCCGATCACTCCCCTGTGCTGGGAGCTCTGTAAGGCCCACGGCAGGCCTGGCAGCATTACATAAATTACATAAATAATGGAATGCACAGAAAATAAATGGTCACAGCGAGCCGGTTCTGTAGCTGGTGAGCTCCCCAGAAGAGAGATAATCAAGCAGAGGTCATTCAAGGCTCACTAAAGGGAGCTCTGGACAGGGGTCTGTGCCAGGGAAGGCTGGGCAAAGACCACAGGGTGTCCCCAACCCTGATTTCTACGCGAGCCACTCTTAGGGGCCTTGTCCAAACCAGGGCACAGGAGCACAGAAGGCAGAATGAAAGGACTGCCTCCCGGGGCCCTAGAGCATCCGGGTCCCTGTCCGCCCGGCTGTGACCGAGGCCAGCCACTCACCTTCCAGCTGTTTCCCGAGCTCCTCCTGGATGAGCCGCCGCAGTGTGTCCAGGGAGGCCGGCTCGCCCTGGGAGGAAGAGGGGTGGGGTTATGACCGTCCCAGGAACTCCCGCTGCTGCCGAGAGCCCCGGTGTTCTTGAAACCAAGAAGGCTTCTGTGTCACATGCACAGCACCATCCCATCCTCTATGTGGCCTGGACTCCTGGAATTCATGTCAAGTGTCTCTGACCAGTGGGCCACTTGGCCTCCCTGGCACCCAGGGTCTATTGTCCCTGCCCTGGTCTCCGTGGCCCCACACAGGTGTCCCCTGCAGCCCTGGAGCATGGCTCACAGAAGCTGAGTGTGTGGGTCAGAGAAGCGCAGTGTGGCCTCGAGGCCCAGGCAGTGACATGTGACTCTGAAGACTCCACGAGAATGGTCCCCATGCCGCATCAGGCGGGCTCCTCTCTTGTCATCCGAGTCCCTCGGGACAGCATCCCCACTCCGGGGCGCGGGTGTTAGGAGCCCATCCCCACAGCCTCAGCACCTGGCACGGGCTCGGCGGGAGGTGGGTTCTGTTCCCTTATGCCTTCTTTCTCCTCTGGTCAGTAATCTCTCACGACAGTCCCAGAATGCCCATCGCTCCCCACGGCAGCAGGACTGGGGGAACTTGGCGGGGACCCAGGGGGACCTAGGGAGACAACCGAGTCCTCCAGCCCGCCCCCCTAGCCCACACACACATGTGGCTGAGAGACAGGGTCTGGCTGCCTGGCCTCACTCAGGGTGCCTATAACTCAGGCTGACCACAGCCACCGGGCAGTGACAGAAGCAGAGCTGGCAGGGACACTGGGGGTCACCGGAGCCTGTGTGCTGAGGAGCACAAGGGGCCGAGGGGCCCATGTGGGTGGCTGAGAGGGGAAGGAGGGCCCGTGAAGCGGGTGGCCAGCGCCCACCGACACCACCCCAGGCAGCCCTGCTTTTGCCTCCCGTGGCGGCGTGTGCCTCTGTGACGAGGGTGTAGAACGTGAGAGATCTGTCACTAGAGAAAAACACAGTCAAGGACAAAGAAACTGCCCCACACAGGCCTTTCCTTCTACCTCGGGAAAAGTGAGACCCCGGGCAGACCGAGGCGGCTCTGCCAGCACAGAGGGACGGAGGGTGAGCCCCTGCGGTGATGCTCAAGCCAACAAGTGGCTGCGTCTCCTCGGTCCCTCTGCACAGGGCCCTGGGGCTACAGAGCACCTCAGCCCGAGGAGTGGAGTCTGGGGGTCTCACGCTGAGACAGAGCAGGGACAGGGACTAGACTTATGCTGACAAACCTGTCAGGGGAGGGCCTCCCTGTTCCAGCGGTCAGACCTGGACAGGTGGGCTGGGGGGCAGGTGCCCTACCCCAGGTCACACAGGTTACTGGAGCCTGGTCCCAGAGGAGGCCACACCCCTCCCTGGCCTCTCGTAGGCCCCGAGGAGCCCAGAGCAGATGCAGCCCCAGCATCCTTACCCTCAGTCCTGGAAATCCTGGCTGGCCCTGAGGCCCCGGGGGCCCAGCCGGCCCACTCTCCCCAGGTGGGCCTTGGGGGCCCATCAGGCCTGTGTGGCCTTTGTGGCCTGGGATTCCAGGGTCCCCAGGCTGGCCATTCCCGCCAGGAGCTCCTTTGTCACCTTTGATCCCAGGGTCTCCCTAGAGAGGGAAAGAAAGGTGTCAGTGGGCAGAGGACTGGGGGCACCATGTGCAGACAGGGCTGGTTGGCTGCAGGGGACCCCCAAAACTCTGCCTCCTGGAGCACTGGAGCAGTGACCTCAGTCCTGGCACAGAGGAGGCCATGGTCACCCAGGTAGCCTGCAGGGGACAAGACAAGGACTTGGATCCAGTCCAGGGCTCCCTCCATCTGCCTGCTGAGAGAAGGCCCGCTGCTGAGTCTGAGTGCCCAGCTGCCGGCCCGCTTCTGGTCCAGACTGTCTTCCGTCAACCGGGGACAGTGGCACCCTGGACAGGTAACCTCCCACTCCTGCCTCTCAGCTCTAGTGGGACCACAGACGATGACACTGCCCGGGACCCTCTGCTCCCCATTGTGGACCCAGAGTTTGTAGTCCTGGATCACATATTTGGGGACCATGGCAACCAGGGGACACCCCGGTCCTCTGCCCTGTGTGGCTGACCAGCAGCTCAGTTGTCTGGTGGTGGATCTGAGAAAGTGGGGGTCACATGATCGGTCTCAGGGTCAACAGGTTGCCACTGCTGGGTGGTGGCAGAGAGAGGGAGAAGTGGGGGAAGAAGAGAAGGAGGTGGTCACTGGGAAAGGGGTGGGCGGTGGACATGCCCCGGAGGCCTGGAGGAGGAAGGCGGAGCAGTAGCTAGGAGACCTTGTCACCGGTGTGGGCCCAGGGGGAAGAGAAGAGACAAACCAGTGGGTGAGTCTGACCTCTCCCGGGCCAGACAGGAGGAGCCTGGGAACGCAGCACACACAAAGCCACGTGCGTCCATCCACACTGACTCTGTGGTGACAGCCCTGGCAAGGGGACAGGGATGCAAGGCCCTGGAGCGGGGCATCTTGTGCATTGCATTTGCATTTTTTTTTTAAATTTGCATTGTTTAACTATGTGTCTCTATGAGTTTTTTCAACAATAAGAAAAAGGTCAGTGAGTCCTGGCTGGTGTGGCTCAGTGGATTGAGCACTGGCCTGTGAACCAAAGGTTGCCGGTTCTATTCCCAGTCAGGGCACATGCCTGGGTTGCAGGCCAGGTCCCCAGTGGGGGCCATGTGAGAGGCAACCACACATTGATGTTTCTTTCCCTCCTTTTCTCCCTCCTCTCTCTAAAATTACATAAATAGAAAGTCTTTAAAAAAAAAAAGAAAAAGAGCCTGGCTGGTGTAGCTCTGTGGATTGAGTGTGGGCTGGGAACCAGAGGGTCCCGGTTCGATTCCCAGTCGGGGCACATGCCTGGGTTGTGGGCCAGGTCCCCAATGAGGGCCATGTGAGAGGCAACCATACATTGCTCTTTCTCCCTCCCTTCTTCTCTCTCTGAAAATAAATAAATAAATAATCTTAAAAAAAGAAAAAGAGCAGTGAATTTAAGCCTGTATTTGGCCAGATCTGAAGAGGTCACTTAAACGTCTCAGGTGTGATCACGTCACAGGGAGGCTGTCATCTGGCGGAGACCCTAAGTTTGGGGTCCACGCACGTCCCGGTGCTCTGTGCACCCAGGCCGTCCCAGCTCTGCGGCTCGGCATCTCCTATTCATTGGGCGTCTCAATGCCACTTTGGGGCCAAGGACTTGTCCCATATTTCATGCGTTCCCGGGAGTGCCGGGCCAGGAGCCTGGCCCTCCCTGGCAGTGGGCCATGGAACCACTTAGTGAGGGAGGCCCGTCTCGGCTTATTGATTAGGCATTAGAGAAGGTTCACACTTGCGGTCTGGATTCCCTGGCTCCCAGCCGAAACCGGAGCCACCCCCGAAGCAAGGACTCGCAAAGGCTCCTGTGTGACACTAGCCTGGGGGTGGGGGGACCCTCGATCCCTTCTCAGCCACAGCCCCCTTCCCTGGCTCCACCCCCAGGAACCCACAGCCACAGGACAGGGGAAGGAAGGGGACAGAGGTCCAGGGGGCGCAAAAATCGCTGCCACGCTGGGTCTCCTTCCCTGCTGCCCCTGGCCTCGGCAGACAGCATCTCCTCGATGCCTGCCCACCCCGCCCCCCCAGCCCCTTGCGGACGAAACACCTAGAGAAATCTCTGCAGGACCAGGGGGAGCATGTGGGGGGTGATGTGGGGGTGAGACAGTGATGTCCGTGTGGCACAACAGTGTGATGGGGGGTGGCCGGCCGACCAAGTGGAGGTCTGTGGACACAGAAGGTGCTTAATTCCCCTAAAGGAGGGACAGCTGTCGCAAGCTGGAGACTGCTCCCCACACCCCACGGGCGTCGCTGCAGAAACAAATGATTTCCCGCTGTTGTTTTTTAGGAGGAATGACATGTAAAGAAAGGCTTTCTGAGCGTAACGCCAAAGCGACTCATTATGGAAAAATCTGTTCCCTTGTCACCTCCAGTGACAAACCTGGCTCAGCAAACTGGCACCGTGGGAGCCGGCCTGGCACTGTGGGCGCCAGCCTGGCACACGGGGGCGCCAGCCTGGCACACAGGGGCTCCGGCACACGGAGGGGCTGTCAGAGTCTCAGGTCGCCTGCCTTCGCTGAGCTGATGTTACTTCTCCAGAGAACAACCAGTCCGGGGGCGGGGGGTCGGGGGGGGGGAGCGGGGAGAACCAGAACAACACTGACCAGGATGATACCAGTGCGGAGGCCCCGCCTTCCTGAGGCTCCAGGTTTCCAGGGAGCCCGCCCTGCAGGGGGCGTCCGCTCTCCGGGTTGGGCTGTGCTTGAAGCATCTCGGACAAAGTCCCTCGCCACCCTGAAAAGGTCCCACGCCCATGACTACTCCCACTCACCCTCTCTCCTTTGGGTCCTGCTTCTCCAGGCTTCCCAGGGGCACCCTGCAATAAAATGCAAGGCAGGGCGGTCACTTCCCAGGGCCGTCCCATCGGCGTGGGCACCTTTGCCTCTCAGTCCTACCCGATCCGAGTGCTGAGGGCCCTCAGATGTCGGCACTCCTCCGGGAGCTCCCATTTGTCTGGACACTGGAGCAGGCCGGGGTCCACCTCCTCCATTTTCCCGCCCTCCCACACCATGGCCCCAGCCTGGGCTCGGCCCCCTGCTGAGTCCCCCTGCCCCCTTTCCAGAGTAAGTCCCTCTCCTTAGCACACTGGGGACGCTGCACGAGTTGGTCTTCACTAGCTGTCCCTGCCGTGCCACTCTGGGTGGCCCTACTCCCTTCCCACCGCAATGGGTGGCATCTGTGACTCCCGATGCGGGCGGTACGGGGTCCTCTGCCTGTAGCACGCTCCCCATCTGTTATGGACACATGTCTGTGCAGTTCACATGAGATGGTATGAGGAGGTGGGGTCTTTTGGGGTGACTAGGGTTAGCTGAGGTCATGAGAGTGAGTCTCCCATAATGAGATTAGGGAGAGAGGGCCTGGAGACTCAGGGACCAGCTAGTGTAATGGGGGAGGTGGCGGAAACCAATCTGCCACCCTCTTCCTGGTCCCCAGGACTCTGCAAAATAAATGCCTATTGTCTCAGCCAACAAGTCTCTCTGCAATTCTATAGCAACCAAGCAAGGACACTGTCCCTGTATCTGGGAGGTAGGAACAGGGGACACAGTGTGACAGGGAAGCAGGAGGCAGGGGCTCCCCCAGAAATGGGAGTGGAGTTGGGGGAGAGCTGGGTACCTGCTCAGAGTCTGCACTTCAGCCAAAGGGCACAGGGAGCCCGAGAAGGTCCCTCCGTGGGCAGCAGAGGGCAGCCGCGGGCCAGGCCCAGAGGGCTGGTGGTGGGCGGGAGGGCGCAGGGACAGGGACAAGTCAGTGAGTGAGCGATGTGCCCGTGAGCGGAAAGCAAGGCTGGGGAGGGGCAAACGCCCCCTACATATGGGGCCCTTTGACCTGGCTTCAAGGAAGTCACCGTGCCCTTGTCCAGTTAAGAAAGTGACCCAAACGTGCAGAGTGACACCGTCTCCCTCACTCAAAGGCCGAGCTCAGGCTTTAGGAGGGCCAGGCTGACTTCCACAGAACTCACACACGGCCCCGGTGCGTTTCTCAGCAGTCGCTCATCCTTTCTCTCTTACTCTATCAAACATGTTGGACCTGGGCTATGGCCAGCAGAGCGGGGTGACCAGACACAGCACAGCGGGGCGTCTGCTTTGCTTGCTGTGGCCAAGGAGTGTCAGCAAAGGAGCCGGGCAGGGGCTTTCGGAAACGAGCGCCCAGCGTACGGGCCCCATTGGGAAAGAACTTGCGTGTTTCAGAACTAAAGGGCCAGAGGGACTGGAGCTCCGACCGGGACGTGGAGCAGGCAGGGCCGGAGCGTCCTGGGCTCTGTCAACAGTGCCCGGGGGCCGAGCTCAGGTGCGAACTGGAGGTGACGTGATCTCATGTATGTACCGGAACCCAAGAGCCCATCTGACCACTGGGTGGAGGGGACAGTAGAGGGCGGGGCTGTACACAAGGAACCAGTGTGGAGGTGCCTGCAATTGTCCCGGTGAGAGGGTGACCAGCCAGAGGGCCGTAGGGGTAGGGATGGAGCGAGCTGGATGGGGCTACGCTGGGCTGTGGAGTCAGAAATGACTCGTCGCTGGACTGGATCCAGAGACAGGCAAGTGAGAGGCACACCAAGGCGGCAGCCTGGCCTGGCCACAGAAGCTGAGGCCCCTTGCAAATTTACAAGGTGGACCCTTGTTCAGAAAAGCATTTAAGCAAGTGTGGGAGCTCGGCTAAGCCCAGGGCCCCAGGGGAATCCACTGTTACTCCCCCACCCACTGCCACGCAGCTGGCCCTGCATCTCCCACAGGACAGGGTCACCCAGGGGAGAAGATACTCGCCTCCTTGCCTGGGGCTCCCTTCTCTCCGGGCTCTCCCTGTGGAACAGAACAGGCATCGGTTAGCTGGGCTGCATCAGCACCAGAGTCTGCACTTCAGCCCAAGGGCACAGGGCACAAGTGGCAGGGCATCTTCAAACCACATCTCCCCTCCAGTCACGTTCCAGCAGAGACGACAACCGATGGCCCGGCCGCCGAGGACACCCCGAGCAGGGCCATCTGGTCGGCCTGTGCAGCACCGACACAGGAGACATTCCAGGTGGGACGGGGCCCCCGGGTCTGGGCAGACGGCCCCTCGCAGGGCTTCCGGGGTGCCCCCCCCCACCGTAGAAACCGTCCAGCTGTGACAGGGAGGAGACCCCCCTGAGGAGGACTCGTGAATGAACTAAGACACCAACAAGACTCCGGGCTCTGGAGTCAGCCTTTCAAGTTCAAGTCTTGTATCCTCCATTTACTGGATCTATGACCTTGGACAACCTCCTTATAATGTCCTTACGCCATCTGCTCCTCAGTTCCCTCATCTGTGAAATGGGAATAGTAGGCATTCCTGCCTCATAGGGACACCAGGAGGTTTAAATGTGTTAATACTTGTAATGCACTCAGAACTGACCACGGGCGGTGGAAGGACACGTCCTGAACATGACCCCGCCCCCCCAGAGCCAGGCTTCTTGGCCCCATCAGGGTTCTCTGCTTACCGGAGGCCCACGGGGACCCAGGAAGCCAGGGAGTCCCGGGCTGCCGTTTTCTCCTTTGTTTCCCTTCAGGCCCTGCGGAGGGAAAACTGGATTAATCTTTCAAGGTCAGGGCCAACTCAGAAAGCTTGTGACCCCTCTGCTCTCTGGACACTTGAGACATCAACAGGATAGAGGACAAGATGCTCTCCTGGGATGGGAGGGGTCGGGGGAGACGTGGGGCACAGTGGGTCCCCACAGCGCTGTCACCAGCCGGGGACCACAGTGGGCAGTGTCTCTGTAAACAACAGCCTTTCCATTCAAAGGAAAAGAAATAAAACATGACAAAATAGAGGGTCCAATGCAAATAACGCCCCTTTTTTACTACAAACTCTTTCATCACAAAATCATAAGCACATAATTCTGTAATAATATCACACTCAGCACGTGTGGCATTTTAGGTGAAATGTTCAAATTAAAACTGTGAATTATCACACCCATGTTATTACCCTACCCACCACACTCAGCAGGCACTAATTCTGCTGGACCCTGCACTTAGCAAACGCCCTGGCGCGTGTGTGGCCCCAGACGCCCTCCCATGAGGCTCCGGGCGTCTTCCCAACAGGGCACCAAGGCGCATGCCCTGGAAACATCACTTCTATGGAGGAACTTTTGGAAACCTTTCAGTTCCAACCTTTCTGGGAAGCCAGTGCGTGTGAGTCAGCTCTGCTGGGGCCATTGCCATGGGCATGAGCCCAGCATCATGACCCAACACCCCCCATCCCGCTCTGTCGCACCAGCAGTGACAAGCCCCACACCACGGCTCCAGAGGGAGGCCAGTGCCTTGGCCAAGGAGCTAGACTCCTTGAAGGCAGCTGCCCCTGGGCCCACAGGAAGATGGGGCCCTACTTGGGGGGCCAGAAGCCCGGTTTGCCTGGGAATGATGAATTCCCAGGGTGCAGGATTTTCAGTGCTAAAGCCGGGGAGCTTCCTGGCAAACCAGGATGGACTGGTCACCCCAATTTCCAGGGGGACAACAGTTAACTGGGGACACAAGTTGCCCAGTGAAATTGCTGCGTGACCCACCATTCCCTGAGGGTGGCCTTCTGAACAGGGCTGCCCACGTGAGCAAATAAAAGTACAGGAGGCAGGGCTGGGCGGAGACTCGCAGACAGCTCTGAGCTCACCACGCCCAGAATCCACCTGTCTTTCCCAGCGTGTCTCCCCTCTACCAGACCTGAACCCCAAATCCAGAGTCCTCTATCCAGTGACCGGGACGTCACTGACCACGCAGCCTGCCCTCCTTCTCCCACATGTCCATCCTTCCCTCGTGCCCCCCCCCGCCCCCGCTCCTAACCAGCAGGAGGGCCCTTCAGCTGAATCCATGGGACAGCCATTCCCACGCTGCATGCTGACCCTGCTGTCTGAGACAGCCGGGCCGGCCGGCCTGACCCGCCTTCTCATCTCCTAAAGACGTCCAACAACCGCGAGGCAACCTTATGACTTGTTTTTGAAAAGCTTTTAATGGTTTTGTCCCTTTGGGTGCATGGGGTTGTAGCCCACAGAGAGCCAACCGCATAAGTGCATTTGTTTTAAACTTTAAAAGAGGTCCTTCCTGCCTCCTCCCGCCTCCACAGCCCCTATCTACCAATGAACCCCGTTTTCCCACTGCTGCTTTTGGGGATGGAGACCGGAGCATCTGTGACGTGAGCCCCATGCCCTGACCCGTCCCGTACTAGAGACAAGTACTCACGGGGTTTCCTGGGGGGCCAGACTCCCCGGCAGATCCGGGTGGTCCACTCTTACCCTGTGAAGAGACAGAAGTGGTAACTCTGCGGGTCCCTCTGCCCGGATGTCAGGGTGCAGGACAATGGAATGGAGAGGCCTGTGGGGTGTGGGCGGCTGACTTCACACCCAGAGCTGTAACCAGGCCCCCCGGGGCTCTCAGTAAGTCACTCAGTTACCCACAGGAGCCTGTGAAAGGAGCTCATGACAGTGAACTCATGACGCTGCCACAAACCAACCGGGACAGTCCACACACATTTAAAAGCCTCCCTCGGCGGCGGGCGCCCCGGCAGCGCCCGCTCCTCCTTCAGCTCAGATGCCGCCTGGAGGAGCAGAGCAACCGGCCGACACAGACCGCTCACACCCCAGCCGTGCCCCGCCCCCGGCTGCTCGGGGAGTACATCTGCACGCTGGTCTCGGGGCGCCGTGCGTCCCCACGAAGCAGACGCGGATACTGAGACATGCGGAGTGGGGGGACCACAGCTGGTCCAGGGCCGTTCACTCCAGGCCCCAGGACCGACCCTTACACTCCCGGATGCGCTGACTGGGGGGTGTTCTGTGCATGTTTGTGATTTCGATACAGACGCTTAGCCAGTAAGGTTCCTGGAGGCACAGAAATCAGGAAGTCCAACAAGGCTCTTGGCGCCCCCCCGCCCCGGCCACCACATGGAGGATCAGATGGGTTCCTGTTAAGCCTGGAAGCTCAGCATCGCCAGGCAGGGTGGGGCATGTCCTCTGCCCGCCACTTCCCTACCCCAGGGGCTCTGCCCACTGGGTGGGCAGCCGTGTCCGCCTAGCCCATAGGCACGGCGAGGGCCTCCGCTCTCCCTGCACCCAGCATGGAACGTAGAGCCAGACCTGCAGGGGGCGCTCTGCCAGGAGAGCGGCCGGGAACGAACCGAGCTGGCTCTGCACGGGTCCTTTCACCCCAGGGCGCTGATGCCCTGTGGTCTGAGAGGCGTGCGTTCGGACATGCCGGTTGCCTAGAAACACATTACAGGAAGGTGGGGCGGGGGCAACCCTGCCCGGGTCCTTCCCACACGCCAGGCCCATGTGCAGCGACCCGCTGCTCACAGCAGAGGCAACACCATCGTGCGCGGAAATGCGAAGGGGCGCTTCGAACCCAGCAGACACGGCGCCTGCCATGTGCTGCCCCGGCCCTCAGAGAGGGCGTGGCCTGTCCGTCGGGGGGTCACAAATAGGGCCTTCGCCTGTGCCTCACAAGGGCATGTGTGCTCATTTGCCTCATCTCACCAGATCCTGCCAGAATCGTGTCGCGGAGCTGTCTCTACCCCTGTGGCACAGATGAGGAAACCGAGGCACAAGGAAGCACAGGGCCAGCCTGTGTGTGGGACCGCCCCCACTCACCCCTTCCAGGGAAAGCTGCCTGTCCCTCCTCCCCGCACCTCCCTCTGCCCACCCACCAACCCATCTGTGTGCCTCTAAAAATACGTGTTTCGGCTCATCCCTGTGCTAATTATACCCCCCCTCCTCCTCCCTCTGGTCCTCTCCGTCTGTGGGGAGGATAAGGGCCAAGACGCGCTCGCTCACGGCCAGCTCAGCGACGTGCACAGGAGGGGCCTCTGGGCAGCCACCTGTCACCTGTGTGCCTGGAGTCCAACTGGGCTGAGACCTGGCTCCCTCCCAGGCCTCAGGCCACTTCTCAGGTCCCCAGAGCCCAGGTCTCGGGGAGCCCCTCCGGATCTGTGACTGTCAGGAACAGAGGCCTCAGCAACCCCCTCAATAGCTCTGAGCTCCAAACTCCCACTCCACGGCCCTCCTGCCAGGTGATCGCTCGGAGGAGGAAATCTCGAAACCATGGGCCCAGGAAGGTGCTAAATGAAGCTGCAGACGTGAGCCCAACTGCCTGAGCCCAGACCCGGGCTCTGCCCCTCAGCCGCTGTGTGGTCTTGGGCAAGGCCCCTGGCCTCCCCGTGCCTGTGTCTCTTATCTGTGAGTGTGGCAGTAACAGCGCCTGCCTCCCGGGGTCTGGGCAGGACTCAGGCGTGAGTGCTGTGTGTGCCTGGCCAGCCCCTGGCCCCGGGGCCCTGCCCACGCCCATGAACGCCCGGCGTCTGGCTGCGGGCCGTGCAGCGGCCTTCTCCTCAGTCAGGGAAGCCCGGGTAGCGCTCCCAGCTGGTGACACTGAGGTCACCAGAGAAAAACTGGACCCTGCTTTATCGAGTTCAAGAAAATTCATATTTAGTGAACTCCAGCCATTGATGTTGGTTACAAATTCTTTATGATGTCCCTTGGAGTTGATGGGGACAAGTTAGAAAACCACAAGACTGCCTTCGGGGACCTGGGGCCTCAGGGCCAAGCCTCCTGCAGGTGGCATGTGAGGGTCTTCCCGGCCTCCCCCGTCCTGGGCACCCACTCTTCCCAAAATGCCCCTCCCTCGGCCTCACCTGTGCCCCCAAAAGCACCTGCATGCACTGCTGAGTGCCGCTCTGCTGCATGGAAGGGAAACAGAGCGAGGGGCCCCCTTCCTCCAGAGCAGAGACTGCGTGGGGCTCCTGGGCCCATACTGCAGGACTGGCCGCTGTCCTCTCTCTTCCCCAGATGAACTCGCTGGATTCTCACCACCTGCCCCAGTCGACAGGTGAGCAAGCTGAGGCCCAGGAGAGGGGAAGAACCTCACCCAGCCCAAATGAGGAGGAAGAGGGGGGCAGACGCCGAGCCCAGATAACGTAACTCTGGACCCTGGATGCAGAAGCCCAATGCCAGGGCAGAAGGGGCACAGGGGGTGCAGCCGCGGGCCTGGGGCCACCTCGGTGCCATCACACTCCCTCCTGAAAGGCCCCTGCGGAGTGTCAACGCCACAGTGACACCACACGTGTGTCTCTGTCTGGATGCACATCTGTGTTTGATCTACGACGAGTCTTGGGCACCCCAAGAACCAATGTGTGCCCCCTGGTGGGTAGCACCCCCGGGAATGCAAGCCCCAGAGGGCCTAGGCCCCTGCCGGGTAGGTAGATGGTTCCAGAAAAGAGCCCTGGGTGTGTATGGGGTGGGGGCCCACTGGGGGGCTTCAGGCAGTGATGCTTTCTGACTGCTGAGTCACACTGACACTTTCACAATGCGGTGGGCTACCAGGACGAGCTGGCCACACACATCGCCATGGTCAGAGGCCCGAACAGGGCACAGACGGGTCTGCAAGCAAAACTCACCGGCAGTCCCCTCAGTCCCTGGGGGCCCTGGGGCCCTGCAGGTCCAGCGTCACCCTGGAACAGAGACAGAGCCGCGTTATCACAGGGTCACTGCATGAGGGTCATGGCAGCTCGGTCGAATGTGGACCAAAGTTCACTGCGTCACCCCTTCAAGGGGCCACACACTGAGCTCATCTCTCGCAGCTGTGTGAGCACGTGAGTGAGTGTTCACACTGATCCGCTCGCTCGCTGGCTCCATCAGGACTCCCTCTGGTCCCCAGGGGGGCGGCACGGAGCGCCACCTTGACACGGGGGAGCCACCAGGAAAGGCGAGCACCCCTGGGCGTCTGTCTGCTCCTGTTCAGACAGGAGAGCAGGACCGTCCCCTGGAACCATCCCTGCCTCAGTCCCCACAGCAGGACCGATGCCACCCATGTGTGCAGCACCTTCCAGGGGACAAAGGAGTGGCAATTCACCACCGCCATCTCAAGTGGACTTCTGTGGTAGGAACAGAAGCTCGCCCAGGCTCCCTCACACAGCAGGTCTAGAACAATCTAGAGAAGGGACTGTAAGTGGAAATGAGGAGGGAAGGGCGCGCTGCCTGCCATCTGGCGTCCCGGGGTCCTTCCCGTCCCAGCGGCACCCTGCCCTGCCCCTGCTGGCCCGGCAGCTCCAGACCCACTCTGGCCTGGGAGCACCTGGCAGCCCCTTTCTGGAGGTGCAAGTGGGTGGGGCCAGGGTTTTCAAACTGCCTGTGAGGACCTGAGGTGCCCCTGGGGGTCCAGGCGGGAGCGAAGCACAGCCGGGCCCAAGCAGCTGCATGCAGGGGACCCCATGCAGCAGCCCGGTTTTCCAAAATGGATCCTGCAGCTAAGGAATAATATGGAAATAGATCGGGTTTCTTCTAAGATGCTTCCCAGGCCCCAGACTTACATCTTTTCCCGGCGACCCTTCCCGGCCGGGGGGCCCCATGGCACCAGGCTCTCCCTAGGTGGGAAAAGCAGAAATAAAATACCTGCTGTCAGAGGGAAAGGCCCGGAACTCCAGCTGCCTCATCAAGAGTCTCTGAGCACCGGAGGGTGGGACAGACCCAGGAGGAGGCCCGCCAGACAGCCCCACTGAGCCAGGCCCCACACGCCTCTCTGAGCTGTGGGGAACGCCAGCTGAAGGGGCGCAAAAACCCGCCTGGAGTTCTGCCTCCTCACCCGCCGACCCATGTGACCCTTCCACGCCCCAGCTTCCTGACCTTCCCGAGGACAGGACAGGGCTTTGCCCGTGGGGCCCCAAGCTGCCTGCTGCTCAGGGCATTTGGGAGAGAGGGAGGGAGCTACAGGACAGGAAAGCAGGCCGCTGAGCTCTGGGTCCCGGGAGAGTCGCCCTGTCCTCTGGCCTCAGGTGCGCCACTCAGCTGGGGCGCAGCTCAGCCCCTGACCACATGGGACTCCAGGCTGATGTGGTCCAATCGGTTGTAAGCCAGTGTCTGCCCCCGCCCCCAGGAGAAATGCCGCTTTTGGCTTCTCTCAGGTGACCAGGCACTGCGCTAGCCTGTAGGGCCTGGAGCCCAGTGTCCAGAAGTGCCAGCTCAGGTCCACCTTGGATGACCTCCAGGGCCAGACAGCCACTTACCCGGGGGCCAGGTAGGCCAGAATCGCCTGTGTGTCCCTTGAAGCCCTAGAGGAAAGAGAACGCAGTTATTCCACAAAAAAGCGGGCTGGCACGGGGGAGGGGCAGGCACCTGATGGGGGGCCCAGCTGGATCCTGAGTCCCCTCAACCCAGATGGACGAGCTGCGAGGTGTGGGGCCCTGCTGTGTGCCCAGCACTGGCCGTGTCCTAGAAATGTCCTTGAAGCCTGCTGACCAGCAGCTAGGCCCTTCCTCCCAGCTCAGTCCGCAGCAAGTGCGGGGCTGCAGGGGATGCCCCCCGCACCTCCTGACTGCATTCCTGTTTCCCATCTGCCCGACCTCACACCAGTCACCGGGATGCCCTCTGCGTGGCTCCTGGGAGAGGCAGGGGACGAAGGGCCGGCACCCAGCCCGGTGGCCTCAGATCCCTGTGAAGCCCTGTACTGAGTAAGCGGCTGTGCTCTATGTCCCCCTCTAGCCCCGGGGCTGATTCCCACCCTGCTGGGTTGGGGCGACCCTTAGATGAGATGGCACAACCTCACACAGGCCTGTCACCTGCTGCCGTGACACAAAGGATCAGTGGCGCATGGGGAGGAGGGGGAGGAAGTCATCTCAGATTTGCCTCCAGATTCAACCCCTGTGACCTGGGAGAAGTCAGCTTGCCCCTGGGTCTCCTACCATCACCATCCAGGAAATGAGAACCGTGGAAACGCCCACCAGGCTTGCTTCCAGGACCCATAATCTGAGGGAAGGGGCCTCATGCGCCACCGCGTTTGATGGAGCCGGGATGGCTGTGGAGGCGGGTCTGGGCTGCAACCACAGCTCCCCTTTCTACCTGTAAATCCCTCAGGTGCCTCACTTCCCTCCACTGTGACTCAGTTTTCACATCTGTAAAGTGAGGCTGGAGCCTGCTTCTGCAGAGCCACGGAAGGGACTGAATAAAAGGCCAACTGTGCTCTCAGATGCTCGAAGCAGACCGGTCCTCTCTTCCTGTACAGCCTGGGTCCCAGTGTCTTCCTCAAAGACACTGGAATCCCAGATGCAGCTGGCCCGGAGGCAGGGACACCCGCTGCAGTCTCCTCCTGCATAACCAGGGGCAAAAGGACCACCTGAGGGACACGCATGCAACGTGCAGGACCCTGGGCTGGGAATCCTCGTAGTTACTCTTCTCCTTCAGGGTTCACAACCTCACTGAAGAAGTGGGAGCCCTGCTGACCCCCCAATTCATAGAAGAAGAAACAGAAGTTCAGAGTGGTCCCCTGACCAAGGCCACAATGTTAATACATGGAAACATGAAGGCTAAACCCTAGTCTGTCTGCCTCAAAGCTCATTTCACTCCTGAGAGCTTCACCCAGCCTCACACCCTGGGGGCTGAAGGAGGAGGGGCTTCCTTCACTTGCCAGGGCTGTGACCTCTGCCCCTGCACTGGGCTCTGATTCCTTGCAACTCGCAGCTAACCAACAGGCCCCCCAAACTGCTCTCCAAGGCTGAAAGGAGGCCCCTCCCATCCAACAGGCCAGGAACCACCTTAACAGAAATCACTAATTCTGCGTTTGAATCCGACAGAAGGTGGTATTCTCCATTCTCAGGTGGCATCGCCTGGTGCAATCAGGTGAAAGCAATTTAGCCAAAAGGAAATTGATTTTGTGTTTTATTTCCTCCATATTCAATACAAGCCAAGTGAGTTATTGGTTGTTTGTTTTTTTTTTTTCGTTCTTTTTTGGTTTTTTTGCGGAAAAACACACTAAGGAAAGAGAACTAGCATTTGGACTTCCTTGCCAGATAACTGGATTTTAAAATTTTGTAATTTTCATTAAAAATCCTATTTTTCCCCAAAAACAAATTTAAGAAATTATGTGAACAATTTTAAAATTATGAAGGAGTAAAGCATTTAGCAAAAAACAACAAAAGAAACTCAACAACTCCCAAATACATAGATTGAGTTCATTTTTATAGGAAAATACCTGTGTATATTTACATCTGTAATAGTTTGACAACTAGGTTTGGATATATAAATGTGGGAACTCACGCATGGAAAGAAAGACCAGGAAAAATATCCTGGAATGTTAATCGAGCTTTACTTCTTTTTTTTTTTTTTTAAAGATTTTATTTATTTACTTCTACAGAGAGGAGAAGGGAGGGAGAAAGAGAGGGAGAGAAACAGCGATGTATGGTTGCCTCTCACATGGCCCTCACTGGGGACCTGACCTGCAACCCAGGCATGTGCCCTGACGGGGAATCGAACTGGGACCTTTTGGTTCCCAGCCCGCGCTCAATCCACTGAGCTACACCAGCTGGGGCTCGAGCTTTACTTCTGTGTGTGGTAGAATTATAAGTCATGCGATTTTCTTCTTTATTATATTATTTTTAGTATTTTTCTAACTATTACCATCATCCCTGTTACTGTTTTGCAATGCGAAAGGGTTCCTTTTATAGCTGGTAAAAAACCCTTAGTTATGGAAAATGTCCAAAACTACAATTGACTCATTTTTGGGTTCTTTCATCCAGAGAAAGCCCATTAAAATGATAATAAATAGGCCAAGAACGAAGGAAAACATAGCGTATGACCTAATCCCAGTGTGGCAATTTGGAAAATAACTTCTATAGCCGTGGGCTCCGAGGGAACTGAACTTGTCACGTCGGAGCCCCGAAGTCTTGAAGGAGAGGAACTCTGGACCCCAGGGTTGGGCAGTGGGGGACACCTACACACACGTGTCAGCCACGTGGCCGATGGCTTTATTCCCCCAGGGATGCACACGCATGCACACACACTCACCCATGCACACACACACGGCACTTACGGGGGGGCCTCGGGCACCCTCTGGTCCTGGCAGCCCCGGCTCTCCTGCTTTGCCCTGGGAGGAAAGAGGAAAAGGGGGATATGAGGTTGGCATTTTGAGGATCTTCCCATCTGTTCTTGCCTGCCCCCACCCCCTACATCCCCACAGGCCCATCACTGTCCCCCTGCCAGCCCTTCCCCTGGCTCCGTGCTCCACGGTCATCCACACGAGTTCCCACTCTGGTTCCCAGGTGGGCTTCATCCGGGTCTCCCTGGGGTGGGGCTGGTTACTGAGCACCATCTCCACTGTCTCAGAATGTTCTGGGCTGGCTGAGAAATTACGTCGACACCCTCATTGCAAACAACTTCATTCCTGCCCACAAAACCACTCCAGGCAGCGAGTAACTACTGCACTTCACCAACGGGGCCCCGAGGCTCAAAGACCCTTGGCCAAGTTGATAAAGGACAAGCCAGCCTGAACCCCAGCTGCGTGTGACCCCAGAAGGCTGCTCTGGTCACCCCAGAAGCACCCTCCTGACGAGGCCCTGCAATCCCTCACCCGGCCCCACTCCACCTTCTCTTCACTGCACAGAAGCTATGGGGGCACCTTTGTGGCTCAACCTCCTCACTACCAGCAACTCCATCTGCCCTGGGGAGAACCAAGCCACAAAGAAGAGAATCTCGGGAGCAACAGGCGCTAAAGTCCAAACAAAGTGTCAGAGGGTGAGGTCACGGAGGAGCGGGACAGTGGGTGAACGGGCAGAGCTGATGGGGGCTGTGCAGCGGGCTGGCCCCACCTTCCGAGTAGCTGGGGGAGTGCCCATTTCCCCAGAGTCACCCCCCACACACACACACCCGCACAGCTGTAACCACGGGGATCAGATGGGGCCCATGCTGCAGAGAGGAGGGAAAAAGAAGCATCGTTGGATTCGGAGAAAAAATTACAGAGAGAGAGAGGGCTCCAAAGCTCAGTTTCCAGGCTGGTTTTCAGTTGGTTCCTTTTGTCTAAGCCCAGCTGTGCGACCTCAGGGCGCCCTTTCCCTTCCTGGACCTGCCTCTCAGCTGCACATTCAGGACAGTCCTGCCTCGTGGGTGTCTGTGACCAAGGGAAGAGGGGCCCCAGTGTGGCCCCCGGCCCCTAGGCAGGTGGGGTGGCCGCCCCATCACTGGCCCAAGTCACCAGCAGGGAAATGCCGACAGCTGGCCACTGTGGAGGGCTCTCGACACACCGGTGTGGCGAACGCTCCGCTCCGTGAGATCACATCGCCGACTCCGCACCGCAGCCGAGCGAGGGAGGTGCAGCCGCTGCCCCTCGCACAGAGACAAGACCGGCCGGCTGCCTGCCGGACGGACTCGCCCCCAGGCCTGCTGTCAGGGCCTTTTTCCTTCCTTGTTTCCCTTCCTCCTGCCCTCCGTGCTTCCTGGGCACCCCCAACACTCAACCGGCCTCCAAACCCTCCTCTCCAGTCCGCTCTTACTTAGGGGGTCCCCGAGACCCCCCGTTCCTGGGCCCAGGTCCTCACAAGCAGCTCAGAGTGACAAACGTCAGGACAGCCACAGGCTGGTGTCCCAGAGTGAACCAACCAGTGAACGCTGCACTGGGAGTCCCCGAGTCCCACCTGGTCCAGGAAACCAGGCTGCGCCCTCGTGCGCCGGCTCACCCAGAGCAGGCCCGGTCTTAGATCAGTCTGTGCCCCGTGCCTGGAGCGGGCCTTTCTGGAAAAGGCCCTCCATGAACAGACCACTCAGACCAACAGCGTCAGGGACATGCGCCGCCACGCCAGCCCCTCAGGATAGTACACCACACCGCAGTTCGCTCCCGGCTCGGCACTCCTGAACTCCAGGCCTTCGTTCCCCGGCTGGGGGACCTCGGCCAGCCTGTTTCACCTCTCTGTACCTTTGTCTCCTCATCCTGGGCGGCACTGACACCCACACCCCAGCGGGGGCCCTGGGGGTCGTTGCGGAGAATGTACGGACGCCCTCAGAGCCCACAGCCCCAGATGGGCAGGGCCGTCGGCCACAGTGGGGCTGCTTGGCCTCCTCCGTCCCTCCACGCACTGTCCCCTGCCTCGCTGCTCTGTGCCCACCCTGGGGATCAGCCTTCAGCAACTCAGCAAGGGCTTTCCACGCTGCTCACAGCTGTAAGCTCTTTCTCTCCCCCAGCAGCGAGTTCCGGGCTCAGTGACTGGCAAGGAGGGGAAATGACGCAGAACAAGTCACAGTGGTTTATAACCAATCAAGTAAACGGGACACACGCCCCCCCCCCCGTGGGAACTTCCATGTGCTTCCACTTAGTGATTCCCACGGCTCCGTGGCCCCGACCCCACCAGGAGTTAACGGTGGGCTGTGGGAAAGTAACTTGCTAAAGCAATTAACAGGTGAGGCCGATGTATCGATACATTCCTCACCTCATCCGACTCCCCAGCACTTCCGGGCAGCTGCTACTACTCCGCTCACTCTATTTAAAAAGAAACTGAGGCTCCACGTTGCACTGGACTCGTCCCAGGCCACAGAGCCAGCTTCCTCACGTGCCTGTGGTTGTCAGTTCGGTATAAAACGTGCTCAGTAATGCATGCCCTGTGCTCCCCAAAGTAACGTGGGGACGATGACCCTGCAGACCATGGAGCCCACATGTGCCCCTTCTGCTCAGTGCCGCCCTCCCGTGGACGGCGCCTGCTTCGATTAGTGGTTCTGGAGTCTCCTAGAGCGCTGGGGAAATGCACACAGACCCCTTTCATACAAAACAGGGCAGGCTGCGTGCGCAAGGTGTCACGCAGTATGGCTGGGAGATGCCGCATGTCAGTGTCTGGAGACAGTCCTTCCCCTCGCGGCTGCGGGGGTTCGACGGGGGGCCCCTCATTGGCCAGTCTCTCCCTGCTGGGCGTCGGGAGACCCCAGGTCACTCAGCCCAGGTGCCGCTTTGCATCTGCCCCTCGATACTGAGGCTGTGACAGGGGCTTGTGAGGACGACAGGGCTGCTAGGGGACCACGGTCACCAGGGAGCCCTGACACAGTCCGGAGGAGCCGACCTGCCTGAGGAGGGGCAAGAGCACCTCCATGGACTCGGGCCTGGAAGTCCCTGCACATGCCCACCCGCAGCTACCGGGGCCGCAGAGACCCAGCCCCGCCGACTGCTGTCCCTGCACAGATGACGTTAGGAAGAAGAACACACATACAACTCCATGCGGAAGTCCAAGAAGGGGCCGGCCCTCTTCTCTGGGGCAGCAGGTGCAGCTCTCTGGGGTTTGGCAGGGATAACTGGCTTTTAAAGTATCAGATCTCCACCCCAGCCAGGGCTCACCTGCCTCAGTTTCCCCTCCCACGTCATTCGGATCGAGGCTGCCTGGGGCAGTTTAAAAAAATGCAGGGGACAGATGGGGCCAGGGTGCAGGCTCTGATTCTGCCAGCAGCCCATCCTGTGACTCCGGGCCCAGCACCTCCTGTCCCAGGACCCAGCCTCCTAGGCCGTGCCATGGAAATGGCAGAGTTTACCCGGCAGGGTCGCTAGCACAGAAAATGCCTCTCCTGGTGCCCAGTGCTGAGCAGCCCCAGGGTGTGGCACAGCTGTTCCCGAGGGAGCGTTAACCTGGCCTTTAAATGGTAGGAATTCAGAGTCTCTCACCGGCTCTCCAGGGGGCCCGGGCTTCCCGTCTCTGCCCTCTTTGCCTTCTGCTCCCTGCAAGAGAAACTCAAATCGGTTATGTGCCCAAAGGCCCCACGGGGGAGCGGAGGACACTTGTGGCTCGCCCGCAGCAGCCCAGGGAGCAGTGCATGACACAGAACAGGTTGGGAGTCCTGGATTTTCCCAGGCCCCCAGATTCTGGCTTGGGGGCCAGCCTGCAGCATCTGGCCCAGAACGAAAAGGCAGGACATTGCAGAGGTTCCTTTATTATTGCTGTTGGTCTAGAAAAGATGTCCCAGGACACGTTCGTGAGGTTGGATGTGGGGTGACGGGGCCTTGTATCTGGGCCCTGGATTGACCGCTGTGGTAGGAGGGGAGGGGAGTGCTGAGGAAGATGAAGAGGAGGCTGCACAGCACACAGGATAGCCCTTTGCACAGCCCCAGAGCCCACGAGGGGCTGGAAAGGTCCGAGGCCTCCACTGCTCCCCGGGGGCAATGAGAGGGCTCCCTGGGCAGACAGAAGTGCACAAGCAAAGGCCCTGTGGCTGCGAGAAGGGGGACTGCTGGGTGTCCTAGGAGCCAGAACCGAGCCAGTACAGCTGGAACACCAGGATACACCCTGGGGGCAGGGCTGGGGGCTGTGGCTAGTGGAGCCCTGGACACAGGCCCAGGCCGGAGCCACGCACACATGAGGCCTCGTTCCCAGTGGGGCGTGGGGGGCAGCCCCTGGCCTCTCCGGACCAGCCCCTCGCCGGCACAAAGGTGGGCCCCACCTCACGGGGAGGCTGTGGAGTTGACAGGCTCAGAGCGATGTCGGGGGACAGTGACCATGCAGCTTGTGTCGTGAGCCTCAGATGTGACAGAACTCTCACGAGCAAACCGCACTTTTAGGGACCGTCCACAGGAATCAGGGACGCGCTCTGCACGCATACCAGGCTGCTCTCGATTGGACAAGTAACCACACGGTGCATGAGGCCACAGAAGCATGACCACAGCATACATTACGGGATATCTGTCCGACGGAGTGTGGGGAGACTTAGAAACACTCGATACCAGCGTGGAAAACAGAAAATGTGGACAGCGTCACACCAGTTAATTATCTCAACCACGTGTGCACATGTGTGCACATGCTATCGCCTCCCTGCGTGGGTGTCAGAGGCTCTTTACACACACATGTATGTGCACATACACATATGTGTGGAGAGGGTGAAAATACTGTTTAAATAAGCAAACAACAAATATACACATAAAAGAATAATACTAAGATGAACTGCACCAAAAAGTTAATTCTCTTTACTGGTTATTTTTCCCTCATGCCCTAGAACACCCCCCCCACCCCGAGTGACCATGGCTGCCTCCACAATGGTGACAGGCATTGTCACTTGCAGATCTGCGTGGCAGAGAAAGCAGATTTCCCTTCAGTGGCACTTACGGGGACTCCAGGGAACCCAGACGGGCCTTTGGGGCCGGGAGGACCTTCTTTCCCCTAAAAGATCCGAGACATAAAAACACCATTACACCTCCCGGAGTGGCTTTCTGCAAGGATATGATGTCACACAGGAGGGAGGGATCTCTGGTGAGAAAGTGGGAGCTCTGCCCCCACCTCCTGCCTTTCTGGGCATCTCCCCCCACCAGCAGGGGGTGCCCAGGGCAGAGCGTAGTCTGGCAGACTCGGGTGTGGACCTGACCTCAGTCTGGCCCTGCTACCCAGACTCGGGCATTCACGAGTGGAAGCCTGCTGGGGAAATGACACTGGGGCTCCGGAGTTCACAGACCCGGGCCAGACCCAACTCCGCCCTTTTCCCCGACTGCCCCAGAGCACTGAGCTCAGCCAGCGCCCGGGCCGTTGTGGGACAGGACCCAGGGCAAGAGAGCCACCAACCAGGGACACTCGTACCAGGTAGTCTGAGTCATCCTCTTGTCCAGAGTCCCCAAACCTCTTACCACCAACGGTCACATTTGGTATCTTTCCCCATGAGACAGACCTCATGTCTCAAAAGGCTGTGGTTACATTAGTTGTCACATTAACCCTTCATTTCTCACTTTACTCATCAAAGACACACCCAGAGCCTTCTAAGTCTGCGCGAGGCCACCGGCGCGTCACTTCCACCCGGTGCACACTGTGGCCACCCTGGGTCTCCGCCGTGGGTGTCGAGCAGCCCAGGTGAGGCACCGGCTCCGAGGCCAGACCTCCCCCCAATCCCTACACTGCGTGTGCTCAGGGCTGTGAGTTTAGCCTCTTGAAGAAAAGCAAAAATGTTTAACATTTATTTCAGATGTATACAGATTTTAAATCAGGGGACCCAAATCACACTTTAGTAAGTACTGATTCAACTCAGCCAAAGCTCAGTCCCTGAGTCTTTTTTCTACCTGAGGAAAATGAAAGACAGCAGGAACGCACCGTTAAGATATCAAGACTGTTTTGTACAGACCCTTGGGAACCGGTGAAGAATGGACGATGCTTCAGGTTTGCTCTTGGTTTGTTAAAATCTTTTCTCAGGAGGATTTGCACTCTCCACATTCACGCTGTGAGAGCCGACGCTGCCCAGGCGCAGCGCCACTGAGACCCACGCGGAACAGCAGCAGCGAAACAAAAACTTCTTGGGACGCATGTTCGATTGTCACTCGGGGTTTTACAACGGTGACAGTGGGGGTTCCTGGTTCCCAAACCCTTTCTTTACAAAGCAGCACACAGTAGGTGGGTGTGTGTTCTCTTTCAGCGATGGCGAAGGGCTCCGTGGACCAGAACCAAAGCCAGGCCCTCGTGTTACAAGATCGGAAATGATTTCTACCATTTAACTCGAGCTGCACTGGAAGGGTTTTATGGTGGCGTGCCTTTTTAGCTATGCCCCGTTTTACTTTCTTTTTTTTTTTTAATTGCTATTTCTGAACTACCAACACGCATTGTTTGCCCTAAGAAAACTTTCAAATATTTTCTGGTTTGATGATGTTCATGGGGAACTATCAGGACCATGGACAGCTCCCGGCTCGGCCATAAGTTGCCACGACAGAACCAGCGTCTGAGGCTGTGTGGTTTCATTCCTAGAAGCGGAGTGGCCCTCCTTGGGCAGGCAGTCCGTCCGTTCGAACTGGAGGCAGCTGCTGCGGCCCATGAGTCAGTGAGCAGCTGACTGAGGTACCGTTTGTATTTTGTTCATCCTGGGACTTCCGAGCCGGCTGTTTAAAAAGACCTGGCCAGACAGTGGTCGTGAAAAGAACCGTGGCGGCTGTTTTCTCCAATGTCAACAGCCCTCCAGCCCCACCCCGGCCACCCCACCCCATGGGTCAGCGTGGAGTGAACAGGGATCTGATGTAAGACCACCAGCATGGATATTACTTTGTGTGATCTCGGGCAAGTGACCTAACCCCCTCTGGCTTTTTACCCCTCCCTCCTCTGATGGGTGGTCCCTAAGGTGCTCCTGGCACCAGAGTCCAGAGAGACCAGGGCCCTGACCTGCCTGCGGGCAAGACTTGGACCTTGACCCTGAGACACTCGGAGGCGGGGTTTGTACCTGGCACTGACCCTTCCTCTGCATGTGACCCTGAACTGGTAGTTTTGCTTTGCTGGTCCCCACTTTCCTCGTTTATAAAGCAGAGACTGTGACTCCGGACCGTCCCAACATGCAGGGCCCTCGGGTGAGGTAAGGGACACCCTTTTGTCATGCTGTCCTCTAAGTGAAGGAATACGAGGGGCCACTATCCCGGGGCCCGCTACCCCGAGGTTCGCCCTTCACCTAGGGCATGGAAACCAAGACAGGGAGGGCCTCTGATCACGGTTTCCGAGGTAAACGGCCTGGGCTCCGGGGCAGCTACAGCGGCGGCAGTTGCACAGCCCTGGCTCGTGACCCCACCCCCCCTGCTCCCCATACCACCGGCCTCCGGAACAACAGGATACCGGGACTGCCTCCCAGCCAGCAGGCTTCCCGCACATGCTGGTGGGCTCAGGGTGGGTGTGCTCCGAGCCTCCCGCTTCAGAGACGTGGCTGGATCTGACACCTGTTCGTGCTGGTTGGAAGCTGTGTCCTGCTGTCCCAGATTCCCAGGCTGTTTCCCCCAGGCCTCTGACTGGGGCCCTAACAGAAAGTGACCCCTCCTGTGGCAGACTGGTAGTGACGAGACCCTCAGGATGTGAAAGCCAAGGAGGCGGGAGGACCAGGGCAGGGTGGGAAAGGCAAACACAGACAGACTGAAGGCAGACTCTGTCTGCTGAGGAACTTACCGGGGGGCCTTCGATGCCTGGTGGTCCAGCAGCTCCCGCGACTCCGTCGGCTCCCTACAGACGATGAGGCGAGAGTGAGGCTGGCGTGCACCTGTCCAGAGGTCCTGAGCCATTCTCGTGCATGAGCAGCACGCAGCCCCCCACCCTGAGCCCTCCCTGTGGGGCTGGGCCTGGCTCAGGACACAAAGATGCCAGGAAGGTGGCAGCCACACTTCGGAAAGGACTGAAGTGTGCCCTAAGTCCCTAAGACAATAGCAAATGGTCTCACATCACAGGGGACATTTTCAATCCTATCAGGGGGACATTTCAGGACAGAAGGCAAGAAGTAATTGGATTTATCTTCCGGGGAGACAAGGAGGCATCACTGTGTCAACTTGGGTGGAGGGGTGCACAGACAGATAACCAGGAGTGATGAGGTACACAGGGACGTGATACAAGGCCGGCTTCTGCCTCAGGGCTCTCGCACGTGCTGTTCCGTCTGCCTGCGGCCCGATCCCCACGCAGCAGAGTCCATGTCCTGGCCCCTCTGCCTCTTGCCTCGGGTCTCAACTTCGCAGCGGGTCCTGTCTGCCTGCCACATCCTAAATGGCAAGCCTCTGCTGCCTCACCACCCGTTTTCCATTTTTCTCTGCAGCCTGGACCACCCTCTGACATCCTAGTGTGTATGGATTTACTCATTGGGGAGCTAAAGCTGTGTCTTATAGATAGCAGATAGAAGTATTTCTTAAGTGAATAAATGGTTTAGGAGCTGAGCAGGCTGGGTGATAAAGGGGAAAGCTCTTTAGACTAATTAATACGTCGCTTCTTCCTGGCTTTGGTCGAGTGGAGCAAGACCTCCAAGCTGCAGTTCCTCGTCCGGGAAAGGGCTGAAGGAGACAGCTCCTGCACTGCCAGGCAGGGACTGCAGGGGGCAATGCTCACGCTGTGGTGGCCCAGAAGTGAGGGCATCGTCAGGAGCGCCCCGCCCAGAGCCACAGTTCCCCAGGGACACGCCCTGGTTCTCCCGTGATGAGCTTTAGTCTCAGGCACTCACTTCACTCCTCCGCATCGCAGGTCCTTTGTAAAATGCAGACAAAGATGGCCCTGCTCCCTCTGAGTCCCTGACGGAATGCAGTCCGTGCCTGGGAAGCGGGAGCCCGCACCAGGCAGGCACTCGGGGCTCTCCACCGCAGGCTCCCACCGCCACCACACCGATGACAGTGGTCTTGGGTGTGCGGCTGCTGGCCAGCGCAAGGCCAGGAGGGCTGCAGGCCAGGACTAGCTACAGGACAGCAAGCACACTCTCACAGGGCACTGCTAACACTGTCCCAGCCGTCCTGTTCCACGTGTCTTACGTACGTACATTGAGTGCCAGTGTTGTGCCAGGTTCTGGAAGAGTTTTAGGGACACACAGGTGGCCACACCACGGCCTGGGGCCGCAGGGGAACTGGGCAGCACGGCTCTGGAAGATGAGTCTAAGGCCCCGTGTCGGGCAATCCTGGGACAAGACGCAGTCTGACTCGGCCCCGTCTGTTCCCCTGGGAGGGACCCAGGCCATGTTCACGAAATAAGGGATACCGATAGTATTCACAGCAAAGCGCCTAAGGGCCAGGCCTGCCTGCACCTGGGCTGCTGCGGGAATTACACACCTGGTCCAAGCCTCACCGAAGGAGGAGCTTCTGCTGCAAACCCGGATCCTTCTACAGTAACTTGCCAATAGCTTCCGGCATCCTAGACTCTGGAACCTAGCTGAAGTGCGATTACATTCTCCCAGTCCAGAAGAAGAACGCTGACTGCCCACCAGAAAATGAACTTGAAGGGAAGCTAGTCTGCTTGGCGTCTGTACCCCAGGGGACCACCGACAGGGTGACAAGTTAAATGAGAGCAAACTGACGAACCCCCACAAGGCCACCCACGAAAGCACAGGTGGCAGCGTTGGGACAGGTAGGAACTGAGGCAAGGCCTGTGCAGGGACAGTGAGCTGAGCGGCGGAGATTTTGGGGAGGTGTCCCAGGAAACTTGGAAAGCTTCCACACTTTGTAGGTGACTTACCTGTTACAAGTTTGCTGTAAAGATGCCCTTTCAGGCTGTCAATTATTTTTTAAAAATACAATGAAACAACTGGATTTATTCTAAGAATTAACACATAGTTAGAATTAGGAGCCAACTAGAAGTTGTTGAGAAACAAGATAGAGCAAGCTTAATCTCACACATTTTAACTTCAGGACCCTAACCGAACCTCTCACCATTTATTGCAAGAGGTTGGCCCTGATTTGAAGTGGGTTCCCTTTGAGTGGCTTTCACCCACTTTCTGGAAGGTCTGGGAGACCAGAGTTCCTGGGGACTACACGGGACTCCCTTGGAACCAGTCCTGGGCTTGGTGAGGAAACGGAGTCTCACCGCCTGTTACCATGGCTACGGTTGGTAACAACCACGGCGAACTTGGGGCAGAGGAGCAGTAAAACTAATTCACAGAAAGCCTGGGCTGCAGGGAGACAGTTTGCTAAGAGGGGTGCCAGTCGGTGTCAGAGCTGCAGGTGCTACGAAAGCAGGAGCCCGACAGGGACAGGCGGAGCGCTGTGAGAGGCAGCTGTTACCGTTACTATAACAACACGTGCCTCAGAATAACCAGGAATGATTGGCTGAAAATAGCAATGATGAATGGCAGTAACGGGTAGTTACTGCTACTGTTGTTGACTGTAGTGAATCCAGGAAAGGGCTCACATGACTCCCAGAGGCCTTCACTGAGGGCCAGGTTCCCATGGGGGGCAGCCAGGTGCTTCTACATCCCTTACTCAAGACCCAACACTGCAGGTACCCCAGGCCTCCCACCTCCTGGCTGGCTAAAAATAAACAAACAAACCAAGTCCCCATTCCTGCCCAAGTCCCCCAGTCCCAACAGCATTCGGATTCCACTGTCCGTCCATGCCCCTCCAGGGCCCTGGGACCTGAAAGGTGTTGGTCCGTTCCTTAACATAGGAGGTCCACCCAGCATGGCACCGTCTCCACTGAGAATGGGAGTGTGTTCAAGTGCAAGATTGAAAGAGGAGGGGATGGCAGAGGATGACTTACGGGTGGTCCGGGGTTCCCTGGGGGCCCCATGAAGCCTGGAACGCCGGGGTGACCCTAGGAGACAGAGAGGCGGTTCTTTAAAGTGGCTTGTGAATGGTTCTGTGTGTCCACCGCATTTCGGGTAGTGGTCCAGAACTTGCCCTCAAACTCCAGGACACCATGGATGGAGACTTGGGCATACAGAAGCCCCGTTTCTGTGCCCTGATGGGGCTTCGATGGGCTGGCAAAGGATCTGATGACACTCACAAAAGCAAACCCATCCCAAAAAATGGATCTACTTCCAAACAGTGTGAATAAAGGAGTGTGGGGAGTGCGTGAGGACACAGGAAAGCGACAGCGGCTGTGACAGATGAAACTGTGGCGCTGGGTGACAGGCACAGGGCGTGGAGTGCCCCATTGCACAAGCTCACCAGCAAATAAACACACACAGACACAACATGAGCCCACGGGGAACTGGTTAGGCTAACCGAATTATGATCTCCACACAGTGACAGTAATACAGTTATTTTAAGAAAGAGTTTCATGTCTCCATGCGGAGAGGGGTCCACGTGTATTACAGAAATAGCTAAAGAAGTTCTAGTGTAAAGAGTATTGAAAGAACATTTAATTTCATACAATTTATACAACCCTGCCAACCACCCTAAAACAAAGGACTCCCCTAGCCTCCACCTCCAACTCCGGCCACCGGAAACACCAGCTGTGACACTCGCTATGGATCCGCCATCATTGACAACCCAAACACGTGCTGGTTTCCAGGTTCACTGGGGATTTCGGCTGAGTCCGCCAGTCACTCAGACCTTGAACCCAGCTCGGCCTCTCTGCTCTGCCCCTTGCTCCTGTGCAGCACCTGGCACGGAGCTGGTTTCCCATGAGCACGGGCTGAGGGAAGCAGCGAAGAGCGAGAAGTGCAGGGCGAGGGCAGGTGGAAGAGCGGAAAGGAAAAGCTGGGCACAGAGAGCCAGCAGACAAGCGGAAGCACAGTGGTCAGTTCCAGTGGCAGAGAGGCTGCCCAGGGAGCTGAGACAGCTGGGATGGCGGCAGCAGCTGGTGGCTCCAGATGAAGGTGAGGGGACTTGCAGTGTTCAGATCCACAAGAAGAGCAGCATGTCATCACGGCGCCCCCTGTGGCGCCTCTGGAGAAGTGGTCCAGCCAGGCTGGACTTGCGGAGCCCAGCAGGGGCATCTGCCAGGCACTCCAACAGCCCCTTGCACCATGCGATGGGTGCTTGAGAAACAACAGGGGCATTGCAGGAAAGAAAGGGACACTTTGTAATAAATGGCCGCCATTCCAGTGGACAGGAAGCACTGAAAGCAAGAGTCCAGAAGAATTTTTTTAAAAGGCAGGCTCCTCAGATAATTGGGGAGGAGGAGGGTAACAATAAGCCAGAGGATTAAGATAGGAACCAGGAAAATGTGATTTAAAAAAGTTCTCCTGCACACAAAGATGATGCCAGAAGTGGCGGAAAGGTGTCAAGGAGAAATAGCAACGCTTCTCCATGTGAGTGATTCATTACAAAGTCCTTACCTGATCACCCTTCTGCCCAGGCTCTCCATCTGCTCCACGCTCCCCTCTGCTCCCCTGGGGAGGATAAAGGAAGCCAGTCAGGGATGCTCTGCTGGAGCTTCCGGACAAAAGTCTGCCTGCACCCATTCATCTGTCTGTTCCCTACTCCATTCCCTCCCCCGTTCTCCACCGATCTCATATCAAGGTCACCCTGTAGCCTGGGCAGGGTGTCGGCAGACAGAGACACCGTCTGGTTGAATGCCTGCTTGTGGGATGATGTGATTGGGATATGGGGTGTGGTGGGGCAGTGGAAACAGGGCTGGGGGGACAGGCAGAGCCCCCTACCTGGACAGCCATGTGCGTTAACCCTTGAACATGATTCAAGGGCCCTGGAGACCATCAGAAGGCTGTGTGGCGGCCTAGACATCAGAAGGGCTCCGCTGGCCAAATGTGGGGTGGCTGGAGGGCCAGCTAAGAGGGAAGTGGGATGCTGCAGGTATGGCAGGGGACGGCGCAGTGTCCGTGGGCATCATCGTGCAGGTGGGGGTGGTGAGGAGGGGTGAGAAGCTGAGGTGGTGGTGGGCGGGCAGCACCAGACCGTGGGCTCAGGGGGGAGATGGTCTCTGGACACGCACCCCTTGCTCCCTCCCTGAGCGCCTGTGGGACCTGGAGCTGGTCGTGGGAACTCTGAGCTGTTGTTTTTAAGTAGAGACGATAACGATGGTCCGGCCATGACATGTCAGGAGAGTGAAATCAGAAAATGGAGAACCTTAGTGCAGAGCTCGGCACACGGTCAGAGCTCAACAAATGCTAGTTGAAGAGATCATTTTACATCATTTTGTATCACTTTGTATGTGAACCATGGTGCTGTCATTTAGCAATTATGTGTCGCTGGGCAAGGTACTTCACCTGTTTCCTTCTAAAATGAGAATAATAGTAATAGCATCTTTGTCATGTTGTGAAGATTAAATGACCTAAGATCTACTCTGTGCTTAAGCTAGCGATGAGTTCATTGTCAGCTCTCAGTAAATATTAGCTATCAATGCTTCTCCTCATCGTCACCACCACCACCATCATCATCTACATCATCACCACCATCACTACCACCATCATCATCACCACCATCATCATCATCACCACCACCACCATGATCATCATCATCACTGTCATTATTGTGGGTATAAAAACATCCATAACATGCAACCTACCGGAAACATTTTTTACAGACTACCCCTAAAAGTAACTTTCAAAAGTTCCAATATCTCTTAACTTTCACCTGTTTTGGCTTTGCATTTACTGTGCTAAAAATGTGTTTCAGGAAAATGCTATTTAAAAGAAAACAACATTTCAGTTCCTCTAAAAGGATGCATTATGCAGTGAATTACGTCTTTGGCAGGAAGTCAGTCCTGGCTCTGGCTCCAAGCCTGTCATCTCTCATCTTTGCACCATCGAGGAGACCACGGCTCCCTCTTTGCTCTCAGCTTGTTCATCCAGTAAATGAAGGAGGGAGGGAGGGCCACCTACGAGGGTCCTTCCCGGTGCACAGCCCATGGTTCTCTCCCTGAAGCACCAAGCCGAGCTTCTTTCCATCCAGGTTGCCCCACGTCGTCAGTTCATCAGCAGTGAACCACCTGAGAACGGCACCCCTGCCTACCTCCCTGAGCATGCTGGGAGAGTTAGGTGAGCTGATGCCCATAAAGTGCCAAATGCCATTGCACAGAGCAGAAAAATTGGCTCAGAGGGAAAAGTGTTTGTTCCAACATTTTTGCATGCCATCACTTCGGCTGCTTTTAAATCTACAAAGCCAGCAAACTGCCTTCAGGCCACACCATAGTCTCAATGAAAAGAACTGATGTCGAGTAGCTTGCTGCTTCTCTGACGTTTGGGACAATCGCCTTTAAAAGTAAACGGTTTGCTTTCAAATTCTAGCCTTCAGTCTGGGTGTGGGGTGGTTTCAATCCTCAGCTCTCAACAATGGGAGCGTCGGCAGCTCAAGGATCTCCACCGTTGTCCCTGTCCCCTTCGCCCCTGCAGGTGGGGACCAGAGCCAGTACAGCCACCCCCAAGCCTGCCTCTTCCTGCCAGAAGGGAGGACCGGTGCTCACCGAGCCTCCCCTTTGCTGGTGCTCTGCTGGCGCTCTCCGAATTTCGAGTCCCCATTTCGCGACCTCATTTCACGTCCTGCTCTCGGACCAGCCTGGGCCGACGCAGAAAAACACTTTATGTGTCTATGTCATTGCATTGAGCCAGAAGACTACTCCACGAGGTCGGGTCGTTGACAGGGTGTATAGATAAGACACCCAAGGCCGCCTGTCACAGTTCTGTCAACTCCAACAGCAGCAGCTACAGGGACACTTGGGGCTCCATGTACCCCACATTCCTCTGTGCGCGGACCGGTCCTGGTGCTCAGTGAGTGCTCCTTCCGTCCTCTTCGTGAGGTGGACCAGGGGTGAGACCGGCGGCTCGGAGAAGCTGGACAAACTGCCCAAAGCCTGTAACTAGTAAGCAAACTCCACTCTGCCAGTAGGGGGCAGAGCCAGGTTGGGGAATCGACTGACCTCCAAGGCCCAGGCTGTCCCCACAGCTCTGGGTGGCCTCTAGCCCTAGTCTGACTTCTCCGAATATCACGGCCTGTAGATCTTCATTCTCCAACACAGTATTGGGCCCTGGCAGCCACGGCCCACACCTGACCTGTCTCCACACCTCCTGACTTGGAAGGGGACTGTTAAGGGAACACTTGGTGAGAATCCTATAGGACTGAGACAGCTATGGGTGAAAAGAGGCATCTGGTCTTGGAGAGGGCATGCAGGTCACGGCTCTGGGTCACCTTCTGGAACAATGGGATTCCAGGGCCTCTTCTGGCAGCTCTGAGAGCAGCAGAGGATGGATTAGCTCTGCCGGCCAGAATCATCCAGAACGTCCTCAGAGGTAGGGACTTCTGCTCATATAGCGCCTCTGGTCCTTACCATTCCCCTTCCCCGGCTGGTGGATACGTGAATGAGCAGGACACCAAATGCTTTTCATGGAGGACAAAATAATCAGCATTTCCCACCCGGGAGAGGTTTGCACATCGGACTCCGTGGAAATCCATGTTCCCAGGGCCATTGCTCGGATGACCACCTTTCTCCTTCCTCCTCCTCTACCAGAATCACAATGCTGACAGCAGCCACTGTCCCCAGACCTCACCCCGCAGTCTGAGGCCTGGAATGGAGCTCTGTAACCGACAGCGGCATAACCTCCCCAGACACAGCTACCAGCGAGAGCTGCCGCAAATCCACAGACGAATCCTGGGCACGCTGATCTGCCAGATGCCGAGTCATAACTTCAAGCAAGCAAGTGCAGCCAACTGTGACCAGTGCACCCAGGGCCTCGGGCTGCAAAACAGCATGAGCAACAGTCCCAAGTGCTTTGCCACCGGTAGAATTCCAGCTTATAGATCCCATGTTCGGGTCCACACATCTCACAGAGCTCTTGTTTGACCCGGTCTTCCCTTCTGCTGCCCGGGGAGGCGCGCAGGGTGGGTGAGGAGCGCAGACACTGGCTTGGGTTGGAAGTCAAGGAGCGAGGCAGGCCTGGGAGTCCTCAGACGGGACACTTCACTTCTCCAGGACTCATTTTCCCAACCAAGGGGGATGCTGCTCCAGGGCCATCGCTGGAGGTGGGATTAGACAGAAGGAAGGGGCCGCTGGGAGCTGTCCTTGGTGCTGACACCCGTGTCCCTGTGCCGGTGTAACAGGGTACCAACAAGTGGGGATCCCAGGTGGGACTGGCAGGGGTTCGCCTCTGCTCTTCCACCTAAAGGCTTTGTGATACTGGCATTTTAACCTTGCTAAGCCTCAGTTTCCTCCTCCGTGAAGTGGGACAGTATCTCTGTCTCCTAGGACACTGTAGAGCATTACAGCAGATCACATTACAGTGCAGGTAGCCAGGCCTGTGGCTGTAACTGCCCAGAGTGGACCTCCAGCCCCAAGGACGCCTCAAGGTCACCAAGAAGTCTCAAGTAGAGAAGTTAGGACTCTGTTATTCCGATGCATCACGAATTAACTTTTGTTCTGTTTCTGGATGGAAGCTTTCTTTGCTTTGTCCGTATATGTGAAGGAACAAACCCTCTCTTGAATCAAATTATGAAAGAACAAAGGCAAAGCCATTATCCCAAGAAAGCGGCACTTCAAGCAAGGTTGGGCTGGTAGAGAACGCGACTCCAGCTTAGTGAGAAAACCCCTGAGCTGTGTAATTGATTGGCTTTTGTTTCTCTGGATAACAGCCGTTCCTCAGCAGAGGCTAAACCCAGCGGCCAGCGAACTGACAGCAAAGGGTATGCAGGGATCAGCTAGAATTACCGGGTGCAGAATTCCCCCTGGCGAGAAGCTTAGCCCCAGTGGTGACCCCAGAAAGGGAAGGTGACCCCAGAAAGGGAGGGCAATACACAGGAAAGAGCACAGACGCTGCTGGGCTTTGCCGGTGTGTCTGCACTAACGCCATCCCCGGCACAGGCTCTCCGGCCATCTCCACGGGGGCTGGCACTGTCGTTCCTGAAGCAGCAGTCCTGGGCATGTCAAAACCCAACGAGGCTCCCCCATGTCTGCAGGTGACAAACGCCAGGTGTCTTCTTCACCTGCCAGCCAGTGCCTGGGAGATCTGGATGCTTTCCATAATAACGCTGCACCATGCCAGTATTTTTGTTCGTTTGCTTGCTTGCCTTTTAATAGTAAATGTAATTGCTCCACCCCAGTTCCCAGCGCTGAGCCTGGGGTGACGGGAGGAAGGCACTTGCCTTGGGCGCAGACGCTATGGGGCTCCAGAAACCTCAGCGTCCCAGATACAGGATATTCCAATGCTGTGTTTTTAAATGTCAGAATTAATGCAAAATAACTCAAGATGGACAAAATATCAACAAGTAACTAAATAGGGCTCCAGTGGGGCCAGGCTTGGGGGGAGGCAGAGGCAAGTCATCCAAGCGTCGGGCTGGGTCCCACCATTATTTTAAGTTTTCGCCTTTTGTTTCTCATGAATCTATAGCATTACTTTAAACTTTTAAAACTGTTTCACTGAGCCTTATTTCCCTCGGCTCCTGAGGTGTTGGCTTCCCCCCACATTTCCACCCAGGTCCTCACTCCACACTCGCCGTGCACGCGGCTGTGACCCCCGGGCTCAGAGGGCAGCAGCCGGAGGCTGGTGGAGGTCTGCACTGTCCCCAGCGGGGTCGCTGCTCTTACACCCCCCATGTGCCCCGAGGAAGCAGAGGGCACAGATGTGAGAACTGTCCCGGGTCAGGGAGGGGCTGAGGCCCTGTAGGGCTGACTCCTGAGCTCCTTCTCCTTCTCCAACTGACAAGCTCATGTTGCATCTCCCGCCACAGGAGCCTCAGCGTGTCCCAGACAGAACGCAGGAGGACCTGCGGTGGCACTTTGGGATGTGGGGTTGGCGGTGTGCGGAGCTCACAGCAGCAGAGGCCACAGGGGACCAGGGGGTGCCCCGGGGAGCCCCGGTGTTGGGGGAGGGGTGGAGTGAGGGAGGCCGGCCCCCACTCCTCCCTGTCCCCACGCCAGCACTCACAGAGCTAATGGGAGCGCCAGCGGCCATGGCCCCAACGCTCGCTCTGGCAGCCAGAGCTTCCCACACTGGCTTTGTGAAACCACAGAGCATCCTGTGGTTCTGGACAAGGGCCTGGTCATTCACGGGGCAGTTAGTGACACTTTCCACATGGCATGGCACCTTCCTAGCAGCAATCACCATTTCTTCTCGGTCATTCCATCGTCCAGCTCTCACCTGGCTCCGAAGGGTTGTCTTTCTCATCAGTGAGAGCTGACGTTGAGGCCCAGAGAGGGCAAGGCTTTTGCCTAAAGCTGCACAGCTCTGAAGGCTCCTGTCTTAACCAGTAAGTACCACACATTCCAGTCCCGTAGCTCATTACAGACTTGCACCCACTAGGGTATCTATAAATGAACCACCTCATACAAGTTGAAACAGCCCTGCTGCCCAAGGTCACCGAGAGCATCAGTGCCAAGGTTAGGCCTTGAATGGGGGTTCTGACCTTAACACCGTTATTCCTTTACACTGGACATCTCTCCTCCTCACACGGATTAACCAACAGGATGAACAGAATGGATGTGCGGCCCTGAAGAAGGCTCACTGACCTGTGCTCCTGCGATTCCCGGGGGCCCTGGGGGGCCTCGGGGCCCAGCATCTCCCTGCAGCAGGGAACAAAGAGAAAAAAAACAAGGATGAGCGCCTGGAGCCCATGCCCAGTCAGTCACCAGCAGGCCTCACCCTGACACACCTGCACGCCGCCCTCCCACCGGGATCCCCACCCACCCCACCCCAGGGCGTCTGAGCAGAGGGTGTCTGTGCACTCACAGGCATGGTGGGCGTGGCAGCCAGTCACGAGATGACCCAGGACCCCCGCCTCCCCCTGGAGCCACGCCCTCTGCTGGGCTCGCCCCACTGGCACCTCCCTGGAGGCAGGGGTGGGACCCCAGATGATGAAAACACCGTTTCTGTCTCCTCCTCACCTTTTTGCCTTCTGTGCCGTCTCTCCCCGGCCGTCCCGGGAGACCTTTGTCCCCTTTAAAACCCGGCAGCCCAGGGAGGCCCGGGGGGCCCGGGGGGCAGTCCCGGCACACGTCCTGGGGGAGGCAACAACACACAGTTACTGGTGAAGCGGGGCGCTGCCCTGCCCCTGCAGACCGAGGCTGCTGGCCAGCGACTTCGGCAAAGCAAGCAGGGTGCCGTCCTTCCCCGCACACCTGCTGTGGCCCAGCTGCTCTTTTCTCTGTCCCGACCTTAACTTAGACTCGAGCACCAATATATGTGAATTGCTCCCTCCTGTCTCCCTACTCCCAGCCAGCCAGGCCGCCGAGAGGCCCGCCCAGGACAACGATGTCAGAAGCGCCCAGACATATCTGCAAGCACCTGGAAACACTGACAGCGCAGATTTAACACGAATCTTTAGTATTCGGAACAGCAGGCTCCGTCCCTCAGGCTCCGGACAAAGCAGTATCGGAAGCTGAGGACCCCTCACCCTCAGGTTTGCCAGAGCGGTTTCCCGAGGAGCAGAGGGAGGGAGGCGAGGCCCTTGGGACCCTCTGGCTGGGCCCTGCTTCCTTCCTTGTGCAGGCGGGCGCTGAGTGGCCGTGCCCATGGTTGAGCTCGGTGCGGCGTCTCCCAGGCAGCGAAGTGCTGCCCCTCGAGTGAATGTCACCCTCTCTCAGGCCCGGAACACGTTTTCCGGCTTGTCTGCATCGTCCCCGGACCCTCGGGCTTGGAGCACAGCGCGTGCCATGCAATGCCTGCCGGCTGACCCCTCTGCAGCCTGCACCCATCTCAGGGTCACGGCAGGCACCTGCTGTGTTCTCTCTCTCCCCTGCCTGCTCCACCTCCCCTCTCCTCTCCTGGAATAGGGGCGAAGGGAGAAAACACAGCACCTGGAAGGGTGTCGGACAACTCCCAGTCCAGGCAGCCAGGGTGACCACTCACGCATTTGCTCAGCGGCTCCCTCCATGCCTCTTGCAAAGCGGCCACTCTGTGACAGCCAGGGCCTTTCTGCTTGGAGGCCACAGTGAGGATGGGTCTCGAGTTCATGGTTAAATGGCATCAACTGACACAAAACCAATGCATGAACCACGCCTGCTGCCTGCTTCAAAGGCATGTGGGGCGCCTTTGACCGTGCTTGGTGAGGCGATGCGTCCGGTGACTGAGCGTTTACGCTGCTCTCTGATTCAGGGCAGGTGGGCTGTTCCTCATAAGAAGACGAGCTGAAGGGCCCGCCTTCTTTCCATCTGCTTCACTTGTACTCAGTCTTTGAAGATTCCTTAGAAGTCCCCCACTCCAAGAAGCCCTCCTCATGGCTTCAGACTGGGGGCCTTGTCTTGCTGTTGAAGTGGTCTGTTTACACCTCCCCCCCCCAACATCAGCCAAAAGAAACTACGGCCTCTCTGAAGACAGAGGTGGAGTTAGTTGCTTTATCTTTGTGCACCCAGCGCATAGCAAACAGCCTTCCATGGAACATCAGCTCAGGAAATAGACCTACCGCCTGACCTTCGCAGTCCCATGCCATGTTCCTTTAGTGGCTGGTTCGAGAAGCTGGTTGAGCTTAAGGGAGGGCCCACCGTTGGGGTGTATGAAGCAATGGTGAGGGGCATAAGCTGGAGGACACTGTTTCCAGTTGTTGAGTTTGGTCGGAAGCGTAGTGGGGCTGGGAGGAACATACCTATTCCCAGACCCTCCCTAGGGGGCTGCAAAGTGAGACATGTCCCTGAAACCCTGCAATGGACATGGGGGGCAGGGGGCTGGAGCCAGCCTGGTGGCAGCAGGAACTCTGGCCACCGGCATGTTGCTGGACTCAGAGGGCACAGTGGCAATTAGGAGCCAGCGGTGCGGTGGCATCCACGGTACCCGAGTGACACAGAATCTCACACATCCCTCTTGCCTTCCAGTTTCTGGCAGGACCGACTCTCGTCCCAGGGCTGCCTTGGCCACAGATGTGTGAAGGGCTGTCCCCTGACGACCAGAGTTGTCAGCAGCCCCGGAGTGGCCAGGGAAGGTTCCGGAGCCCAGCAAGCAGGGGCAAGGCCGGCCTCCATGGGGCGTGGCCAGCCTCCATATGCCCCACTCCCTACCCCGCCCTGAGGTTCACTTTGGCTCCTGAGCTCCTGGGCTCCCAAGGACTGGAGACCAGACAGGATCCTGTTTCTAACCAGACCAGACGGACACCTCTGGCCACCTCTCCGAGCCTCAGCCCCCTTACCTGTGACACGGGGACCTCAAGGTCTGGTGAGAAGCGAACGAGACAACGAATGGAAACCTCCTGGCGCCGTGCCTGGCACACGGCGAGAGCACCATGAACTTAGCTGCTGCGTGTTCTCAGTTCCCCTCCCTCAACCCGTTGCCTCGCTCCACTCACAGGTCAGAGGCCCCTGGTCATCCCTACTGGCCCCAGCGCATCCCCCTAACCGCATCGCCTCAGGCAAGTGCCTTCGCTCCTGAGTCTACTTCCGCATCTGTAAACAAGGGTCCTCTCCTACTTTAGGAGATTATGGCGAAATTTAAAAGACGTGATGCAGGAGAGCACCCAGCACGCTGCACCGTTCCTTGGGCGCAATCTATAAATGTTGATTCCCTCTGGTTTCTAGCTATCTCCCTTCTTCGTTCTGCGACATCGTCAACACCCCCTCTCACTCCGTCACTGTATTCAGGGGGGTGCCACATGCTGAGTTAGTGCTCAGGAAACGCCTGCCGAAGGGACGGCTACCGCAGCCCTCACTAGGTGGACAAGAGCAATCGGCGCTGCCCAGGAAGAGAAGTACCACCCGGGGCGCCTCATCCAACTCCTCACTCGACACCAGAGCCCTCGTGGCCCAGGGTGGTGGAGCCCATGTTTCAGACCTCTGGGTGACAGGCGGGGGACTCACTACCTGCCTGTGTTCACCAGGTGGCTGTCGGGAAGTTCTGGCTCAGGCAAAGGTGAAGTCGGAGAGCTGAGAGGTGCTGAGGGCACAGGTTCGGAGCTGGATGCCCGGTCTGGGTCTGGGCTCTGCTGTTCTCCAGCTCTGTCACCTTGAGCAAGTGACTTGCTCGCCTGTGCTCAGTGCCTGCTCCATGAGATGCAGGGAGTTATGGCCCTGCTCTCGGGTTGCTGGTGAGGATCGGAGGGAGTCACCTTCACCCGCATCCAGAGGTCGGCCTCCCCGGGCGCAGATCCAACCGTGAACGTTCACTCGGCAGGGCTCTCGGGAGATGAACTTCTTACCCAGGCACTTTTCCAACTAGCGGAATGAGGCCACTACGTGACCCAGTTCTTTGGCAGAGGTCAATATTCTGTAATAAACGAGGCCTCCCCAGCACGGCGGGCCCTGCCGCCAGCCACTGGCCCAGACCAACAGGCCTTCAGCCGCAGCAGGTGACTAAGAGGCAGGGGTGAGGACAGCGAACTCTGCGGTCCTGGGCAAACCACGCGGACCCGGCTCTGGTCTGCGGGGCTTCTGGACACTGCGCAGCTCCT
>PVJI01001341.1:0-186250 GCA_004026765.1 Micronycteris hirsuta
GGCGGCCTGGTTCCTAACAGGGGGCTGACCACCAGCAGTAGGAGGCCCGGGGACTGGGGACCCCTGAACTAGAGAGAGAAAGCATATCCGTGTACTAGAATTCCAGGAAGCCAGTCACTTTGTTTCCAAATGACATTTTGTGTAGGAAGGTAAACCAGGCAGAAAGGCCGCCTTTGTGCTTTGATCTTCCACGGGGGAATCCCTTCAGGCGCTTGCAGAGAAGCCCCGCTGCACATGCGCACGCCCGATGTGGAGAATCTTTGATACCTCTCAGCCCTCTTCTACAGGAAACTGACGGGCTCCGCTGAGTTGCCACGCCTTGTCAGTTTTAGGCCCTAATCTCTTAGAAAGATACAGTGTAGAATACGAATATTAAATGTTAATGTGAGCTGCCACTTCAAAACCCGTCCCCTTCCCATCTACAATTTCTCTGCTTCTCTTTTTAACATTCAAAGCAACTGAAGCATAAAATGACATAAGAGCAAGATGAATTACATAAAAGAAGACAACTCATTATTTAGAGTACCTTAGGAATTCTCCATTTTATTGAATTATTTTCTAACTTTCTTGGCTTTTCACTGATAAAGTCACTGGTAAATTGCTATAATTAAAGAAGCTGACTCTGCTTGCCTTTTCCCAGACAGAACTTCCTCAGAGAATCTGAATAGACAGCACTGTGGGCTCACTGGCAGTTATAGGGGAATAAAATACAATCACCTCCTATTAATATTTTCAAATACCTGCAAACATAGTGCGTGCAAATGCAGAGCTTGTTCCTGTTGTAATTGCACAGGCTGATGTCTATCAGGTATTATGCAAGGTTTGGGTTTTGATTACAGCCACGTTGAAAGGGTGAGGAAAGACATTGCGAGGACTGATGGCTGTCACCCTCATATAAATATGCGTCACATCAAAAGGTCTCCATAACCATGCTCTAACACTTTGGCACTTCACATACTTGAAGTTCACCTAAACTCCCTGTAATTGGAGACAGAGCCCTGTGTGCATCAAAGTTCAAGAAGATTAGCCAGCAGTGTTCACAAAGTAGGCAGCTGTTACCACATTAAGTTAGTGACAGCGTGTGAGAATTAATTAGGATGGATATGCCTATGTATCCCCAAATAATCATATTCTGGTGAAAATGTGCAAGGACGCTATAGGAAGCAGCTGCCATCACAAGGGACTTACAGACTCTGCATGTTCCATCACTGCCAACACGAAGAAGACATATTCTTGACCACTCTGGAGCTGCTTGTTTGTGAATCCGCCGTAATGTTTGTCATCTCCCAGGGTGAACTCGGTGGGAAGGACGTCAAAGTGAGCGGCTATGTATGGCTTTAATTCAACTTCTCTCCCGTAACGGATGCTTCTGCGTTTCCTGGATATCTCTTTGAGCAGCTTAGGGAAAAATGGGAAATAGAGAAATGTAAACAGCAATAACCCAATTTAATGGAAGTTTAATGGGAGAAGTTAATTCAGGACTGGGAACAACCCAAAGGCAGTTTGTCTCACTTCTTGTGGCATATCAGCATCACGAAAATCTCAGCTATCTCTGGCAAATGCCCGTCTTGCTGTCACGGTAAGAGACTGGGCTGCTTGCTACTGCGAGGCCCAGGCTACACATACAGGACAATGAGATCCTTCAGGGGTAGCTCATATCACTGCCCGCCCTGATGACATCCTCTCAAGGGTGCATTATAACTGGTCTAAAGAAAAAAGTCAGCTTATCATGCAGACTTTATTGTTATTTATTAAACAAGTAGAAAACTCAGATAAAGCCTTCTAAACTTTCAAATATTACTAACTTTCTACAGAGGTTAGTGCCATTTCAGATTGTTTCTAGTAATGAGATAGTTTATATGTTGCAATTTCCCTTGAATCTGCAGGAATAAAATCTGATGACCAATTTTTAATTGACAATATTAAATAGATATTGTCATTCACTTCACTTTTACTAGATTGAGTCGGCTCCCTGATTAAGGTACTTTTGAAAACTTTATTGCAAAATTACTGACTATTCTTGTTTTTTAAAATGGAAATGATAATAATAAAAACCAAACTAATGATATTTTTTTAAGTAGAATGAGATGCTAGTATAATCAAGGCCAGGCTTCTGTGAGAATAATGGCTGCAGGTGTCCATGTGACAAACACCAAATCCGTATGTCAGGAACCTGGTAGCAAACTGTACTGTCTTCTACACAGAGAATTGTAAATGTGCTCAGCTGGTTTAAAACTGTAACCTAAGAAATGTGAAAACAGGGATGTGGCTATGTAATCTGTGCCATGTTATTTCTGAGTAACTTTTCATTTAGTACATTCTCAAATTTTCTGTGAAATTTGAGTTTATTGATACAATTAGAATTATATGAAATATAAGCTATTTTATAAAAACCATAGTAGATTGGGTATACTCATTTAGCAAATTTGGACCATCTGATGATAAAGGCAGGTAGGATGATCAATTATGTACCATTTGGGTCATAATAAATCAAGGCCAGAAACTTAGTAGGATATTTCAATCCTTTTGTCGAATGTAGGTTTACTCACAATAATGATAATAATGACAATAATAGCTAATATTTATTAAGCATTTACTAGGCACTGTTCTTAGAAGCCTGAACATGTATTAGTTCACTTACTCTGATAATAACCCTAGGGTTATTATCCCCATTTTATAAATGAGGTAATTCAGGCATAATAGAAAGTGGCAACATATAACTAGACTCAATTGGTAAAATAAAATTACATGTAAGAGTTTTTAAACCATATTTTTGTTTACTTATTAGCTGCACAACATCAAGGAAATAAATTCATCAATGAAGGTACATGGATAACCTAAATTGTTTTAATTCAGTCTATATGTAGACATATATAAATTTGTGCATCTGCTTTCATTAACACAGATGAGTATGTACTTAGATTTCCTCTTCCTGATTCTTTTTACATGTTATTTTAAAAAACTTCTGAGACCATATATTTAATGCATCACTTGAAAAGTCATTACAAAGGTGACTGTTGATATGCGGTAAATAATGGTCCATTACTTCAGAAGGACACATGCCCTGCAGATGAGCTGAGCGGCTTTTTGAAGTTGGTTAATCGGGAACATTTACCGTCAGTTGTTTATGTGACTGTGTCCTCTCTTCTACTTCACTGATCAAACCCTGCACCTTGACTTCATTCATATTTCAGATGTAGGCCACTGTCATGACTCATCCACATCACTGTCATCCCATGAATACCTTTGGCTGGGGTCTCTTTAGAAGATTTTTAGAGGAAGTACGTTAGAAAAATATATTTGAGTTTTTGGCGCTTCTTAAATCTAATGTGACTATTCATTAAGGTCAAACCTGAAAAATCAGCTCTGACCTGTAGGTTGCTCTAATCTCCGTAGGGTGCTTCCTGTGTTATTCTTTAAATGAGTCAAGTATGCTCAGATGACACCGAAGTCTGTTGAAGTTACAATCTCAAACGGCCACATTATTTCGCAGCAAACTTTTGAAGTACAACACAATGAAAAGCTTATGATATATTACAAGACCTGCGCTGAATTAAATATAACTAACATTTTAGGAGTCATTCTGCCCCAAATTCATTTGGACTATCAATGTCTATTCTGCCAGTCTGACCTAGACAACAGAAGTTCCAGTCTATAAATTTATTATGGGGAAATTATCCCCAAAGGACAAATGGGCCCAAAAAACAATATTGAGAGTGACTCTATTTAGAAAGTCTCTTTCCATTTTTTATGGGCCTAGATGTGAGGCATACATGTGGAAATACCCTTAGGCTACCATTCTAGTTGATGATATAGTTTGAACAACTTGAATTATAGATCGTCTAAAAAAATCACTTGGTGAAATACATTTAAGAGAGGAACACTGCTTTGTCAAACCTGGCAGTAACAAGCTACAGATAAAATTACTACGATGCTTTTATTATCCATAGTAGGGAAAAAAAAACAAACACAAAAAACTGTCTGCAGGGATCGGACACTGAACAAGTATGCATAAAGTGGGGTCATAGCCTACTTTCATTTGTTCCCCTCCACAGTGGTCACAAGACATATTGGAGGTAATTCCAGATGATATATCAAGGGCTTCGGTTTCTTATCAGAAATAATTTTCATTTTCCAGTCAATGCATATCTTATTTCTTCCACCATTAATTCTACAATGCGGTCTCAATTATATCAGTAAGAAAAGTGGGTAACAACCCATCCCGACCCAAAAATTTTGAATTAATAAATGTTCTTTATCAAACTATTATACAGATTAATGCACCACAACGTGTGGGATGATTAAAATGACCCTTTGTTATGGGAATCAGCAGCGCAGACCCATAGAATTTAATTGCAAGAAAGTTCAATGTCATACAGCTCTATATTTTAATTCATTAGCATTGCTGTGCATTCTGGAGGTTAAAACCTGGCTGTGAAAGAGAATCAGCTTCCTATTACTTATCACCAAATGGCCCCACTTATATGGAAATCTTATTATTTAAAAGTATTAGATGTCATTGTTGGCCAGGATCTTAATTCCTTGAAAACTTTTCTTAAATAGGTAGAAAGATTCATAGATTCTACAAACTGCCTTTTCATTTTAAATCCAAGTCCAACTAAATTTGGTAATTCAACTAAAACTGATTAAAATAATAAAGAATATCTCAGGATTAATTGATTACAACTAAAAAATACCTTGTGTCAAAATGTTTACAGAAGATCAGCTGATCATTTTGTATATTTGGATGAAGAATAACTATTCATTTAATATCACAGGAAAATGATTTTGTTTCTTTATTATCAACAGCAAAAAATAAAATTTATAACATAAAATACTTGACATTACTTGAAAGATATCTCAATTTATACTTCTCCAAAGCTCATCTACTCACTCAACAGTGACACAAAAGCGCAGTCCTGACCCTGAACTCATCTCCCTGTCTCAACTTGAGTTTAACTCAGATGAATGAGGCGGGTGATGATGAACCACACTTCCAGAGATGACATATGCCTGCCAAAGGAAGCTACCACACAAAGGAAGCTTATGTGTCAGATCACTGTCTCCTTAGTGCAGACATGTACGAAATAAAAGTCCCTTCCCTGTAATGCAGTTAGGGACTTTTTGCTTTTCCTTGCTTTGTTTTAGCTAATTTGAGGTAGGGAAAATACCTAGAAATAACAGGTTGGGCAATAATATGGGGGCATTGTTGTATTAAAATGTCCCATTTCACCAAACAGGGGCCTTCTTATTTGCCCATTGAAGTGATCTGAACGAGCATCATGTTAAAATAGCAAAGTCTCTCCTGTATTTCATAATCTGAAGCACAGCCATTAACTTGCCATGGCCTTAGGGACAATCTGGCTTTAATACTTCTGATTGCAGCTTTCTCATCTAACTAGAGGTAGGCAATAATTAGGTCTTGTTCTTCATACTACGAATTAACTTTCAAAAACTACAAATATTCTTTCTACAAAATGAGTATAAATTAAAATGTACCTATGGTTGTGGTAAGGTTTTGGGAATTAAAATCATACTCATTTCACATTTGCTCTATTTTTGTATTGTATTCTTCCTTAGTTCAAAATGTTTCTTTTGTTTGCCCCTGCAGTTAAATACAATTTTGATTCTGAAATCCTACAGAATGTAGAATAAGGCAACCAAATGTTAATCAGCAAAGTTCTGGGAGAACCTGGTCAATGCACAGTGGGTCCAATGTTGAACTCTGTTGTGAAATGCAACTTAACATGCGTAACAGCTGCAGTGACCACTGCATTAATGAAGTGGGATATGGAATTCACAACATTGGTGATTAGGTCTTTGCTAACAATTCACTTCACTTCTCACACCTCTGTGCCATGTTTTACAAGGGGCAAGGGGCAAAATATTAGAGCCGACAAAGATTAGACAGGTTGTGAGCTTTATTGCAGCTTAATGTCTTTTAATTAAAGCAAAAGGCTCTTTGTTGTGATCCCTGGAGGTTAGCACACCCACAGCACTGAACTATCTGAACAGCCGGCTGACCAGCCAGCCATGCAGAAGTCAGCACCTGGACTGGATGCTGAGAGGTCTCTATGAAGAGGAGGAGGATGTTTAAGAAATTAAATCACTAATGAAAGACAGCCAACAAAGACATAGTTACCTCATCTAATTCCATTTCATCTGGACTCTCCCATGGCTTGATAAATTTCCCACGAGATTTCTTCAAAGGCACAATTATTATGTAGTAACCTCTGCACAAGAATGCGTAGACAAAAATAACATTAGTTCAGAGAGAAAAGTAAAGGGCTATATCCTTAAATCTTCTGCAGACCAGTGACTGAGACTGAAGGCAAATTATGGAGATGGAGTGACTTGTCCATCAATGACAAATAACCACCTGTTTGTTCAATTTTAAAAACAACATGGGCAGACATTTATGTGTGACTTCAATGAGCTTATATGGTGCTATCACCACGGTTGACTGCTCTTTATTAGGGATCATAAACAGAGTGGGCACAGTTTGTTAGGGCCAGGTGCTGGACACATACAAGGCTGGTATATTGAAATCCACCAACACAAGCTGCTGAACCAAATATTTTCTCTGACAGCAATTGCCAAGGTAATTTTTAAAAAGGGAAATGTAAAATTACTCTTCGCTCATACAATGCCTATCTTACGATAATGATAATTTTACTTATATATCTCTAAAACATCCCTATTTTTATTTGGATAAAAAATTAAGAGCTGAAAAATTACTCAAAATCTCACAACAATTTTATAAAGATGCAAAAATGCTCCCCTTTCCTTCTACCCATCACGTTGGAAACCTTAAGATAATTACAACAGAAATTTGGAGACGATCACTACCTGAAGGCCTTTGAAATAGTTCTCAATGTAATATGTGCATTGGAAGAGACGAAAGCAACTGAGTTCTCCAGCTGAGAATGGTTGACTAAAATTTAATTAATGGATAAAGTAACCTGTCCCCAAATAGATATGGGTTATTTGTAAAACTGTTTTGTAACTTCCATATAGTCTATACTTTGCTCTCACATTCATGGTTATGCTAATACCAACCTTCGGTAGCAATTATACAAGGATTTTGCACATAAGTGTATAATAATATTGGCTAACATATTAATCACTTCCTACTTCCCAGGTATTATATTAAATGCATAATTTCATTTTGCCCCCTCAAAAATCCCATAAGAACAGATAACACAAAAAGACAAATCCAGAGAGATTACATTATTGCCTCAGTTAAAACAGATATAAAAGGGATACAAACCTAAGTATATCTTAATCTTAGCAACAGTCTAGCTCTTTATTTTATTTTTTTGTTCTTTTTACCCCTTGTATAATCCAGTACTTATTAAGAACTCCACAAATTTTGTGGAGATTTATTCTGAAAATAAACACACACATACGCACCCACCCACACTCACAAACTTTCAGAAGGCTGCCCCACAGGGGAGAGGGATGGCGGGGTGGGCACCAGCATCACATCACAGAGACCGACAGCATGCTCGGGAAGGCCTCCTTCCACTCATCTCAAAGCCAAACCTGTAGCAAACTCAGCAAACACTCTATGATAAAGAGCTCTGTTTCCATAAACAGAGTTTGGAGCTGTAATGTCCAGTGTGGTAACCAGCAGCCTGCTGTGGCTATGAAGCGCCTGAAATGTGGCCAGTCTGAGCTGGGATGTGCTGTCAATGGAAAAGACACTAGATTTCAGAGACTTAGTGTGGAAAATGAATGTAAAATATCTCAGCAATAATTTTTAATAGTGATCGTATGTTAAAATGATAATATTCTGGATATATTGGGTCAAATAAAATGCTATTAAAATTAACTTCTCCTTTCCTTGACTTCTACTGTAGTGGCTAGAAAATTAAAAATTTTGTATGTGGCTCTCATTATATTTGTTGGACAGTACCATTCTAGAGTGTTCTTGTGAAGAATGTGGCATCTGGAGGTATATCTGTCCCAGAATTCAGGTTCTGCTCCTAATGTGCTATGTGGTCTTGGGCTGATCATTTAACATCCCTGAATCTCAGCTGTATATCCTGAAAAATGAAAGTAAAAAATGCCAGACTGCTATCTGGGCAAGATAAAGGAAATTCACACAAAGCACTTAGCACAGCGTGTGCATACAGCACTCAGTAAACTAATGCCACCTAGTACTGACCATCCAGGTGGGAGAGAGACCTCTCAATCACCTTATTCAGTAGGACACAGTGAAATTCCCTGCCATGCAGGTTAAAGAACTTGACAAACTCTTTTCTGCTCCCTAATCAAAAATTCAAGTCACACCAGCCGAATACACCAGACCCGTCTCCATGGTGCTCTGAGCCACTGATCAACAGACTTACAGGACCACGTCACCGAGCCATTAATTTTCTTTCCTACAAACGATCATGATGATCAAGGAGGGTGAGGAGAATAAAGAGTTGGATTGTATGAGAGGCGCTAGTATCTTTTGTTTTGTAATCCAGAGTAAGCTTCCTCCTCTCCCTGTCCTCCCACCACCCGGAGAATTTGCCAAACAAGTCCATCATGTTAAATGAGCATGGAGAAGAATGACAGGAATGCAACTGAGCGTGCAAAATAACACTGCAGATGCACTTGATAAACACACTTGTCAGGGAACCTCTCGCTTCTCCCTACCAATTGCACAAAGTCAGGACAGGTTCTCTTTGCCTAAAGTAATGATAATGAACACTGTCACAGAGCTCCTATTGTCCTCATTTAGAATCTTGTAAATCAAGGTTAAGCTGATGAATCTTATTAACTTTTCTTTCTGCTTTCATACTTGAAGTTGCCATTCTTGTACGTGAAAAAAGAATCCATTCTTTCTTCTGCAGCGCTCTCCAACTGTTCATATTACTTGCAGCTGGGAAAAGAATTGAAGAGCCTCCCCTTTAGCAATGAATTGTGTGGCTGGATATTCTCCACTGACGTCTAAAGCGTTCATCTAGAATAGTCACAGTGGAGCCTGCTTCAAAGCAGCTCTTTCTTGTCCAGTGAAAGAAATGGGGTGCTGGGAGTTTGGAACTCCATGTAATAGAATGTCTTTCCTGGGTCTAAATCCATACATTTCAACTGTGTTCTCTGCAACTATGGCTTTGTAAACACCCATGTAGTTGCCTCTCCTGAAACCTGCTTTTCCCCTTGAGGACACTGCTTCCCTTGCACATGGTGGTGGTTTACTCCCATGAACCTCAGAGTTAGGGGTTGGGGTTTCTTTTCTAAGACTGGCCCATGAACCACTAGGGCTCTGAGATCCTTGAAATCTGTCTTTCCAAAGTCAACATACTCCCACTCTACCATAGCCAAAATCGCCATTGCCTTTCTCTGTGTCTGAAGTCAAGGAGCTGAACACAGGGGAGAAATAATACACAGGGCAGGATGATGCCATAAATTTACGACTGGCAAACTCACATACACCTTTAAAACTTCCTGCCAGTCGACCACAGCTTCTTCAGTTACCTAGTCTTTCCATTTTACACATTAATATTTTCAAACTCTCTCCCCTGGCCTCATATCTTGAACCTCCTAACCTTCCCACTAGATGATGGCATTATCACTTATACACTGAGAAAATTAAAACATTCAGACAAGAATTCCCTCATCTTCTATCTACCAAACTATTGGGTTGGCCAAAAAGCTCATTTAATTTTTTCTATAAAAGACACATTTTTCATTTTCACCAATAACTATTGATTTGGATATTTTGTGTATGTCTGCTGTCTCCTGCTATTGGCTTCTAGTGGGTAGAGGCCAGGGGTGCTGCTTAACATTTCCCAATGCATAAGACAGCCTCACAGCAAAGAATTATTTGGCCAAAATGTCAACAGTACCAGGAAACTTTGCAAACCACTTTTGACACATTCGATCATTCACAGCACTTTCTCCATATGCTGCACAAATCTTTTTTTGCATTTCAGTTGCATTTTTACCTTTATTGAGATAATAAAGCATAATATGCCAAAATGTTGCGTATTTTCTTCCATCATCAATATTAAAATGACTGCACAAAACCCACCAATTCTGATGTTGTTTCTAAATGCCCACTGAATGACAGCTGCCACAATACAATCTAACAAAATTGTGTCTAATGAAGTTAAAGACAAGCACTGCTGGAGCCATCAAACAGAAAAAAACACATGGACTTTTTGGCCAACCCAATACAAGCCTACCTAGATGCGTACACAACCACAAGCATTCCTTGTGGAACAGTGGAAGATCTGGCCCTGCTGGTCCCCTCATTTCACTCTCAGGAAGCTCAGCATACACCATACCCTTTCTCTCTCATACATCTCAGCCAGTTCTTCCTCCTTGGATCCTAAACATTTACTCTCAACCTTACACAGGTATCTACCATTTAAAAAAAATAAAGCAAACCACATCCCACTCGAGTCATCATTCTCTCTCTGTCCTACCCCTCAGTGCCCCAGTTCTGAGAAGAGCCGTATGTCCTTGCTGTTCTCCGTCACTTGTGGCTGAGGGTGCCCTGGCTCCTGCCTCATCAGCCCGCCTCACCGCCCTTGCCAGGGCGCTCGGCCACCTTGGTAATGTTATGCCAAAAGGAGAGTTTTTGACCCTCTTCTTTCTTGAGCTCTTAACAGAATCTGACAAAGTCGGTAAGAACCTCTCAGTCTTTTCTCTCTATATCCAACTCTCCCGGTTTTCACCTCATAGTTCTCACCAGGTTAACCTTATTTCCGTAGCAGCATTTAGTATCCGCTACCCGGTTACTAAACGACAGAGTTCCTCAAGGCTGTCCAAGAACTTCTCTTCACTCCTTTTCTTCCTCGGAGTTCTCATTGCTCCTGGAGCATCAGTTTCCACCCCATGCAAATGATGGACAGATCCATACCCTCAGCCCAGAGTGCTCCTCTGAGCTCTACAGGTTTAGCCAGTTCTAACTTTATGGCTCCATTTCCATGACACGAAAGAACCTCGAATTTATTGTGATTTAAATAAAAAAATGCCTCAAAAATAAATCTGCACTTACCTCTCCCTCTCTCATACCCAACCCACTACCGAGTCCTGTTACTTCCAAACCCTGTCTCCAGTGCTGTCATCTCTCGTACGGCAGCGGTCACCGCGGCACCTCAGGCTGCGGTCCTGCGTCTGTTTCTGTCTCCCAACTTTCTCTCACTGTTGGGTTCAGACCCCTCCAGTCCAGTCTCTGACCAAATCATGTGATCTAAAAACACCTTGTTTGAAATGAAAGAAGAAATTGCTTCTGAAACTAGATCAGCTTTATTTATGGGTAGCATGAAATTTTACTCTCTGGCTTTGCTTCTCTGACTCAAATGTAGGCTCAAAACACCCTTCTCAACATAGACTTTAACTTTTAAATTAATAAGACAAACAAATAACTTCAGGATAAATATATCTAGAAAGCCCTTGACTACTTATAAAGTAAGCTGTGTTTTCCCAATATATTACATTTAATTAGGTAAGTTAAATCTAACCTTCAGAATTTTAATTATATTAAGTAAAGTTTTACTAATTTTATTTAATATGTGATTACCCAGGGTCCCAGCTTCATATAATTACACGGGAAGGCGAGCCCTGGTCTTTGTGGCGGTCCCACTTCCAATTCAGCCAGGCTTTCTGTATTAGCAGTCTGTATTAACATTCTTGAACTCATTATTTAACTGGGAGGTCGAAATCTGTTTCAGGGTTTAATGAGGAATTTCATTCCTTTCATAAGATTTGATTTTTTTTTTTTTTGCTATAGTCATTTGGGTACGTATTGTTTAAATAAAACTAATTTACCATAGAAAAACCAAAGCAAGTTGAATGCTCCTTCTGGTTTCTATCTTTAAATTAAGGTTTCTGGGCATAGCTCCGTGTTGTCAGAGAAGTTAATTGTCTTAAGCCTCCTTTTCCTCATTTGTCAAGTGCAGTGATAATGCCGACCTGTGGTCAGCTTCTCCCTTCACCTCTCATCTAAATCCTCATGGCGAACTACTGACTCAACTGCTCCAGGGTGCTCCTGTGTTTCTGTGGTCTGCGGCCATGTGGCTGTGCCTGCTTCCTCTTGGTACTAAGGTTTGTCTGGGCCAGTTCCGTCGATGCCTACTTGTTGTGGAGTTCTTGATGGTCTAGCAGTTGTCCTAGAAAAAACTGTTCTTGCTTGGCCAATGAATTCTGTGCTTGTGGACAAACATGAGGGCTCTGGAGGCAGACTGCCTGTGTTCAAATCTTGCCTTTCTGGTTCTCCTACTGTGTTGCCAGGGCAAGTTTGTTCACCTCTACACTTCCTCAGCTTTGTAACAAAATGCACCCTTCTTGTGAAGATTACATCAGTTAATGTGTGCAATGTCCTCCTGCAGAGCACTTAGGAAGCTCTTTGTCACTATTAACTATCATTAGTATCAACTATATGATCTTAGCCTTAACTCACCTGTAAACAGGGAGAAGGATGCCAAGCACACAGGGTTTTTGTGAGGCTTAAAGAAATCTTCTAGTAACTTCAGTATAGTGTAAAGCACTATACAAATTTAGGCCCTTACCACTTCAACTGACAACATGTGATGAATGAATTATTTCTCATTAAACTTTAAATAGCTATCACTTCAGTAAACTGCTAATAGTGGTGGCACAAACTTTATAAAGCAACTTTGTAAGCCATGCTCCCGCGACTAACTTTTATTTTTAAAAGAATTTATTTATTTATTTTTAGAGAGGGGAAGGGAGGGAGAAAGAGAGGCAGAGAAATAGCAATGTGTGGTTCCTCTTGTGCGCCCCCTAGTGGGGAATCTGGCCTGCAACCCAGGCATGTGCCCTGACTAGGAATTGAACCGGTGACACTTTAGTTTGCAGCCTGCGCTCAATCCACTGAGCTACACCAGCCAGGGCTATCTTCTTTTTTAAAAGGAAAAAAAAGTAGAGAATCTGAAAACAAAATTAGTCAGACCAAAGAAATTTTAAATTTCATAAAATACTCCTCTTCTTTGTTTCTATTTTTCACAAATATAAAATGTTTACTGTGAAATTAATTTATATTAGGTGTCTCCTGGCAACTTTTTCTCTTAGAGCAATCTGTGTGGCACCTTTTTTTCTTACCACACAGAGTAAAATCTGCCTCTATAAAGTCATAGAAGTTCTGTCTGTGACAGCTTGCTACTGAGAAACTGTGGGTTTGCTACATTTTCTGACCAGCACTCTGCTGCCTGAAAGTATTCTAACACAAGGCTGAATGGCCGTAAAATTCCTGGTACCAGAACCTGCTGTTTCATGAGAAATGTAGCCTTTCCCTGAGGGCGTACCTCTCCTTCTCCACACAAAAAACAAGTGAGGACTAATGCAGAAGCAAGGAACTATGGGTGTACTACTCTCATAAATGAGAGACAAATTCCTTTTTAATTGCTGAGGAGTTGGGGGTAGTGATCAAGTCTCCCAAGTACCGTGGCTGGAAATGAGAAAAGCATGGTTTCTCTTGATAAACAAAACAACCTTTCAATCACTAAAATTGTATTTTACTAGAAAACAAATTGGAAGCATTTTTCTAAATAGCTTTTACCTAAATAAAAGTTAGCAACACACACCACAGCTCTGGAATCAATTGTTACCTCCCCTTATTCCATCCATATGATACTGAACAAAAAGCTACATTCCTCGTTGATTCCTACACTTGCCAGTTACTGCAAGTGGCAGGACATGGCACACACAATCTTGTAGTTTGTGACCATACCACGTAACCCACCTAGAAGGAAGGATGGGTAACTACGCTATAAAAAGTCATCCCAATGTAAATTATCTAGATTTTGTTGTTGTTTTGCTAAGTGGAGATTTGCTTTTTCATTTCCTATGATTCTGATAATTTTTCCACTCAAGTACTTTTCTAAGTTAGTTTTTTGCTCTTTCTTTTCTTGTTTAATCTTTATTGTATTTTTTGTCCTAGTTAGTCCCCTTATACCCTCTCCCCCCTGCAATCACCATACTGCTGTCCATGTCCATGAGTCATTTTCCTTTCTGCTCAAGTCCTTCACCCCCTCACCTCCCTCCCCCACTAGCTGTCATCTGATCTCCATCTATGAGTCTGTCTCTGTTTTGCTTGTTGGTTCAGTTTGTTAGTTAGATTCCACATACAAGTGAAATCCTGTGGTATTTGTCTTTCTCTGACTGGCTTATTTCACTCAGCAGAATGTTGTCCAGCTTCATCCACACTATTGCAAAGGGTAAAATTTTCTTCTTTTTTTACAGCCAAGTTGTATTCCATTGTATAAATGTCCCATAGTTGTTTCATCTACTCATCTACTGATGGACGCTTGGCCTGCTTCCATATCTTAGTGATTGCAAATAACACTGCAATGAACACAGGGGTGAATACGTTCTTTCTTTTTTTTTTTTTAAGATTTTATTTTTATTTATTTTCAGAGAGAGGGGATGGGAGGGAGAAACAGCAATCTATGGTTGCCTCTCACATGGCCTTCACAGGGACCTGGTCCCACAACCCAGGCATGTGCCCTGACTGGGAATCGAACCGGGACCGCTTGGTTCCCAGCCCACGCTCAACCCACTGAGCTACACCAGCCAGGGCTTTTTTTCTTTTTTTTAAATTATTTTATTGTTGTTCAGTTATAGTTGTCTGCATTTTCCCCCCTCCTACGTCTCCAGCCAAACCCTGATTATGTTTTTTTCAAATTAGTGTTTTGGGTTTCTTCGGATGTATTCCCAGAAGTGGAGTTCTTGGCTCAAAAGGCAGATCCATTCTTACTTTTTGGAGGTATCTCCATACTGCTTTCCACAGTGGCTGCACCAATCTGCGTTCCCACTGACAGTGAAAAAGGGTTCCCCTTTCTCCACATCCTTGCCGGCACTTGTTGTTTGTTGATTTATTGATGGTAGCCATTCTGACAGGTATAAGATAGTATCTCATTGTGGTTTTAATTTGCGTGTCTCTGGTGATCAGTGATGCTGACATATTTTCATGTGTTTATGGGCCCTCTGTATGTCCTCTTTAGAGAAGTGTCTATTCGGGTCCTTTTGCTTTTTCTTAACCCTACAATGGCTAGAATATATTTTTGAGAATCTTAATACATTTTGAGAATATTTAAAAAAATAATTTCTTGCTTTTTTTGTTTTGTTCTCTAACGGTCTCTTTTCTTTGTTGCCAACTCTTATCCCTTTTCCATGATTCCTGCTCGAAATACAAGAGGAGGAAGTACATAAACAAAACAAAGAAAATCTAAACAAGCTAAAGAAAAACACTAAAAGACCAGATTCCCCAATATTCTCAATTCATTCAGAAGTTGGAAATGAAACAATAACATCTATCACATACTGCCAAGCCAACTTGGTAAATATCTACTAAAATATTTTTTCATAGAAATAAAATCTTGAAAAATAATGGAAAATAGTACAGAATACACTATACTCTTCATCTTTAATTACTCTTGTACTGAATAGTGCATGTTTCAATGGGTTGAATTTAGAGTCCATATCCTTTCTATGTTCTTTCATTGTTTGCAGCTATTTTACATTTTCTAAATCTTTTTATCCTTCAAAACTCAGATTAGATATTAGCTTCTTCTGGATCCCTCCCCTGACATCCAAGTTGGGCTAAAACTCTGTATTTACATGTCCACAGCACCTGGCAGTACTTAACCCGTTACACTGACATCACCCATCCTCTGTACCTGTTCTCCCGTGGTGACGCAGGGCTTTACCTCGGTCGTCGTCTTGTTCCCAGTCCTAGCACTGGAAATACAGTGTGAACAGAATATATATTCACTGGGTGACACTTAAAAAGTCTTAGTGGATGGTTAAGACGTGGACAAGTAATAAATGCCAGTCTTTATCTTGTCTATGCACTATCCCATATGCTGTCCTATTATATTTTCAGTTTTTATTTGAGACAGACAGAGAGAGAGAGAAACTTCAATTTGTTGTTCCACTTATTTATGCATTCATTGCTTCTTGTATGTGCCCTGACAGGGATCGTCCACAACCTTGGCATGTAGCGACAATGCCCTGAACAAATGAGCTACTGGACCAGTGTCTCCCCACCCCCTCCACGAGCCAGCTAACTTCACGTCATTCGTTAAGCCTCACCTTAGATGTCGCTCTTTCTAGGACCCCTTCCCTGAATTATTAAAGTGGGACTAGGAGCCCCTCCTGTGGCCTTCCTTATTTATCTAATCGTTGGTACCATAGGACTCCACTTCAACTGATTTTTCACTTGTCCAAAACCCCCAAGTAACCATGTTGTGTAATAGCAATGAAAAAGTCTGTGTCACTGCCCTTAAATCCCTAAAACACTGCATGGCACTATGGGGAGAGATCAAAAAATATCCCCAGAATATTTAGACAATCAATGGATAAATATAACCTCACCTTCATATTAAATTTTGTTGGAATAAAAATTGTACAATATTTCATTCTGATTTTCAATTTTATGAATGATAGACAAAGAAGAGTGAACAGAAATGTAGTCCTTATTTTTCAGTGAATTTATTTCAGTAATAATCTTTCAGCAATTCCATCATCTGGTTGAAATGAAATAAAATAATAAATGAAATCAAATAAATTATAACTGAAAGATTTTTCAGGAAAGCTTTTTTTAAAGATTTTATTTACTTATTTTTAGAGAGAGGGGAAGGGAAGGAGAAAGAGAGGGAGAGAAACATCAATGTGTGGTTGCCTCTCACATGGCCCTCACTGGGGACCTGGCCCACAACCCAGGCATGTGCCCTGACTGGGAATCGAACCGAGACCCTTTGGTTCACAGGCCAGCACTCAGTCAACTGAGCCACACCAGCCAGGGCCAGGAAAGATTGTTTTTTGGCTGAGTCTAAAGTGGCCAAATTTATCACACTCTCTAAATTTCACAAATGGCACTAAACAGAAAACTCATTTATAATTTTACTTTTTCATAGCTGACTTTTTCAGTCATATGCTTCAGGTTTTCTGGAGCTTTGGAAATTTCTTACTCTACCATATTCTTATTCCTTTGCTATGACCCTGGCTCAGTTCCCCTAACTTTCTAACAAGCTCTTCTCTATGTGCTCCCTCTACTTGCTCCCTTATTCCTAATAATGGAGACCTTTACTATTATTAGCCTTTGTTTCATACTTTCACTTCATTTTCTCAGTGGTTCTGTCTCCTCATAAAACTGTTGCTGCTCTGTTAATGATTCCCAAATGTCTATCCTTAATCCTAGTCATTTCTTTAAGCCCACATCTCTAATTAGATATTTCATTGATACTGCAATGTAAAATATAGACAAAAATTAAACTCGTTAATTTCCTCTTGACTCTTCTGTTTTATCCTTCAGGACGAATGGCAGCATCACTCATTTTGACACCCACGCTCTAACCACAGAGCCATGTGTGACGGTTTTCTCTGCACTGATCTCTTCATTAAAGCAGCTTCCGATTCCTACCGCACTACTGCTCTGGTTTGCCTCTGCACAGATCCACCATCGCCATCTTCAGAATCTTTTTACTTGCCCCATGCCACCTAACTATGTGATGACTTCCCAACAATTCTGTCTATGTTGCTCCAATTCCCACCAAGATACACCTCCAGGTGCCATGTTCCCTAAGACTGTCTGAGTAATTTCACTACCTTGCCACTAACCATAAAGGCTCCAAGAGTCTGTAGTTCTATAAGGGTGGGTAAAGTAGGCTTACAGATGTTTGTGTGGAAAAAGACATGCAGACTGTGACTGTTACAATAGCTGTCTTAATTCCACGCTTCCTGTACTGAGAACTGAAAACCTACTTTTGCACACCCCTGTATGTATAAATGCCTCTATTTGACCTTCAAATCTTTCATAGCAAGTTTCATCTAAACTTGATTGTGTGAGATAGAAGAAATGAGAAAGGATCTAGTCTTATTCCAAGCAGGGAGCACAGCATCTAACATACGGTAGACACATACGGGCTCTCACACACCTCTCACCACGCTTGAACGAGCACTCTGGGCTCCAGCCTTACAGTCACTCGCTTCCTGGACTAATGGGCTTTTGCATGTATTCCCTCTCTGATTCTATGTATGCCTCTTATTTGTCCTTCAAGATTAAATTCAGAAGCTTCTTTGACCCACTCCATTCCGGTGTCGCTGCTCTTATCATAAGTATAACTCTATCACTGACACGTATTACGTCTATTTCTCTGTATCCCCCACTTGATGGCAAGCTCTTTGAGGAGAGGATAATATCCTTTGTATTCTCCAGGGCCTACCACAGTACTCATACTCAATATACTTCAGTGAAAATACTTTTTTCTTCTATTAGCTATAACCAATGAGCAATTATACTGGCCATGTCTTCTTTTGGCTGCATGCAAATAACTATATACAACCAACAAACTACTTAACTGACTGGATTTAATTTTCTACTGCAGGCCCATCGATTTCTATACTGTGCTCCATGTAGTCCAGAAAAACCTCAATTTTTTAAAGATTGTATTTATTTATTTATTTATTTTTAGACAGAAGGGAAGGGAGGGAGAAAGAGAGAGAGAGAAAAACATCAATGTGTGGTTGTCTCTCATGTGGCTCCCACTGGGGGCCTGGCCTGCAACCCAGGCATGTGCCCTGACTGGGAATCAAACTGGCGACCCTTTGGTTCACAGCCCGCACTCAATCCACTGAGCTACACCAGCCAGGGCTAGAAAAACCTCAATTTTGAACTTACATGATTCCTTCCAATGCCATTCTGAACTTCAACTTTTGAAATATTTATTTTTGAGCACATATATATCAAATTTTAGTGTCATAGTGTTTTTGCTTATCTAATTTCTCAAAGTTCTTCTAGCTTTATAGAACTTTGAAAGACTTCTCCACCATATTTTGCCATATATTAGAGTCAGTCAACTATTCACTTTACATATTATGGCATAAACTCCTTTATATAGTACCATGTTCTGCTTGCCATTCTACTTTCCTAAATAACATTTCTCCTGGAACACAAAAAATACTCAAAGTGAAATTAACGGGAATCTGTATTACAATGACCACCAGAACACAGTGCGACAGAAACAAAACTCCGAGTAACAAAAGTAACAAAACTCCGAGCCTATGAAGAAGCTGTTATACTGTGTACAGCAATATATTCTTTTGTAACTCTGTAATACTGAGATTTAACTTTCTTCTTTTGTTTGTAGGCGCTTCTACCCCTCAGCGCTAACTCTTCAATCAACTTACTTTATATTCTCATTTGCAGGAACTTCAGGCAGTTGCACAGTAATCATGCCATCCAAGTTGGTCTTCCCAATGAAGGCAGGCTTGGTACGTAGCACATCCGGCGCGGTCTTCGCTGTTACCCTGTGCTGCAGTCCACCGGCACTGTTTCCGCGATTAGTCAGCACGAATGAGTAGGACTTCTCAGGCTTCAGGTTGACAATTAACTTTTGTGTGGCTCGACCATCCACTTCTTCTACCATTTTCCCATCATCATAGAGAATCTAGGGGGATACAACCAATCACAGAGATTTGGTTATCAGAGAGGCAATGCGTATTTTCTAAACTCATGTGCTTATAGAAAATACTTATCAGGTCAATTCTAATTCTGGGTAATCCCTAAGTCAATAAGTTTTCATAAATTCTAGAGATTGCATCGATTTTTCATTCAGTTCTTACTGTGTAATGATAGAATGTTTACAACTCTAGCAAAAACACACAAAGAAATGCATAATAACTTTTCAGTATTTGGCTTGTCAGTTGTAGGTACAGAAATGGAATGTGTGCAGAAATGCTTTAGGTTCGCAATGTGTTATACTTTTTCTAAATGTTTCCATTTCTGTTCCTAAATATATTTTAACTTTCAAGAATGTTCTTCTACTCTTTATTTCATAGACTTGTACTTCCTGCTAGCATCTCTCAATGGAGTTTAAACTCTCAGCTAAAGTTTAAAATGTGCAAAGAATTCAGGCCAATAAACAATTTTAAAAAATTTGTTGCATTATGCAGAGGTAGAAACCACACAAACTTCATTTTCTGCTGGGAAAACAAACACACTAGCTTAGATCTTAAAAGTTTAACTTGGAAATACTAGGTCACCTACAGAGTAATGCCAGCACTGTGTTGGGGCTCCTGCCTGCTCTCTAGAGTGGAAAGGTCACCCTGCCGAAGTGCCAGATGCTTAATCTATGATGTGATTCTAGCAGGCCCATCAGCCAGAACCAGAGGAGTCTGAATGCTTTGTGGGTAACTTACCCAGTTGAGCTGCCCACCCCCCCAGAACTTTTACCTGTGATTTCTTACACATCAGAAAACAACTTACTTTGAAAGGCATGGCAGAATTATAATTCTCTGGAATCTCCCAAGACAGTAGCACTGAAGTCTTCATTACAGCTTTGACATGAAAATTTTTTGCAAACACTGCTGGAAAAGGAAAAACAGTGTATTTAAACTACTCCTAAAAGCTATGACCTGTCTTCTTCCACCATGGGCCATAGAGCTTAAGCTAGATGCTTTCTGCTTTGATCAGAGAGAGAAGTGTGATTTGCCTACCTGTTCAGAGCATTCACTTAAATACCTCATTCTCATCAAGATCTCTCCTTTCTCTCCATTCAGTCAACTCTATTGTGTTTTCCTTACCTGAGGACATTGGGTGCTGTCAGCCAGACTTGCTTGGCATTCTATAACTGAAATCTAGTGCATCCAAAACATATTAAGTTTCATATACTTTACCTTTTTGCTTTTGCTGAACCTATTAATATGAATGGGTCGATCAGTTATTTATAGCTTCAAAATACTGATTTCCAAAGACCGATATTCCTTTAAAGGAGGAAGGCCGCAAGCAGACAAATCCTACCTTGATCCACAGGCAGTGTCCTGAACTGGACACTGGGACTATATGGCCCGGGCCCTTTGCTCGTGTGAGCACGTACTTTTACATCGTATGTGGTATCTGGTTTTAAGCCACTGAGTGTCATAGTGGTGTCAGCTGGAATGATAAGCTGCTCCATTGGAAGAAGAGGGATGTTGATATCCCTGTACAGAAGGGTATACTTGGTGATAATGCCATTTCTCTCTGCCAGGACAGGCGGTTGCCAAGACAACTGGACGGAGGTTGAAGTGGTGCCTTCTGAGCGGAGGCTTTGAGGAAATCCAGTTGGGACTTCTTCTGGAACGGAAATCTCCTTTACCATCTCCTCCCCAAAGCCCACTCTGTTTCTGGCGGAGAGCCTGAAGGTGTAGGACGCCCCTTTGTGGATGTCTGTAGCTGTGAAGTGATCCTCTTTTTCAGAGAACTCAAGAGTAGTGAGCGGCTCCATATCCTTCCGGCCAAATTTTAGGCGGTAGCCCTGAAGAGGTCCAAATGTGTCCACAGGGGGATGCCACTGAATGAGAGCCGTGTTCATCTGCGTATGGCTGATCAGGAGCCGGGGCTTCCCTGGAACTGAAGCACATGGGATGGAAGGCTAAGACCGACTTTCACGGATGCTCACATTTCAATCATTGCTGAGTGGAAATGCCACCCTACGGCCATTCCCATTTCTTTATTAAAAAAAAAAAAAGGCTAATGCTTGACCTATATACCTTTGTGGCAATAAGCTCCTTCTTCTACTCTGTTCAGGCAGGGTAAACTACTAGGGTTTGATATCGAACAACTAGGGTTTGAAAATAGGAATAATTACAATAATAATTTGAGGGGATATTTTAACATCTTCACACTTCAGAGTTTCATACATAAAGGTTGTGGCACAGAGAAACAGATGAGTGAAAATTAGCCAATTCGATACAGCTAATAATAAGTATAACGTGTAACGATTGGTAGCATGTAATGTACCAGGCACTGCACGAATAGTATTTCCATGTAGTAGCTCATTTGATTTACATTCCTTTCTCCCGACTACATGCTCTGATTACTTATCATAATTTTCTATAATAAGAAAGTAAAACCCAGACGGCTAGAACACTATGCAAGGACAGATGTGTAATAAATGAGAAAGGTATAATACAAACCCAGATCCGTCTGGATCCAATGAACTATACTGTTATGTTGCTTGTAAGTTTCCAAAATAGTCGTTCAAAGTAAAATTGCTTTGACTTACTATGGATTTAATCTGCATTTTTGTCTACACTTTACTGTCCACGCCAGTCATCCCCATTGAGTTCTTCATCTTTAAAACAGGAATTATGTTATAACCTACCCCAAAATCTTGTTGTGAATCTTAAATGAGAAGATGCACACATGAAAGTCTTCACACGAGTTTTATATTTCATTAATATTAATCATAATTATCAGTAATCAGAATATTAACCTTTTATAGTAAGGGGCTAGTTTCCTGTAAGCACATAATTTATTTCTTTTTAAGTTACGTAAGTTCAGATGTGTAAAGATTTGTAATCTACTCATTCAATGAATTATAATTATAATTTTTAAATTTTTACTCACTGATTTTTAGAGAGAGAAAGGAGAAGAGGAGGTGGAGGAAGGGAGAGAGAGAGAAATACTGATTTATTGTTTCACTTATTTATGCATTCATTGGTTGCTTCTCGGACGTGCCTAACAGAACCAAACCTGTAACCTTGGTGTATTGGGATGATGCCCTAACCAGCCAAGCTACCTGGCCAGGGTCTGTATTTTTTTTTTTTTAATGGAAAGCAATTATTCCTGAAATCCACAGAGAAGAACAGTAGTCAATAACACAGAGCCAAACGTTTCTCTGGGCATAACCCAAATAGGGGAGGGAGAAGAGAATCAGCAGAATCGAAACGAAGCCAATAGAAAGAAGATGCTGCAAAGGCAGGAAAGCTTCTACTAACGAGAGACTGGCCATGAAAAGTAGTACTGTGGGGTGTGGAAAACAATACAACAGATAAGTAACAATAAACCTACAAAGATGATGAGACAACACATAGAATATTAACCTCAGTTAGGGCCTGGTTAACCTGCTCATTCTGTATTTTAGAAAGTCGTAACCCCAGTGGTAGCGGGCTTTGCCCAAGAATATGTTCACTGAGATCATTGTATCCTTCACCAATGAAGCAATGGTTTTGTTTCACGTGCTACATGTGGGTTCACTCAGCTAACCCACGATGTGTGGAAAAGTAGTTCTTGAAGGTTGTAATGGCCATTATGTATGTGTATGTTGAGGGCTGGCCCAGGGACCAAATTAAACCAAACCAAAAACTGTATACTCATTACTTCTCAGGAAAATACACAGCCAGAGACCTTATCAACTAAGAAATTCTCTAACTACAACCCAGTCATTAAATTAGAGTGTGTGAATTATTCCATTTACAGTAGTCCCCCCTTACCCACAGTTTGACTTTCTTCAGTTTTAGTTACTCTTGGTCATTGACAGCCTGAAAATCTTAAATGAAAAATTCCAGGAATAAACAATCCGTAAGTTTTAAATTCTGAGTAGCTGTGATGAAATCTCACCCTACCCCACTCCATCCTCCCCTTGGACTTGAATTGTCCATGTGTCTGGTGTCTCCATGCTGTAGGTCAGTCACTTAGTAGCTGTCTCCATGATCAGACCGACTGTTACAGCCCCGTGGTGCCTGTGTTCAAGCAGCCCTTATTTCATGTAATGCAGTGGCCCCAGAGTGGGAGGGCAGCCATGCGGACACCCCAGATATGCTGAAGACAAGCCCTAGAGCCCTCCTTCAAGGGAAAAGGTGAGTACGCTACAATGAGATACTGAGAGAGAGCACAGTCACGTAACTTTTATTTCAGCGTATTGTTGGTCTGGTCCTATTTTATTATTAGTTATTGTTCATCTCTCACTGTGCCTAAGTTATAAATTAAACTTTACCAGAGGTATGTGTGCATAGGAAAAAATATAGTATACATAGGATTCAGAAGTATTTTTGGTTTCAGGCATCCTTGGGGGTCTTGTAATGTACCCCCTCTATATAAGGAGGTGCTACTGCATTTTTATTTTAATGTATTTAAAATTATTTTCATTTTAAAAATCACTTTAAGCCCTGGCTGGCATGGTTTGGTGGACTGAGTGCTGGCCTGTGAACCAAAAGGTCACTGGTTCGGTTCCCAGTCAGGGCACATGCCTGGGTTGGGGGGTGGGTGTGTGAGAGGAAACATCTCACACACGTTGATGTTTCTATCCCTCTCTTTCTCCCTCTCCTCCTTTCTAAAAATAAATATATAAAATCTTTAAAAAATAACTTTAAGATAGACATTGGGAGGCATCCTTGATTTCCCCTTATGTGTGTGTAACATTTATACGATCTGCCCATTAAAAGGTCAGTGATGTCAAGGATTAAGTACTTGAGGCTCTGCTGAAAAAATATAGGGCTCTCAGCAGAAGATACATCATTTAGGAAACAAAACCCAGTTAAAACTACTGGGTAGAAACACGGTGATTAAGTCTCAACATTTTACAGATACAATGTATTTTATTAAATGTATTTATCAAAATTTTCTAAAATTCCGGTTCCACAAGAAACTATATAGTAGTATGTACACTGTTTCTATAAGATGCATGTAAAGCTAGAATAAAGGAAACACTTCTAATTTTCTTGATTGAACCACAAATATAGTTTCATTCGAATAATATTTATCAGTCAAATAGGAATATGTTTTTATCATCTGGCATTTCACTGCATAATATTGCTGTGGTACAAATTTGGAGAAATATAATGAACAGTTAAATTCTAAAACAAAAACACACTGGCCTTATAAAAATATACATTATTCTTCTGGAGCAGTTGAAGCTTAAGTTGGCTAATGCCTTTTTGTTCATTTGTTTTAATGCTGGCATGCCCTTTCTTATTGGGGATATACATGCTGCGGGCTTAGAATCATGGGATCAAGTAATGCTCCGGAAACAAGAGTGTCTGTTCTGACCTGCTGATTTCCACCGCTGAGCCAGGAGCATCTCAGTCTGCTCCCCATTCAAGCCCACCACGGGCATCCTCCCCTTGGCCGAAGTTTCACCGAGCCTGAAAACTATTGAGACAACCAGTCCTGAAACACTGAGATACACAAGGAAACAATTCGAGGAAGAAAGGAATGCTGCGGCAGCTAGAGAAAGATCCCACCATCACCTCAGGAGAGGCCGGCCGCATGAATGACTAAAATCTCTACCAATGTGTGAAGAATAGAAGGGGTTCAAGTTGGGGTAAGAGTTTTGGGTATTTCATCCAGGTAACAGATAGAGGAAAGGGGAAAATAAATGCAGAGAGGTCTACGGCACTGCATACATGGTTTAAAAGAATTACCCAATTCTCTACATATTAGCAATGAAACCCATTCCACTTCTGATTTCCAGAAAGTGTACGCATACAACACACACATCTATTTACTTTGTGCGAAGACTTGCTCAGTGGCATTTGGGTGGGGAAATAAAGGCGGACAATGCAGGGTCTGTGTCCTGTGACTGATGCATCCTCTGGGTGCAAAGGAAGAGCTGCAGTAGGTGCTGCTGTGTGTGGAGTCAGTCAAGGGTTCCAGTGCCTTAAGGCTGCTGTGTGGGCCCCTTTTAAAGGGCGTCCAAGAGCAGGCTCAATGGTCCTGCTTCCTTCCGCACAGGAACAGGAGAGGCGGTGAGATGAAAGCCTCTTAACTAATAATTCAGGAAAGCGTGGAGGTCATTTTCAGTAACACCTCAGTGAACATATTAGAAGAAGCAGAGAGAGCCCAGCTGCATAGTAAATATGCTAACTATAAGTTATGTCACGACATATATGTAATCTCTCCTCCCTTTTGCTTTTTAGTTCTTATTCCTTTACTAGATTCTTCCCTATTAAATGTTCTGAAGTTTAGAACTTCAGAAACGATATACACGTGTCGCTGCCCTTTCCGTCTCAGCTGTAACAATCACCGGGATTAAGCAAGGCGCTCAGTTAGTCCCAGTGGCTCTACCCGTGGTTCAGTTTAACCCAGCACCTACAAAGAAAGAATCCTAATTGGCTGGCCTAAGCCTATTACGTCCAAATTCCTCGGTCACAGTCATCTTTTCTTCTCCTTAAACGCAGCTGCTTGGTACCGTAGTGAATTTATGTACAAATATAACAATGAGTTGGCTGATTGCCTTACATCTCAACTCCACGCGGCAGACTAAATTGTATGAAACTGGACAATGTGAGAATTGACAAAGAAACTACAAAAATGTCACAATCACTGAAATACAAAGCCAACAGTTTATTCAAAGGTATCCCTGAGCTTACTCAACTCTTAAGTGGATTGCTTCAGTTATGGCCAGTACATTTTGTTTCAAAGATATGATTGTTTAGAGATTTTAGAAATAATTTGTTATACATCAACACATCCTACAATCAGGGATTCTACTATCAAAATAACATTTCACAAGAATTCCTGAATTTTCCATGGAGCCATTACTTAATACCCTTATAATTGTGGCTTATTAAAAGCTCATATGTGTGGGATACACTTGGTAATTTTTCATAGTCACATAAATATAAGGACTTTTTGAAATAGTATATGAAAACAAAGCAAAAAAAAAATGAGTTTGCTGATTGCCTGTGGATAAACCATGACTGGAGAATGTTTTCTTTACTTGTAGTTTCACAGAAAAACAAAACAAGACACAACAAACTATAGATTTACTCTAAAAGGGATTATAAATCTGGATTCTTCCACCTCCAACCCAGGCTCCACGGGAAGGTTCAAGAAAAGAAATGAAATAACTGTGCAGACATCTAAATCATAAATATTCCCCACCTCAATACCTAATAAGTCTTCGCTGATTAACAAAGATCTGAAATTGTGAATGAAAATTCCAAAATAATTCTCTAGATAAATAAAACCAACAATTCTAAGTAATTTTCTGGATGGTGACTAGAAGGTGATGAGCTACTCTTTAAAACAGACAATAAAATAGACAATATTATTCCTTCCTCTAGTACCCACATTCTTTGGCTATAAGTTCTCTGTTTTTCCTCCTTGTTGTGGAGCCTCCATCTCATCAGGGACAGGAGCTGATGCCTTGTGGAAGACACTGCAGGCTCATTAAGACAGTTACAAATGTGGGCGAAGGAGATCAATTTTCTCCGTTCTGGGATTACACTTCACGGGCTTAGCCTTGGTTGTCTACATTCAAATAGAGGCCGGTTCCGCAGCGAGGCAGTCAGCGCGCCCCCCAGTGAACACGTATCCCCTATAGCCTGGCAACAAATTAGCTCGATACAAAGGTACTCTAAAAAAAGAAGAAAAAATCCCAGAAGACTGTCTTGAAGGATGCCATCTGTAATCCTGCTGCTTGAGGCAGCTCCAGGTGGCAGGATGTGCGGCAAATCTTATGACATTTAGACAAACCTGGCAGTGAGCGTGGCACCCAGGAGGGTACTCACCATCACAGCTGTTCTTTGCTCTACGCCTTTATGTAGAGGTATGCTCCTAAAAAGTTATGTGAGAAGTGATTTTGGAAGAGTAAATCACATCGCAGTTCCAATGCTCTACCGGAGATTACTATGGAAAGGGACCGGAGGAGAATCCTTTTGTAAATACCTCTTAAATTATTGGCTTTACCATGCCAGGTCTTTCTGCACGCTGGTTTTTCCTACTGTAGCCAATCAAAGAAACTAAAGAGCACTGAGGCTCGGAAGAGAGAAATCTGATATTTAGGCTTTTTGTCTTCTTCATTCTCTTTTCTGTTCCCTATCTTTTGGGAAGTGTGTCCTCTTTAGAATCCCCACAGCAAGGGAGGGGGAGGAGAAAAGGATGAAAAATACAACTCAGCCAACACCTCTCTCCAGGCGGCAGCTCTTGTGAGAGGGCTTGCTGTGGGGAGAGGCCGAAGCCATGGAGTGGCTTCCCTGCCAGCCGATGTGCCCTCCGAGCCCCGTGGGACTTGCTCCTCCAGGTCCCTCAGGCCTCAGCTCTGACACTGCTTCACAGAGAACTCCAATTTGTCTTTCCAAAATAACTCCTAGGGGCAGCCCTTCCCTCAATGCCAACACACCTTTATTTTTCAGTGCATCACTCACTGACATTGTATCATGCACTACTAATTCATTCACTTGTTAATGAGCTAGTCTTGGTCAGAAGACAAATTGCAGGAGGGCAGCGTTGGTTTTGCTGATGGATGTATGCCCAGCAATGGGAATAGAGCCTGACACATAGTAGATGCTCCGGAAATATTTGTTCAATGAATATTATATATATAATAATATGTGTACACACACACACACACACACATATACGCAAAAGTAGTTGACCACAGCCTTGTTTTCCCCTCTGTTAGAAGCCACCCATCCCATTTGGAAAATGAGTATTACTGTCACCCAAAGCACATGCAAGGCACACATATGCACAGATGTGGTTACCTGCTCCCGTGGTGGACACCAGTTTTGGCTTGCTGCGAGCACCGTCTCCTTTGGTGGTATAGGCTGTGACAGTGAGCGAGTAGGAAGTTTCAGGCTGCAGCCCAGAAATAATCATGTCCTGAAACGACACAGTGGAATGACACTGATTCCAAACAGGCTCTGAATGCCCTGGGGAGGAACATCAAGCACCCGTTTTCATCGCTGTGCATGCGTGAGCATTCGCTGCAGCCATGCTGAGCACTGGAGGTTTCATGCCTGGGGCTCATGCTGTGGGTTATCCGTTTCCATGCTGACCGTGGAGCGGGGTCAGCCCTCCTAAGAGGCAGCTCTAAGGGAAAGTAGGTAAAAACATAAAACCTGGAGCCAGACTGCCTGAATTCTTGAATTTAAACATGCTTCCCTTTATTTAGTAGCTTTGTGTTCCAGGGTATATCAGTTTACCCCTCTGTGCCTCAGTTTCCCATGTAAAAGTAGGAATAATAAGACCCCACAGGGCCACTAGAGGACTAAATGGGTTATGTCAGGAAAACAGTTAGAACTATGCCTGGCTCACAGTGAGAAATCCGTAAACTAGCTGTTACTCTGTGCCAGCAGCTCTCCATATGCACCCACTATGGCCTGGCCCACAGACTGCTCATGAGGTTGATGCCAACAGTTTGTTTACCACCATGAAAGTGTTTGGCCAAATGGCTGGTCTGCGGGACCGAGACATCCTGAGAGCCAGAGAAGTTTCTTGGGACTCAAGACACACATTACTGGTTAACTGTATAGGCTCTGAACTATAATCATTATACATTAAGGAGAATTTTCTGTTGGTCTGAAGAATTTTCTGACCGAAAACTGAAGAACAGGACTTACTCTATCATATCACAAATAGGTGTTCTATTAATTCGATTGTTTAAAAAATGTTAACTATCAGCAACTATTTATCAATTTTGTCTTAGTAAGGGCCCAGAGCTGGGACAGTTACTAAGAATAGGTGATCACACAATTGTTCTTCCAAAGTGGGGGCTCCATGTTTCTTTTTTTTTTTTTAAAGATTTTATTTATTTATTTTTCAGAGAGAGGAGAAGGGAGAGAGAAAGAGCAATGTATGGTTGCCTCTCACATGGCCCCCACTGGGGACCTGGCCCGCAACCCAGGCATGTGCGCCGACTGGGAATTGAACCGGGACCCTCTGGTTCCCAGCCCACGCTCAATCCACTGAGCTACACCAGCCGGGCTCCATGTTTCTTTACATAGTGCCGGCAATGAATTTGTGCCGATAATTTCTTTAGACTCCACACGGCCCCCCACAACAATGAAAAAAACCTTTCAGATTTTTGATAAAGCTATGTTTTCAAATTAAGTGTGACAAATTTAAGGAAACAGACAATGCCATTGTTTCTGCATGTAAAGACAATGCCAGTGGGAGTCCGGTGAACGGCTGGCCTGTGTGAGGGACAGCAGGGTTCTTCTGTGCACGGCCATAATGGGCACCGCGGAACGCAGTTGTTGAATCCGGTCCCAAGTATGACAGCTTTTACGAGGAGCCTTTCTCAAAAAGGTAGGAGTATCGTCAATTTGGAAATTCAAGGATTTTGGATACCATCTTGAAGAGCCATTGGAAATACTGTTCTGCAAGCGAAATGGACTAAATTTGGGAGTGAAATTTTATTTTCCAGAACTTGGAATGGTTTCACTAACGTTACAGAGAATATAAAAACCAAGTGAACCACCTGAGAGTGGAGCTTTAAACTGTAACAGATAATAGCTATTCCAAAAATTATGATGGGTAAATGACATTATTGTTTTCAAGGTCCCCTTTCACATGCCACTGGATGGCTGCTGAAAGTGGGCAAGGCGAAAAAGGGAAAAGAAGCAAGGCTTGGTTCTGTCGCCAGGTGGTGTGGCAAGAAATTTATCAACGCTGAGCCTTGCACGAGTTTCTCATTTATAAAACTGGGGTTAAGGACACGTCCTTCCTCTCGCACAGGACGAGGCAGGAAAATGTAAACATTGCGATTTGAAATCGCCAAGCCCTCTGTGGTGGTATCATCTCCGCTGGCTACACCTCCCTCGGCCTGGATCACATCATCTCTGAGGTTACACTTTCTTTCTGAAGCTGTGGGTGCACTTCCTAGGGGTTCCGCACTCTGTGGGTTAGTGTGGCTGGCACCATGGCCACTGTTCCTCCCTCTCTTTCTCTTCTCCTACCCCAGCTCCACTCAGCTTTTTGCCCTGCCTATGAAAGGCTGGCGTTACTGGGTCTTCCGTAGCAGTCACTGGCCTGCATTTCCCTCTAATCCAAAACCAAAACCAAACAACTGCATTTGTTTCCAAACCTTTAAAGGCCTTTTTTATGCCTACACACTAAATTCATTTCTAGCCCTGACTTCCCAGGAGGACTCCAGGGACATATACATCGTAAGTATCTGCTGGACATTTTCCCTTGACTGTCATGTGTCACCTCAAGCTTAGCTTAACTAAAGCTTATGTGTCATCCCCAGAAGCAGACTCCCCTCTTTACTTCCCATATTTTAGTGAGTGGTGGAGCATCTTCAAAATTTAGAAGTGACATTTTGATCTTTTTTTCTTCCTCAGATTCTTAGCTAAAGTTTTTGTCAATTCTTAAAAATATTGATCATAACCATCCCTTTTTCCATTTCTATTTTCTCAACTCTGTTGAATTTTTATTTCTTAATAAAAAAGCCTTTTTAATTTGTTTTTCTATTTACTATCATTTTCTCTTCTTAACCGCTCTTCACTAAGTCTGCAGGTAATGACCCATTCAGTAAGACATGAAATCAATTTAGTCAGTCATTACCAGAATTAAAAATAAATATATATATATATAGATATACACACACGTGCACACACACACACATGTATATATATATATATACATATATGCCTGAATGTAAAATGTTAAAGTTTACATATATTTAAGGGTAAGGTATTATTTTGAGAAACTTTTAAACACATGATATATAATGCATTTCTTACTACGGGCCATGGTCAAATAAGTTTATAAAATACTACTATACTATTGATTTTTCAACATTATATTAAAACTTATTTCTGTACTATATTTAGCACTAACTTAGTAACCTAAACCTTTTATTTCTGTCAAATTAGCAAGCTCCCTGTTACCCAACTATATCACACTCTTGACTGCCTTGAAACTTTTCTGAAATTTACATCTTTCCTAGTCACCTGGACTGTAAGCACTTAGAAGGCAGGTGTCATATCTTGTATCCCCCTCTGTAGCTTACATATATTAGCTCTTAATAAAAAACATGATCACTGAGTGAGATACTTTCTAGTTCTTCTCATGACTCATTTAAGTCCACTCACAGTTGTATGGGTCCAACAGAGACTTGCCAATTCTAGACAGAGTTAATTACTCCCAGCTCTAGTCATGTTATCCGCTGACTGCGTAAGACAGGAGTAGAATCTAAGAACCACCTATGACATAAAACTCGACACCTCAGGTCTGTGACGTCGCCACTTCAAGCATGCCTCTTCTAACCATGTCACGAGGCAGAGTTAGCAGCAGCCCCAGAACAATACGAGCTCACGACATCGCTTAGGCAGCCAGTAGCACCATGCCAGTCCACAAAACGAAACCAGAACACAACGTGTACCGTGTAGTGAAGATAATTTAAAAAAACTGTTAATTCATGCATCAAAACAGTGATGACATATCACAAAGAAGTGAATGAGGAGTATCAGAAAAAAACAGCATTTATAATATTTTGACAAAGCAGTCAAAAATTACTCACATGTTCAGTAGTATCATCAAATTCCCACTGATTGAGATTAAGAAGGTTGGGAAGGTAGAAACAAAATAAAAAGAAATGAAGAGAAATTTGTAGACTGATAAAAGCAATGGTGCCCTTATTAGATTAAAAAAAGATAAGCAATTGTATCAGTGCATACAATAAAGTTCCAAGGAGTAGAAGTGGGTTATGCTGCCACTTTTATTCTCAATTTTGACCTTTCATTGTTATTGTTATCACTAAAACCAGCTATTTTCCATTGAAATAAAGCAAGAAGGCATAGCAAAAATCTAATGCACACTACTTTGTGACATTTATTTTGATTTTTTCCTTAAGTTACATAGTTAATTCAAGTGACTATTAAGATTAACATCTCTCATTAATATTGAAATCCAGTAGTCCTGGTGAAGTCCTCTAAGACTTAATGAAATTTCAATGAGTACTCAAAGAGAAAATAAAAGATGGGGGAAGAAAAGAAAAAAGAAATAAGAAAAAAAACAATGCAAGGAAAATCAGCAAATTAAGAAAGAAAAATCAAAATAGAAGAGAGGAAAAAAGGCTGAGTGGCATTTAAGGCGATGCTGTATTACACACCTGCATTAACTACCGTGTCCCCAATAAAGAGAGCAACAGAACTGCAGTTCTATGATGTAATATTATCTAAGAATGGAAGAACATCAAAGCATGATGGTCTTATCCGTGTCCTTTTCCCAACTGCAGACTTACACAATAAAACCTAAGCACTGATGGCTTTATTTTATATTATGAGAAGGTTCTATTTTATAGGCAGTATAAATTAAATATCTGAAAATGCAAGTCAGTTGCCCTTTTCCAAATCTAAGGGACACTATGAATCTTGAACCACACTTACAGACGTGTGTCCTCCAAACCAAAACCATACAACTGGATTAAAGGTAGATTAGTTAGCCACTAACCCAGATCTCTTTATTTAGAATGTTTCATGCCTAAAGCAAACATTAGCACCTTTGTAAGTTGATTATCTCAAGGCTTGGGATAAATACTTTCCTTAGAGCTACAGAGATATTTATTTGTCTTCTTATACTCATTGAGGCAAAGATGCAACGTTTGGCAACCTGGAGCAGTGGTTCACAACTTGGTTCATAATCTTCCTCACTTTCACACAAAACAAGAAATCTTCCATTGAAATGTTTCAAATTTTCACAAATATCATCTACTGCCATGCCCAGCTACTCATTTGCTGGGTAAGCAAAGCACTTCCCTATTCATAATATCCCATCAGTACTGAACCGAGCATAGATAGGCTAGTCAATGGGTTATGTATAACTTCCGCAGGGCCGTAATTGATTAAAGTCTTCCTCTCCCTTTTAGACAAACATGACATATGGATTTATTATGGTACTATCTTTGAATCACTACTAACTTATGAAAAAACTGATGCTCTATTTTAAACAACTGATTACAAAACCAAATTATGACTCCATATTTATAAACCACTGCCTTAGGATCAATTTCTTACACACTCAATTAATACTTTTCTTAACTTGGCTCAACATGGGGATCCCATTTATTCCCTGAAAAACTCTTAATTTTTATCATGGTCATTATCTTCATTCTTTGGGAAATGAAACAATTCTTTTAATCAAAAACATAATTTAATAAAGAGGTTCTAAATAAAATATTATCTGTGTACATTTTCCTGAATAAAAATGTCTATTTTCCAGCAGGAAGTCTTATATTTAGAAATTAGGTCAACTTAACCCTAAGTATATTTTTAAGTTTTTTATTTTACTTTTTAAACGTTTTTATTTATTTATTTTTAGAGAGGAGGAAGGAGAAAGAGAGGGAGAGAAACATCAATGTGTGGCTGCCTCTCATGCACCCTCTACTGGGGACCTGGCCTGCTGCGGCCATAGGCCCCCTTGTGGGGACCTAGGACATGTGCCTTAGACTGGGAATCGAACCTGTGACCCTTCGATTCGCAGGCCGGCACTCAATCCACCGAGCCACTCCAGCCAGGGCTAATTCTAAGTAGTTCTAATACAGCAGAAAATAGATGCTATCAGCAAAATTGCTTCTTAGAATTCTACCCCTTGATTTGATTAGATCAATCAATTTTTTTAAAGTCAGAAAGGCAAACTCAGATGCAGCTATAGAGAGCTGAACCTCTGTATTTTAAGAAATAGTAACATGTTTTTAATCAGATGTGTTACTTCACTACAATCTATTTCTTCAATTGATGGCAACCCAGATTGAGAAGATATATATATATATATATATATATAATGTGTTTTAAAAACAAGAATTTTGTGCAGGATTTTTAAAAATGTAATAAAATAATTAAAATTGGGCCCAGTTCAGGGCACAGAATAGAAAAAAGGTATCATAAGAAAATAGGTATGTAATTTGGGAGGCTTACCTGTGCATCAGCCAGCATGACGTCCTTCAGCATGGGCTGGCCCTTGGGCTCACCATTTTCCATCCTCACATAATGCACCTGGTATCCTCTTATCTGGCCATGCTGTTTATTGGGCACAGGTGAGCGCCATGAGACTTTAACAGATGTTGAGTTGACAGCCTCTACCTCGACTTTTCGAGGAGGACCACTAGGAACTGGAACAATATCATCGGATAAAAGAAAATTATAGGCACTTGTCCCACCCAGTCAGAGCATTTTCTTTACTTAGTTTTTCGTTCTTTCTTTCTTTTGTTTTTTTAATGGGCAGACCCACTATGTTTCCTTTGTGGAATACAGACATTTTCAACCAATGAAAATGCTCAACCAATATGCTCTACCTTTCAAGAAAAGATCAAAAAACATGACCAATGCCAAAAAAAAGTATGGAAGAAAAAAAGAGTATCAGAGAAATAGAAAAACATGTAAAAAATGTACAAAAGCCAAGGAAGATGCTTTGAGGTTCAAAGCATTAAAGCACAAAGAGGTATAGCATTGAAATAATAACAAAAACTGCTTGTTGATTGCTGTGTGTTTTTTAAAGGTTTCTTTTTAGCAGAAAAAAGAGAGTCTTGATTATAGGAATTTTCTTCTTTTTTTCTCATATCAAAGGTATTCCATGCAACAAATGCCAAAAATTAAATGTCGAGCATCAGTGCTTCGGAAATATGCAAGACAAAAAGGCAACAAGAAGATAAGAAGCCTGTTTTTAAAAGTTAACTTCAAAATGTAAAAGAAGTGACTACAAAAAGCCACAAAAAGTGCAGAAGACTTTAGATGGAGGTACAGAGGAAGAGCCTGGATTGCAAAATCATAGTAGCAAACTGTTCTTTTAAAGGGAGGCAAATTACTGTGTTGAGATCGAAAGAAAAAAAAAAAATGCCCAGGCTGTAGCAAAGATAGGTCTTTGGCAAAAACTATTGACGTTAGAGCGATGTTGGGTAAAAAAAGATGAGCAGAGAAAAACGGGTTACTGTTAGCCTATCGAAAGACAGCAGACCAAAACTGTGTAGAAGGGAGCAAACTGACGTAGCAGAGGCAACATACCATCTTCATCGGTTCGAATCAACACGGACAAGCTCTCAGGGCCAGGGCCGACATCTGTGTGGGCGGTCACAGTGATCCGGTACTCAGTCCATTTTTCCAGCTGTTCCAAAAGGTATTTGGTAGTGTCCGAAGGAATTCCCAAAATCTCGTGAGGTTTGTCATCTTCTCCATCCACTGCAGTATACTTGATGGAGTATTCAGTAATAATGCCATTCTGTTTTTCCACTGGTGGAGGTTGCCAACTTACCAAAATGCTAGTGGAACTTGGGCTGGTACAACTAATGTCTTGAGGAGGAGCTGACGGTTCTTATTTTGGTAGTGAGTTAAAGGAGGGTTTGAGTGAAAGGACAGGAGTGGTTGGAAAAAAATGATAAAACAAAAGAAAAGGCAAAAATAAATAAACGAACATTAAGGGCAACAAAACGAAATAAGGCTTTGAAATTTAAAATAAAATTTTAAAGATAAATTATATACCTTGGCTTAGTAATATGAATGAACCAAAAAAAAAAATGAATAAATGACCAAAAATAAATGTTAAGTAATGGGTGGGGGGAATATGTGAACATGAAACCTTGAGATGATAAAGCCTCCAATAAAGTTACCTACCTGCAATTTAAATTCTTCTTCTAAACCAATCTCTTGGTATTCCCCAGCCCTACGATACAGACTACCCAACTTCAACAAAGCTGCAAATACTGCAAGATTTACTACATGAGCAGCTTGATGAGGCTTCACAGATGCTGTTTCAAGCTTTAATTTCTACGTTCTAGAATGAGGGCGGTTCATACATAGCATTCATTTGTGAAAGCATTCTTAAGTGTGGAAAACTGCAATAACTACTAGATACCCTTCCACCGATTCCATTTCTTTAAAAGAAAACAACAACCCAACAAACATAAAAGGGTTCCCTCTGACTATCTGGAAAAATGACTGTGCCTGACGAGCTTTAATGAAACGCGTTAACCGAACACTGACCGTACCCCATAGAGAGCATGCAGAATCAATAAAGGGTGGAAAGGCATCGTCCGGGATGTACCTACCGAGAGCAATGTCAGGCTTGTTGATTCTGACTGTAACTTGTACTTACCCTACATCAGCTTTCAGCTTTTAAAAAAATTATAACTCTTCTTGAGACACCATTGCTAGTGAAGAATTAGATTCCACCAGCAAATTTTGGTAAAATCAGTAATAATTATCTATCGCTTACAAAATGTAACATAGCCATTGAAAAAAAAAAACTGTTTAAAAAATCCTGAGAACCATCTTTCTTTCATTTTGTACATAATTCCTTTCATTTTCTATATAATTATTCATATAAAGTAGTGTTGACAAAAGAGTTAAAAGGTGAACTTTCCTATTGCCCATTCCAAAATAAACTGGTCACCTTTTGAGCAATTATTTTCAATTAAATTAATCAAACATATCATTATTTGAAGAAATTAAAAAGCAATAAAGACCACTGCAGTGTTATCGTAAATTATTTTTAAAGTTAATAATACATGTTCCTAAAAAAAAACAAACAAATGGGATAAGACATACATAATACATGTATATTTTTAAGGCAATATATATGATACCATGAGCAAATCGTTTCTAATTTTTGGTATTTGAATATGCAGTTTGACTTTGTGGATCTTTATATTATGCTGTGACTGGTTTATTAGATTCTTTAGACTATTATCAGTCTTTACAGGTCTTGTGTTTTTCATTAAGGTCAATCAAAAGAAAAAGCTCTCTTTTACTAACAAAAAGAAAATTCTCATTGAAAGCCTTATAAATTTGGAATAAGATTTGTAAAATCACTAGAATATCATTTTTATTGATTCTGACTACAGGTTCTTATATTTCAAATTATAAAACTATTTTAAATGCATCATCATTATTCATAATAAATTGGGTTATTCATATAACAGCTAGGACTCATTTGTAATTCTTTCTAAAAAACTGATTTTGTTTTTATGACATTGCTACTCTCAGTCCTTCTATTCTTTGAATATATTGAATGCCATTTGAAACTTTTATTTTAATAAATAAAGGAAAGATAAGTTTTTGGTGTGCTTATAAAAAGTTCATTCTTTCTCTATGTAAGTACATATGTATGCAAAAAAGTCAAATTTGTAAACCATGCAAAATATAATACTAAAGCATGTCACATTTCTTTCAATTAAATATCTGGTTTTAAGAATTATCTTCTACAATATGACTTACTGGCCTGCCTGGAATTTGAATTCCAGCAGACATACAAAACCGCATTTACATACTTGAGATTTGAAAAGAAAGACAATTTTATGGGAATAAGCTATAATCACTAATGGATTAAGCACAGGAACCTAATACTTTTTATATGAATAATGATGTTTTGAGAAAAGAGAAGAAAATGATTTTTTATTATCAAAAACCCTGAAAGATGTCACATATCTGTAGAAGAATAAAACACAAAAACTTGCTTCTATGGAAGGAAATCCATCTTTTAAAGTATATAAATATTATGTTTGTTGACAGGTCTAAAAATTAGATCACTATAGCATTCTCTTTACAAAATTTAATGCATTTCTATAATACAGATCTATATTTGCATGTCATTACATCAAAATCACTTATAAAATATCAAAAATTAAGGAAATAACTCCATAAAACTATTCAACTCAAATCAAATGGTTGTTTAATAGACTAATTATAAAAACATTAATAAAGATCAAATAGTATTAGAAGCCACCAAATTTCCCATCAAAAACAATCTCTCATATTAGACTTTACAAAAAACAACTTTAAAAATCTCCCCTGGACACAATGAACCCCCACTGAGATAAAGACAACTATTCTTTATAGCAACAGTTCCAAAAAGATATTGAACCTGAGGAAACAAAATAAAATTTAGGATTGCAAATGTACTTGTGATTATTCCATTGTTCCTAATTTTTTCCAAACACAGATTTGCTGTGAATGTTCCAAATTTCCCCATGTACTCCTGGCAGAGTCAGTGACAAACTAATCACAAGAGCTGAGCTTTTCTCTGAGTAGGAACAAACACGTGAAATAAAGCGTTATTTGTGAGCAAAGTTAAAACCTGTGTGCTTAAAAAAGATAACAATTCGGTCTTTCCCTGCCTCTTTATTTTGCTAAAGCGTTCCTCTATATGCAGTGTTCTCAACCTGAATTTTGCTTTACAGCCTTGTAATTCATTAAATGGGGCTGGATTTACCTCCTTTCACCCATTTTTCTCATCGCTCAATCTCTCTGAAGGTCTTTCAATTTAGAAAGTGGGAGAAAAGAATCTGCTACTTGGACCAAGTTTGAAGACAACATAGGCCGCGGTTGTACTCTAATCCTCAAAGTTGGATATTGGCTGGCATAGAGACTGCTGACTATTAAGAATATTAAGGAGCAGCTCTGTTTGCTGGTGGGGATAATATCCAGCAACACCTCCTAGTGAAAACAAGGGCAGAAAGTAAGCAAAGAGAGACACCTACTTGACTGCATGGTTCTGGCTGATATCTCTGTTGTGGAAGCACCCAAGCCTTGAGGAGAGCGTGCCGCCAGACGGAAGTAGTACAAGCTGTTTGGTTTCAGCCCTTGCAGTCTGTACGATGTCCCTGGCTCGATGGTAATTCGTTGCTGTGGGTAAGTAACAAGAGAACTTGGTCGTCTTCATTCAGGTTTGGGCAAGTATTTTTTATCACAATGCCTATCATCAAAAAATCACACACAGAACCTACAGACTATCAAGGACACTATCAAGGGAATTATATAATGAAAATAACATTTAAAAGGCAAGTTTCGACAACAAGTAAGTCCATTGGAATAAGGGTGGCCAGGGATCTTTCTCACGATGACACAGCATCCAAATGCATTGGATAAAAGGGTGACTGAGAGGCCGTTGTCCACGGATATGTCCCCCCTTAAGGCACGGATGCTGCTGTGACAGGGCCCACAATAGAAACTGTGCCCAACTCCTGCAATTTCAGTTGAAGAGATTTCAAGCTCATGACCCCTGATCTTCTGCAATTTAAACAGGGACAAAGGAAGCATGGCCACAAGCAACAACAGAAACTGGTACACAGTTTATGTGAGATTGCTCTAAAAGAACTAAAACTGCCAAGGTCTGATGGGGTGAAAATCAGATGTTAGCCACTAAAGAAAGCTGGATAATTTATATGAAGCCAGGGTTGGTTTGAAATAACTTTAGAACTTTTTCCCCTTGGGAATATAGAGTCGACAGCTACAAAAATAATCACAAACTTTTCTATAACTTTTAACATCTTAAAGGACTTTTGAAATAAAGTTTCTTTAATCAAATGTGAAAATTACTTTTCATGTTTGAAATTTGCCTTTGTATTTTAGCAAAAATGCAGCTGCTTATGGCTAATCAATCTCAGATTGAACAATTGGTCTGTAGTAAACCTTAAAATACATGCTAATATGTAATCTACTGTGGCATAAATAATCTTAGGCTTTTTATCAAATAGTGCTTGCTGTTCACACAAACAGAAATCAGTCAAGAAAAATTGAAATATAAAACCAGAGAAAACATCCCTAGGTTGTCCTGGCTTAAAACTAAAAAAGCTTTTAAAAATTTTAGATTTACCAAATAACAAGAAAAAAAGGTATTCCCTAAAAAACAATTGTAAAGCAGAGTAGGTGTGCCAACATTCAAGCATCCACAGCAGCCTCAAGAAACTGTCCCCTCTTTGCTGTTTTTACTCTATTTGTTTCTTAGTTGTGGGGGGGGCACGGTAAGGACTTAAAATAATTTAATGCTGATTTATATCTTATTAAAAACACAGTTGTAATATGAGTACCTTAAGTTATATCATTATTTAAATTATATATAACTCTTTAAGTGATTAATTCATATGGGCTTGGTCAGCTAAGTCTAAAAGCACTGAATTTAGAAACTGGCCTTTGGAGATTCTGCTCTATTCAAACAGAAGTAATAAAATAGAAGTTTACAGTAAAAATTAATTTACTATGGCATACAAAATGATGACCAACAAGTTAATTGATAACATTTCATTTAGTATGTGAGTGTTTTAAAAAAGTATTCCTTGTCAGATCCTACGGGCAGTTTAAGCTTTGTGAAGATTTTTTTTTAAGATGAAGAATACTAAGAATTAACACAAAATAGCTTGTGTGGATTGAGTTTTCACATTTAGTTTTACTAACATTTTGTCCAAATGATCCCTACTGGAATTTATAATAACATAATAAACATATTCATTACTATAATATATTCCCTTTCTTAGGATGTTGGGTATATCTTAATAACTGATTTCTATAACCTACTTAAAGTGCACCCAAGAGACAGTGTACCCTAATGGTTAAGAACACAGATTCTGAAACCAACTGCCTAGAATCAAATTCTAGTTCTTCTATCCAGGAGCATGAGACCATGGGCTAATTTTTTAACTTTTTTAATGTGCCTCCCTTTTGAGACTTGTGAAGTAGATTAATAGCAGAGGTGGTCCAACCACAGCACTATTGTATGGATTAAATGAGTAGATGTGAAACCCTTAGAACACTGCCTGTTAATGTATTTATTCGTTATTCTGATTTTTGCTTCTTTTCAGTGACTATCAATAATTTCCAGCCTTCTACAACTTACTATTATTTTATTTGCATAACATCCTCAGTTTATTTTTTAAAAATTAAAAACAAATTTTTATTTTTATTTATTTTTAGACAGAGGGGAAGGGATGGAGAAAGACAGGAGAGAAACGTCAATGTGTGGTTGCCTCTTGCACGCCCCCTACTGGGGACCTGGCCTGCAACCCAGGCATGTGCCCCAACTGGAAATTGAACCCGCTACACTTTGGTTTGCAGGTCCATGCTCAATCCACTGAGCCACACCAGCCAGGGCTCAAACTTTATATAGACTCACATTCATATCATAATTTTGGCATACAAATAAACATTTGCTTTTGGGTATCTTTCTCTAAAACCAGTTTGAACAAGTTCTTCTACTCAAAATCCTGGAGCTTGATTGCAAAAGAGGAAAAAGTCCCCAACTCTCATGGGGTATATTAAATATTTTACAATCTGATACTACTTCCATAAATAATTTGGAAACTTAAATAGAAAATAGTTTCAATAGGGCAACACCTGTTTTTTTTTTGTTTGTTTTTTTTTGCCCCATTCCCTAGCAAGTCTCCAAATACCCTTTCTGCTGTTTTTGTCAAGTGTCTCTTGATGCATCAATCTTTTTTACCAAGGTCCTGAATAGATATCTGGCCTTTTAAAGAACTTGGGTAAGTATACAAAAGCAGAGCAGTGCCCCAGTGCAGTGACTAATTCCAAAGGAAAGAAACATGGTCCTACCTCCTCTCCATGCTCCCCATCTTTGTAGATCAGTTCATAGTTGGCAATGGTGTCTGAACGTGGAGGTGTCCAAGAGAGCAAAATACTCGTTTCAGACTCAGGTTCTGCTTTGAAGTTTAGTGGCTGCCCTGGTACTAAAAACAGGGAGGCAAAGGAGCTTACTATCACCATAAATATTCACAAATTCTTTTATTAGTGCATCTGCTTAAACCTTTCAAAACGTGTCCACATGTATTAGCTTAATGGAGTGCTAGGTCTTTTTTCTTTTTTTATGATATCCAGATAAACTTGTATCTATAAAGCCCATTTTCCTCCTTCAAGGAACAAGGTCAATATTATGAATACTATCCTTGTCCTTGAATGGTAGATATTTATACAAGATATAGAACTAGCAAATATACAGGGTCCAACACAAACAATGCCCCTTTCTTTTATTACAAAATCATAAGCATGTGGTTCTGTAACATAACAATATCACTCTCAAGCACACCATATGACATTTTAGGTGAAATGTTCAAATTCAAACTATAAATTATTATACCCATATTATTTACCCTACCAACCACACTCAAACAGGTCTTACTTCTGCCGGACCCTATAGTATATATTAGTTTCTGAATTCAATTTTGCATATAGTAAAATTATTTACTTTGTAACATTGTACGTAATCAGTGAGATGATTTATATAATGGACTTTGTAATTAATATTGCCTAAATCATAATGGGTGCTAAATACATACAAGTTATTGCTATTTTGAAACTAAGTGGGAATTTATTCTCTAGCACTGCATTTAACTTTCAACATTAACACACCTATAGGTTACCAGAATCACTTAGCATTTTTTTCTTTCCAATCTACATTTTAAGAAATTGTTTCAAAATGAAAGGAGATGAACTATCACTTACAAATAATTGCTTCTAATCCCTCAATAACTACAAATAACTTAATACACTAGACCCAATATTAAACTTAATATTGTCCCTAGTGAGAGGGAGCTAAATTACTACATAAATTAAAAAGTTTATAGAATACTTTTATCAAAAATATACTAATTTAATATAATAAAATGAATAGAATCTATACTTCTCATATTAGTCATATAACTCATGCAACAGACACTTTGAAAGGACTGTATGTCAGATTTGAGAACACTTCACTCAAATGTTATATTACAATAAGTTGACTAACCCCGATGTCCAAGTTAATACCTGGTTCCCATCAGGTCCTTGATCTATCATACACGGCTAATGCACTGCAGGGCATCACTGGCATACCTAACCATACAGTGTTCTCGGACAATGTCTGCTCTCATTGGTCGGTACCCATGATTTGATGGCCATGAAAGTTTTTGATCATTAAAAAAACACCCAAATTTGATTATTACCCCTGGTATTGTGGCATGTTTCAAAGTGCTATAGCTAAACAGATGTCCATAATTCTACAAATTCACATGAGAATTCAGTGTTTATTTAATAAAATAATCAAGAACAGTGATTTGTTCTTCATAACAGAGGCAAAAAAATATAAAGCCTTTTTGGCAAATGAGCATAAACATTCAAAAACATGTAAAATAATGTAATTTGTAGCTGATGTTTAAATTCAAGTTATTAAAGAATACCTGAACCATCATTTTCATAAGAAAGATCTTTGGGGAGACATTCTTTTTTTTTGTAATCAGGTCTCTGTAGTATGATTTAAAAACTGCCTTTTGTTTAAAAAGAGATTAAAGTCTAAAGGGACCTAGAAGAACAGTTCCTAAGAACCCTAATTACCATCTGATTCCAGTCTGCTCTGTTAACCTGTGCGGCTCTGTGCGTGCACACGCGCATGCGCATGTGCGGCTGGCACGCACACGCATGTTTGGACTGATGCTTAAGGCTTCCTATTTCTAATTCCATTCATCATCTTTTCTCTCTTTTTGTATCACAGGCCTTGAGATACTCATTAGTTTGATGCCTCCGGGAATGTACTTTCTGAACAGGGTAACAGCGTATGCTTTTTTTTTTAAGTGCCTGCCCAGTGGGTGACCTAACACAATCATTCAAACTGAGACAAAGAAGATAAAAGATCAAGAGCAAGAGAAGGAGCAACAGAGGGAAATAAAAAGCAAATAGGCAAACAGGAAAACAAATAGCAAATGTATTACTCCTAAAAGAGAAATACCAAAAACACTGGCAGCAGCAACAATGGAGGCCAAGAACTATTAGACAGAAGGGGAAATTATGATTGGATTCTAATATTCACATAATGAGAGGGTTTCTCAGGCTAAAACTACACACAGACAGACACACACCACACATGTATGTGTACAGTCACTTCTTTTCTCTAGTTTTATTCCCTTTTTTCTTCCCCCTTACTTCCACAGGTCTGGGAAAGAAGAAAGCCTGTGATAACTCAGGATTTAAACCAAAGCAGAATACAGTGAGTATTGTCAAGAATTTAAAACACAGAGAGTTTTGAAGAGCGGTTCTCAGGATATTTCCTCCTTGCCTAATTCTAATAATAAATTAAGTGACACTGATTGAAAACATCTTGGAAATCTAATTAAGTTTTTCTTACTTAAACTGTTTACTCTCTACCTTTTAATTTGTCTTGAACAAATTCCCGGTAGGCCTCAATATTTTATCCTTGTTTAGTGACACAAACCGCATCTAATTCTCTAATGCTGTTTAGTTCTATTAGGAGTCTACTCCTTCTAAATAATTAATCAAATGGGCACATCAAAGTCTCGGAGGGTGTACTGTCTATTTTATTCTTGTACAAAGTAGTGGCCAGGTGACTTAATGGAAAGTCTCTTACATTAATACTTAAGGGGATCTTCTCCTCTGCTTCTACTGTCTCCCTCTTTTGAAATAATCTGGAGGATAATTTAATTCAGTAGATTTTAAACTGGTGATAGAAACACAAATGCCTAGAGGCATCAGGCAGGCCACTGAGATGAACGAGTGCAGTGGTCACGTGGGGCTGGGGCCCGTGGAGCATGCCCAGCCTGGCCTGCCTGAGGGAGTTGGTGAGGCTCAGCACCAGGAGAGTGCTGCCTTTTGGAATATGGGCCCAGTCTTGCCCGAGCTTCTGATTTTTCAACACAAGTTGATAACATACCTTCTAGGTAAAATCTTTCCATTTTTAACAACTGGAAATTAATTGAAATTATTTGAAAAATACTGTATGGGGCTAACTGTGCCTACAGATGGAACCCAGCATGTGGACTGGTGTTTTAAAAGATCTTTACATGACGTCAGGGTCTGTGCTCACGAATGCCTTATGATACTGCCGCTCAGACTTTCCTGGGAATTGAGAGTTCACCTATAGCTCCTGTTTCCTCAGGGTTCTTTAGTCCTAGTCAAAACAACGAAAATAAAGCTGAGGCATCAAAGGAAAAGAAAAGAGCTGTGAAATTAATGGATTTATTTTGATGTTTCCCAAGTGTATGTGCCCTAATGATGGTAACGCATGTATATGAAAAAGTACTTCAGAAGACTGCAAACTGTCATCTTTATTTGCTCTGCTTGGAGACAAGGGGATGCTTCATCAACTGACAACTGGATTTTTATACCAAATATCGTGGCTCCTGAGGTTCTCTTAATATTAATAGTCGTGTTTTATGTCTGCTACACAAACACACATATATGTAACATGTTTTAATGCTGTCAGTCTTTATACCTTAAACTCACTAGCATTTACTTTTTGTGTGTCTATGTCTACTTTATTTTATTTAAGAGCCTCTCTGTGTTGTAGCATTTACTTCACCAATTACCTGAACATAAATTTTATGTGAAACTCTGAAGTTCAGAGTAACTCGTGGGCAAATAAAAACAACCCATCCAGAAACTTATGAGCAATTATTCCACATGAAAAAGGGGAATGTGATAATATTGACCATAAACCAAATTTAGGCTTTAGATGTAAAAACAATAAATTAAAGTAGAAATACAAATTTTTCTTTAAAATTCTATGTAAGAAATCCTTACATTCTGCAAAGTGGTGTCAAGATTATATTCTTCTTGATTTACTTATTTAATGCTCAAAAAGAAATAGAAATATGAACGATCAACTCTCATAAATAAGGTTATAAATTCCACTTATAAATGTGAAGTATTTGAGTAGTACTATTATACTCTATAAAAATATCTGAAAGCAACCTAAAGACAGAGAATGGAGAATAAATAAGAAATGAAGAAAAAATCTGCATGTCATCTGATATGCTGGTAATATTAGAAGAAATCAAGAGCGAAATGTAGGGCATATCTCTAAAGAGAAAAAGGTTAGCATATATTAAATAACGGAACCACCATTTCATCTAGCCATTTATAAATATGAATATTACCAAAGAGACTAGAAAGCCTAGTATTCCAAAAATATCTAGTACTTTAATAAGGCATGTATTTCAAACTATGTGTATCTAGCATATTGATAATTAATTTGAAAACAATAAAAGCAATAGCCAGAATTATAGTGGTAGTAAAACAAAATTCCAAACAAGGACTCTGGTTTGTAAGTGCCAGAGTATATCATGGACAAAGTAAGTACTTAATACATAAGCACCTGCACAAATCTTCCTTTAAATAGTCATTAAATATCAACAAGAGAATGTTACATTTTATTACAGTTGTATTTACATCCAGACTCCTTTACTCGTTTGTAAAACTATTTAGAGAAACCATTTGAATTGGGCTTGTCATTCCGGCTATTGGACGTCAGTATTTTTTTTTTTTTTTTTTTTTTAGTTTGCTGATAAAGGCATCCTGTTGACTTACACTAATAAAATGATTTTTTAAAGTTCTGGAAATGTAAAGTACAATGTCTCTAAATGTTGTTGTTTTATACTTTAACGATTTTATAATGTCCAGAATTTGTAGAATTACCTTCCTCAAAATGTTTAAAGTTGGTAACACTCATTAGTATTCAGTTAGTAAATGTATATAATTCTTTTCCTTCCAAAGACCTATATTATTAAGATACACATGCGTAAATCAGTAGATTTTTCCCAAGAATCTATTAAGTGTATAGAAGTGTATAGAAGAATTAGAGGTCAATTATATTTTCTAAGGAAAGTTCAGAAAAAAGATGTTAAAATTTAAAAGATTTAGAATGCCTCCAATTAACATGAACATCAAAGAACATTTATTTTACTGCATTAGATTTAAAATGTAATTTATTACATTTCTTTATCAGAGTTTCATTAGCAATTTTATAAAATATATAGTTACCCTAGATCAAAAATATACAAATTATATCAACCCTCCATTTATATTAATATATTAACATGAGACAGTAATCTTAGATAAGAACAAAAGTGAGAACTTCTCTCTTAAACTCACTTTGTTACTAAACACTGTTTCCCAAGGGTCTGATTTTAAACAAGAATAGGAATATGAGCATCAGGGAATTAAAACTACCAAAAAGAAACTGATACATTTCAGATACAGAACACATACAATTTTTCATCTCTTTGCATATGAAATCAAAACACACTTGAGAAATTCATACACATTATTAATCAGTAAATTTTCATAGAGAAAAAGTAAAATTGCAGTGAAAGTAATCATGTCTTTAAGTTTTATATAATCTGACCAAAAGAATATTTCATAATGGTTTATGTTTTTGCCTAGCAGTGATCCCAAGAATTAGCTAGTCAGCAGCAAGAGAAAGGAGCAGCTCAGCAGTAATTATATCAGGATCTCACATCATTGTGTTTGGCAGTTATCCACCAACATCCAATGGCCTTTGTTAATTAAGCCTACAGAACCCATCAAATCATTGTGCTATTTTGGGAGATTTTTTTAGCCTATTGATCTTGGCAGGCTCAAGTCATTATGTCATCATATATCTCCTCAATCAATGAGCATTAAAAGTGCAACTATCGTGGAGGGTTCTTGGAAATATCTTAATGTATAAAATGTCTAAAAGAGACTGGGGACAACTATTCTAATACACTTGTGACCCATTCCTCTAGATTTTTTTAATTTCAGAGTCCCTAGACTACATTAATTCCCCTGTCTTAATACTACCTTCACTGGATTATGACTTATTTTACATTTCTGTCTGCTGATAATATAGAAAATAAAAACAAGGGTTTACTTAAACCTCAGTTCCATATCTTTCAATAAACCATGACCGAAGGCCTGCTTGTCTCTTATTCTGCGTTCTGAATATAAGGATTCTCATGACTCCCAAGGATTCTTCTGTTTTAGTTGAATTTATTTCCAGAAACTATTTGGTTTTTTAGATAGCTGAACCTTCTTGTTATCAGAAAAGAGGTTTAAAACATTATAGGTTTCTATGTTTAAATTTGTGGTTAGAAAAGTTAGAATCAAATTTAGTGACTGAGTATAATAACCTTTTATAAAAAAGGCATTCCCTTCTACTTCTTTCAGAAAAACTTATTTTTTCATATCTGAATAGCTTAACACACTTTTGTACGGGGATAATATAATAGTCACCCCAAGTATTGCAGAGATAAATTATATATAATCCTTAAATAAAGATATGAATAAATGACTACACTGTATTTCCTATCTCTATTCATTTATTGAACAACTCATGGGCACAAAAGCCTAGTAGGCATTAAAACTATCACATTTGCAAATTATTAATTGAAGAGATAATGGTGTTCAGAAGTATCTAGGGTCCCCAGATTTAAATTCTGCTTTGCCATTTATGACCCAAAGCAAGTTTCTAAATCTTTTTATTTTCTTTGATCCTCAATTTACTTATTGGCAAATGGGATAATTCCATATCTGTGTAACTGGGTAGTGAGGATACATGCAAAGTTCACAGCAGAGTGCCCAGCATATTTTACCTCTTATGACTATAATGATAATTTATATTATTTATTAAGTTATAAAGTATGTCTGTCTATTGTCTAATCTATAGCTCTGTTATGGGTTTAAATGTGTCCCACAAAAGTTCATACTGAATCCCTAACCCCAAGACCCTCAGAATGTTACTTTATTTAGAAGCAGGTTGCTGTAGAGTTCATTAGTTAAAACCAGGTCATTAGTATGGTCTTAACCCACTATGACTGGTATCCTCATAAAAAGGGGAAATTTGGACATGGAGACATGTACCCAGAGAGAATGACATATGCCAATGTAGGCAGAGGCCAGGGTGATGCTTCCATAGCCAAGGTACAGCCAAGTTTGCCAGCAAGATGTCAGAATCTCCCTACGGCTCTTGCAGGGAACAATTCGGCTGACACCTTGATACTGGATTTTAGCCACTAGAGCGGACAAGCAGTAAGTTCCTGCAGTTTAAGTCACCCAGTGAGTGGTGTTTCATTACAGCGGTCCAGTAAAATGAGTGGAATCCCTAATCTCTATGAGGTGGTTATCATTTTAGATGAGAAGACTAAAGTTCTGAGAGATGAAGTAATCTGTCCAAGGTTCAAAATCTTAGACTGGGATGCAATCCCTGATTATATTACTCTAAGACAGCTGAAAAGTAATACAGCTGAAAAATCAGAAAAAACTAAAAGTGGATCATAGGGACATATTCTCCTCATATACTTTCTTATATCTTTGAATGGTCCTGGAGCTGCTAAACAGTATAAAATAATCTCATAACAGTTGACTACTTTCATTCAAGGAAAAGAACAAGATTCACAGATTTCTATATTTTCCAATGGGAAACATATAACAAAATGAATCAACAGTATTTTTCTGTATATTAATATAGCAAATAAATGCAGAAGAACAGCACAAATCAAGTAGGGAAAAATACCATATTTTTTGGTCTATAAGATGCACTAATTTTTTCCCAAATTTTGGAGGAAAACGGGGGTGCATCTTATAGTCTAAACATAGCTTACCTGGCTGTTTACATTTACACTGGTGAAATATTATGTTATTTATGTTATTAAATATTTTACCACATTTTCTTGCTTCAAAAATGTTTTTCCTATTTTCCTCCTCAAAAATCTAGGTGCGTCTTATGGTCCAGTGTGTCTTATAGTCCGAAAAATATGGGTATATGGATGGTTTTAGGGTAATTGTGGTCAAAGTTATTTTTATAATTATCTTTCATACCATTCACGAAAATTGTAAATCCATGAACAAACCAGTGAGAACCAAATGGTGGTATGGAAATACAATACAGCCCATCTGGCTCTAACTATGTCCTGAGTTCCTAGTAGCCAGGGTAAATGGTCAGCACAGTTGTGTGAGTCACAAAGCCCAGGACATGAAAACAAGTCAGTGATTAGACAGTTTTATAGAGTGCTGATACCTGAGAAAATTCACTAATTCATGCCCATGATTACCAATGAGTTACGTACCTCTAGATTACAGATACTAACTCCATTAATATGGTTCTTATAAACGTATCAGAACAAACCAGTGGCAAACCAAAACACTCTTAGATTAATTCAGATTTTAGAGGAGCCAAGGCTATAAGGAGTCCAATGAATAGCTCAGCCATTCAAAAATAAACTGTAGAAGAAAGCCGCTATGTTATATTCCCAACCCAAGTCAAAACTGATCACTTCAAATCAAACACCAGAGTGGTTTGATTTATAAAATAAATAAAAATAAAATCACTTATAAAATGAAACCACTGGAAGTGCCAACTTTTTCTTCATAAAATAGTTTGACGTGTGCTCTAATGCCCAGGAAAGTGAATGAAGCAAGCCCTAAAGTTTGATCCTGGATCTCAGTAACTTTCTTCCTTCACCCCTGAGGCCATACCAAAACAAAACAAAACAAAACAAAACATCAAAATCCATTAGGAGAATATTTATTTTTAAGCAAGTAGCTTCCTGGCAAATATAAGCCATTTAAATATCCAAGGCCTTGACAGATGGTTTTATTTTCAACTTCATGTTGAACTATCCAGCCTCTCATAAACTAAATAGTTGTTGACACTATTCTCTTGGCATATAAACAAGAATGGCTCTTTTGTTTTCAAAATGCTGCATGGAGGATGCATTCATCCATGTCATACAGGAAAGTCTTCAAGTCATTTGGGTACAAATGACAAGGACAGGATGTTATATGCATCATCCCTCTACTTACACGATTATTTAGTCTCTCAGGTGTCTATACCTATTTCCTTTCCAGATGCCTTATCTGAACCCCTCACTTAGAAACTCTAAGTCTCAAAAATTAAAATGTATAACATGTTTGTTCCTCAGTTTTTTTCTTTCTACCTGTTAGCATCAACTCCTCCCTCCTGCCCTGCTCCCCATCCACACCTAGACTTACCTCCTGTCTGAGTGATCACTTGTATGTCACTTGAAAGAGGACCATCTCCAATTGAGGTAAAAGCCAGGACTTTGACAGAATATGTTTTCTGGGGCACCAAGTTGCCAATAGTAGTGATTTGGCTGTCAGCTACATTGTGTTTCATCCAGTTGTTAACGTGCTGAGTGGGATCCATCGTATAATAAACTCTGTAACCTTGGATCTGTCCATTTGGCTCCTCAGGCTCCTTCCACTGCACCAGAATGGTGGTTGAACTCAACATCCGCGCTTGGACGTCCCGGGGGGCACTGGATGGCGCTTGCTCTGAGGTCTGCGTTAGCACGGGCTCACTGGGAGGCCCACGCCCAATGTTATTGACAGCAACAACCCTGAATTCATAATCTGAGTAGGGACTTAGTCCAGCGACACTGTAGCGTGTGGTCGCTACCCCATCGATTTCTTTGTAAGGTTCCTCAGAATTTTTAGGTTTATGCTGAATGATGTAGTAAGAGACAGGCTCAGGGTTCCCAGAGTCCCACGTCAGTGTGATGCTTGTGGCTGTGCTCTCGGTCACCACAGGAGTTCCTGGAGGTTTGGGTAAGGCTTGGTGGGGGCAGGGGAGGGGGGGAGAAAAAAAACATAGTCACTACCCATCATCTCTAAGATGTTTTAAGAATCCGTAAACTCTACCATTGAAGTGACAGAATCATGTATCTACTAAACATTTAATTAGAATACATTATAGCAAAGAATTGTGTTCTAAATGGTCAGGGAAGTACACTAAGATATGCATCCATGACAAATCCCATTTTACTAGAAGGGCATAATAGCATTGTGCTTTGGGGCTTGTATACAAATCCACCCCTTATCAGCTGTGTGATTCTGAATGTGCTGCCAAACCTCTCTCTGCTTTAGTTTTCTCATGTGAAAAACAAGAAAAACTGTATGATTGGAATTGTACAGCTGGGTAACTCTATTTCATGAGTTTGCTCTGATGATTAATGACCTAATCTTGTAATGCTCTTAGCATGTATCTGGTACCCTCAAAAATATTATTTGCAATAATTACTATTATTATAAACATGGCCAATTAGCAACTTGCTTTAAGATATAAATTATAAACATTGGCGTGCATAGGTTCTTTTGAATTGGTTTTTCAGGTTTCTTAGGGTATAATCCCAGTAGTGGAATTGCTGGGTCGAAAGGCAGTTTCATTTTTAGTTTTCTGAGGTAGTTCCATACTGTTTTCCACAGTGGTTGCACCAGTCTGCATTCCCACCAACAGTGCAGTAGGGTTCCCTTTTCTCCACATCCCCTCCAGCAGTTATCTGTTGCTTTGTTGATGATGGCCATTCTGACTGGTGTGAGGTGGTATCTCACCGTGGTTTTAATTTGCCTAAGTGCTCATCTACAAATGAGTGGATCAAGAAACTATGGTACATTTACACAATGGAATTCTACGCAGCAGAGAGGAAGAAGGAGCATATACCCTTTGCAACAGCATGGATGGAACTGGAGAGCATTATGCTAAGTGAAGTAAGGCAGGCGGTGAGGGACAAATACCATATGATCTCACCTTTAACCGGATCATAATCAACAAAAGCAAAAAGCAAGCAAAACTTAACCAGAGACATTGAAATTAAGAACAATCTAACAATAGCCGGGGGAGGGGACAATGGGGAGAAGGGTTTTCAAGAACCACTATAGAGGACACATGGAAAGAACCAAGGGTGGGGAGGGAGGCAGGGAAGGGAGGTAGGATTGGAGGGGGAGGGGAGGGGAGAGTATGCAGACAACTGTAATTGAATAACAATAAAGTAAAAAAAAAAAAAGAATAGTATAGGAAATGGAGAAGCCAAAGAACTTGGACAACTGTAACAGCATAATGAATAAAATATATTTCAAAAAAAGAGATATAAATTATATAACTAAATACCAATAAATGTTGAAAATAATATATTGAATACATTTTAGAATACATTGATTTGGTATTAAATTGCTATGGAAGAATGATATCCATATTGTTCATAAGTAAGACATAAGTAACATTATTATAATTTTTTCATAAATAATCTAACCAAGATATTGAAATAAGAATAGTAATTCTGAATTAATTTTAAATTCATGTTTTTACTTTATATTAAAATATGCTGAAGAATCTAAATTAAAACATATTCACAAATTACTTTTAAAAATATTGCCCTGGCTGGTGTAGCTCAGTGGATTGAGCGCGGGCTGGGAACCAAGCGGTCCTGGTTCGATTCCCAGTCAGGGCACATGCCTGGGTTGCAGACCAGGTCTTCATGAGGGCCATGTGAGAGGCAACCATACATTGTTGTTTCTCTCCCTCTCTTTCTCCCTCCCTTCCCTTCTCTCTAAAATATAAATAAAAAAAAAATAAAAATCTAAAAAAAAATATTATTGTAAGAAAAGATAAAGGAATTAAGCAAAAAAAATCTCATAGACAACAGTACCGTGGTTACCAGAGGGAAAGCAGAGTGGGAGGAAGTAGAAGAGGGTAAAGGGGGTAAAAGGTGATGGAAGGAGACTTGCCCTGGGTATGAAACACACAATGCAATGTACAGATGATGTGTTATAGAATTGTGCACCAGAAACGCACACACTTTTATTAACCAACATCACCTCAATAACTTCAATAAAAATTAAGTATTACTGTAATAGTATATATTCTATATTCACCACCAGTAATACCCGGATTACAAATATTTGTAATTAAATCCACTTTTTAGAGATCCAATTTTATTCCTTTCAGCAGAAGAACACCACTCAAAATGCTACTAATTGGGAATACAAACCATCTGCATTGGTGACCTCATGCTTACATACCTTTCTCTGGACAACGATTCTCAAAGGCAGAGTCCTCAGGGGAGAATACACCACCAACTTTTGGGAGACACCTCAGAAGGTAACACTCACAAATCGGCCCTTTAGTACCTTTTTCCTTGATACAAAGGCAAAAAGTACAGTACTCCCCAGAATGATACCTTTTCAAGAGCAGCAAACTTGTACTTGGTAACTGCTGGATCCTCCATACCTAGAACACTGCCTAGCAGTGAGCGGGTGTTCATTTATTGTTAAATGACCTACTGAATAAATGAGTCAGTAGCCATCCTCCTCACTCTCTTCAAGCTGCTGTTTTTTTTTTTTTTTAAGATTTTATTTATTTTTATTTTAGAGAAAGGGGAAGGGAGGGGGACAGCGAGGGAGAGAAACAGCAATGTATGGTTGCCTCTCACATGGCCCTCACTGGGGACCTGGCCTGCAACCCAGGCATGTGCCCTGACGGGGAATCGAACCGGGACCATCTGGTTCCCAGCCCGTGCTCAATCCACTGAGCTACACTAGCCAGGGCTCAAGCTGCTGTTTTTGCATTGGTTCACTTTTTACCTTCAAGATTCACCCTTATGTTTTATTTACTTTTGAGATGAAGAAAGTAGGGAAATAGCAAGAATCAGGAAAATAAAGATAAGGAGTTGAACAAGATATTAGTTTAATGTGACTCCTGCTTTTGATTTCTGAAGGTTTCCAGTAAACCTTCAGATATTTAAAGCTGAAATATTTATTATGAGAAAGGTGATTCACTATTTGCACATCACTCTAAGAAGGATAGAACAATAATATCTGGCTAAGAGATCTTACTAAAAACAATAAAAAAGATATTTGTTTAAACAATCTGACCTGTCATTTTTCAAGGAAGTAGGCAATCCATATTTTTCCTAGACTTCTGAATTTTTAAGGCAAGTAAAAATACTGCTAAGTCACATTTATTGTACAGTATGAAATCTGTGTCTGTTATATATGGACAAGTATATTTAATACAGTTAAGAATATGCAATATAATGTTACTATTTTAAATGGTTAAATGTTACCAATAGTGTGTACCTTTGTTCTCTTACCGCCTGATTGATTTTATAAGGCACATATTTAATATATATATATGCTTGGTTGGAACCAACAATAACAATGTATTTTGCATTTCTTAGGATCAAACTTCCTAGAAAGGAAAGATAATTTGTGTTTATTTTACAATAGTTCCAGATATCTGCAGAAAGTTCAAGTCATCCTAGTCTGATCCATTTTGCAAAAGTGTTTTAGAAATCTATAAACACTGGGTAAAAACAATACCCTTCACACACTCACCTTTTTCTTTCTTTGATTCAAAAATATCTGTGTAATATAGTACTTTGGTTATATTTAGTTCAATTATTTCAAGGAAAGAATATTTCTTGAGCACTTCATCAATATAAGGTGAAAAGATAAAGCTAAAATAATATAAATTTACTTGCATTTTGATTTTTAATAGTAGGGTCCATTAAAAATTTTTAAAGGATCTATTATTTAACCATGTTAATTATAACTCTGTCTTCTTTTCTGTTTGTCTTCAGGGTTTTTGACATTTAGTAAAAGTTATCTGGGTTTTTCTATCATGTGACTCTTATCAAAGTTCTGGATTAATATGAAACTTGTAGGCTTCAGTCCTTCCACAACAGTTGATCACATCTAGCATTCCTCATTCTGCTGGGGTAGTTCCTGGGACCAGTCGGCTGTTAAGTAGTTTGATGATCATTACTTCTTAGGCTGCCAATACTTTTAAGAGAGACACTGCCTACATAGATATGTGTATCTTATGTGATACCACAGATTGATTAGACTATGACATCTAAAACAGTAAACAATGAACAGATTCACTTTAGAATTGCTAGGATGGACTTTATAGAGGCATCAGTAACGTGACTTGAGGATAGCCAGACCTCAAGGCGTGAACCACTGAGCATACCTTTGACAGTGATCTGTGCTATTGCTTCGATGACACCCAGTGTTGACATGGCAACACAGGTGTAATTTGCTGACTGTCTTACATCATTCAGTTCTAGGACATTTCTTCCTATTGGCATATCGTCTTCAGGTGTCAGGTCTTCTGCCCCCAACATCCACTTCACATAAGGCATTGGTGACCCCACAGCCACACAGGTGATGTTAACACTTCCACCTGGCATGATTTCATGATTAGTGGGTGGGATAGAGAATCTTGGTGGGACACGACGAACTGGAACAAAGCACAGGGGAAATGATAAAATATACAAGGCCAGAAAAATGGCTTGTTAAACAGATGACATGCACTGTACAGACAAAATTAAACAACCGGAACATATTGTGGGTTGTCCAAAAACAAAACAAAGAAAAACTGTGGATAATACAGACCAAACAAGTACGGTATGTGTATACACACAAAGAAATTATCTAGTTTGGTCATTGATATCTTAGACACATTCATACGAAAGTTGATTCAGACCTATGAGGGCCCCACAAAGAAACTATCTACAAACTAAAACACACAAACATCATGCATAAGATAAACACAAAACATATACATACATGCATGTGACAATGATTCTATGCATTCATGTATATGTGAAAAAGGGGACTGGAAGGTCACCAGCAGGTTTAAGTTGGGTATCGAAAACCAACTGCCGCGCTGTGCACTTCCAGTTGCTGTGAATGTACGTGTGGCACCACACTGTTACATCCAAGCCCCGGAAAACATCATCGAGAGTACAGTGGAAGGACAATTGATTTGCTTTCAGACTCAGAGAAGATGCAGGCTCCAGACCTCACACTAACACTGGACCAAACACAGAAATATGTATACATATCGATTCACAGTCACAGAAGAAGAAACAGAGCCAACGCCAGTCAAGGTACCAAACTCGGTCATGCAAGGCATGCACAAGATGACGTCTCAAGGCCCGTGCTTAGGACTCTGGGAAAATGTCTGGAATCCAAGACAACGGTGACAGCAGAAGTAACAGGGTAATAGAACTAAACACAAAGGCAGGATGTAAAGTACAGTGACCGAGATGGGAATTTAGGGGATGAGAGGGTGTAAGTAGGAAGATACTAGGTTAAGCTAGGTTGTCAAAGGCCAGGATTGCAAATTTAGAAAGGGAGTTGGGTATTTGACATTCAGGATTCCATTCAGTTCATATCTAAGGTAAGACAACATAGATGATGACGACAAACTGTGGTAAGAGGCTCTTTATGCCTACATCCAAACAGAGGGACACCGCGTCTAACAGATACAGTGGCACATGACATTACGAAAAGAGGTCATATTAAAACACCATGACACAAAAAAATTACCAAGCAATTACAGTTCAGTGTTCCTGCTTCAGATAATCTGCATGTTTATGTGTCAAGTTTCAGTATATAGTGCAAGGAAAGGGTGAGAGACACAGGTTTCATCTTGGGCTTTTACTGGCAATAGCTTACACCAGGAATATTTTAGATCAAAAGGTAATCATTAGGAGCATAGCTTAAATACAGATAAGAAAGTGATGTTTTTTAAATCACAAATCAAGTAATAAACAACCTCATAACCCCAAGAAAATAACGAGTGAATAATTCTGTCTGTCAACTTTTTGGCTGCGCTTAAGGTTGAGATAAACCTCCGTAGCTTAGAGAGGGCTTGCTGCAATGGCCTCACGGGTGAATGACAGGCATAGGAGAAGTAACGAGAGAGCTAAGCATGCCTCCTGCAGCCAATTCACAGGTTACACAGAGCAAGCAGGAGCCGGTGGAGACTCTGAGGTGTCAAAGAACATATCAAGAGAAACGGAGGACAGTTTAGTCTTCATGCTTGGGATTAGGGGAACAACTGCAAAGAGTCATTCTGTGGGCAGCAGGCATCTTGTGAGACAGCAATTAGAGGTGGGGCAGGGGTTGGGAGGAGTGGAGCAGGAAGGAAAGCAGGAACACTGACCAAGTTCGCCGGACCTGAGAGAGTGAAGTGTGACCCATTACCATGCACCCAGGGACATTCTCTCCCATCATGCACCGCAGTTAGATGCCACCAGCAAGCACTGGAAGCTACAGCCAGGGCATTCTCCGCTGAAACATACCATTAACCAAAAGAAGACCACAATGCAGCTACATTCATTTCATTTGTATTCTTTGTTATTGGTTTAATTAATAGTTTTGTAAGGTGGGTAAAAAGTAAAAAACACACCAACCTTCTCGCAGCTCTGAGGGATGTAGGGGGTTTGATGCAGAACACAATGAAATGAGGAAAGGAGAAAAACAAGGGAAACACAGAGAGAGTAAAAAGGCCATATCAAGGCTTTCAACTGCTACTTGAACATTTTTATTTGCTCTAGCTAAGCTTTCCTACCTAAGCTAAAAAGTTGGCAATACCTCACAGGCTAACATGTTATTAGAATCAATAGCTAGCATCATTTTGAAATTTTTCCATCGAAGAAGGTACACATGCCTCATGCAGCAAAGGAGGTCGCCACTGTGAGGAAAAGGTTCAAGGTGCTCTCATAGAATTTGGATAAGAAATGGTTTTCTTCATACTCTCCCACCCCAGATCCCAGAGAGCCATAGGAGAAAAAAAACCCCACAAAAACAATATCTCAAACAAAAATTTCAAAATCAAGCTAGATATCTTCCTAAGGGAACCCAGCCTATCATAACTTAAAGCCCTCTCAGTCTTTTATCTGTCCCCACCCCCACCCATGCCTCTTGTGGTTATTCGCAGACGCGTAGAACTGGGATAAGAGCATTTTTACTGGACAAAAAAAAAAAAAAAACAACAACAACCAAAAAACAAAAAAAATAACTACAGGAACCGGCTTTGGAAACTCCAGGGGAGAAGAAATATTTCTTTCTAGTTGAAATGAAAAGCACAGCCATTCATAAGCTCAATATTTAATCATTTCTATTTTTATAAGAAAATATGAAAATATCCTCACTCATTCCTTTCCCCAAAACAACTAATATTTAATGAAAATATAATCAGTGTTCCATGTCAATCGAAAGACTAAATTTTTGAGAAAGTCAGTAATTTTTTAAAAATGCGTGTATGTATATTCATATATATGCACATACATAATAACGTGTGTTTATAGATATGAAAGTATAAAAGAAGGAAGAAAAAACAATTATGCTGTTTGCATGTAGCACCTTTTTTTCTTTTTATAGTTGGAAGCATTGTCCTTACAGCTCCACAGCAGAGGTCCTGAAGACACAAACACCTTTATGCTTGGAGTTGTACAGGGAATTGATTAGTAGCACACCAAGCAGTTATTTCAGGGTTGAAAAAGGAAACAGAAGAGAAACAGCAACAGAAAAAAAAAAGGAACAGAAGGAGAAAACCTCAAACAAATGCCAAGCACAGTTCAATGCAGTAAAAACAGAAATCGAGATGTAAAAATGCAGATACTTACAAACCTCAAGCCTCAGGATAGGTTTTATTTGAAAGTGGTCAAAGTTTTTAAATGACATATTTACACCTGTTAATTCTCTATTCACTAAAATGCTTCAGCTACTGTAAATGTTAGCAAGTCAGCTTGTTAAATATTGACATAATAACACAGGCGCTGTGGGTGTCTCAACTCCCCTAAACCTGAATGAAGACGCGCTGCCAGGGCTATGGCATTCCTACCTCTGACATATAGATTGGCCGGGGCAGAATAGCGAGTGCCCGCGTTGTTGGTGGCAACACACTCATATTTCCCTTGGTCAGACTCTTCACTCTGTTCAATCTGAAGGGCGCCTGTATGGATATAAAATACATTGCCAAAGAGATGGTCAGAGAAGGCTTTCTCAGTCCTGAAAACTAAGCCTCTTAAAAATATGAAAAGCCCTGCAAAGCGAAGGTCCGCTCAACGTCGATTCAATCTCTTGCTAAGGTGCACAGACAGAAAATGATGTGATGAGAAAAACATATAGAGATTATTTTTTTTTACATCATCAATGCTAGCATACGAAAACAATAGCTCTTTTCCCAAGCAAGAATTCTAGTCATAATTAAACACTCTTATTTCCTAGACTAATAAAATGAAGATGGGTGAGACTGCTTCAAGGAAGTATGGCTTTTAAATAAAACAAAAGATTAATTTTTGGTTTTGTTTTGTTTCATTTTGGTATCAAAAGTGGCGCAAAAGATAGGTATGCTCAAAAAAACCAGGCCGGGTTTTCAAGAAAGTCTTCTGCTGAAGAAAGCCAAAAATACGCAGCGAACACAAAAAGGCTGCACAAAGCAAAAAAAAATTAAAATTAGTCATTATATATTATGAAAATATTACTTAAAGAAACAAAACTCCCTTAAGACATGCAGATTTTTAAGAAAAGAAAGACAGTTTGCCACAACTTACAATCATTGATTACGTTTGCTGAAAAACAAAGAGCAGTTGAATTAGAAGGTTGGTAAAAAGTTCAAAAGCAAGGCCTGTGCGAGCGAGGACGAGCCAGCCAGCTGAGGCTCGAGGGCCTCCAGACAGATCCCCTAAGACACCCGTCAAAATCCACCAGTGGGATTAGCAGTGTGGTGTCACAAAACCCCAAGAAAAATGCAAAACAAGAATTATACAAGAAACGAACACGAGTCAAAGTATGAAAAACCAGCAACACAACATACCACCAAGAATACTGAGCACCTTTTGTTTCCATAGCCTGAAGGACAGAAGATCCAAAAATCCAGAGGCGAGTAATCCAAGAAAAAAAGAAGTGGGGGACAAAAGCATTGCTGTCAGGTTGTAGGCGAGTGGGAGCAGGTGGAAAGGGGAGTCATTCTTTGACTTTTAAGACAGTAAGAGAAAAAAGAATTGAAGAACAAAAGCAAAAACCTTTTGAAAGATAAAGACAAAAAGCAGGCGTTCCAGGCTGTCTTCTGCATGTCTGGCACTGTTCTCCAGACCATCTTGGCTTTGGTCCAGAACAAGAACAGCTAAGGAAGAAAAAAAATGATCTTTTTTTTTCTCCAGTTGGACAAAAAAAAAAGGAAAAAGAAGAAAAAAAAAGAAAAAAGAAGGAAAAAGGAAGAAGAAAAGGAAAAAAAGAGGGACAGATGGTACGCTGTGACTGGTCTGTGGTCTCAAGACCTGGATATGCTTTCTTTGAAGCATATCACAACTGAAATAATCATTTTCATAAAGAAAGAAATGAACAAAACAAAGAGAAAAAGAAAAAGGAAAGGAAAAATCACAATATGAGAGTCACCAATCATAACCGAACAGTACAGAGAAAACAAAATAAAGTTGATGGACATTATCGGAATGATTCTGAAAACAAGACAGAGATGACAGTGATGAGAGGACAGAAAGAATGAGCAAGATCATTCTGTGAACGTTAGTTCAGCACTCTTACCTCTTATTGGTGTACCACCTGGGTGGATAATATGAATGCAAATAAGATTAGAAAGAAGAAGCATTAGTACGAGAAGAAGGAGGCTAGGGCTGGGGAGAAGAATTAAATTAGATTTACAGAATTAAATAAGGTCTTAAAAGAAACTTGAATTACTATATTGGTAAAACAGGAATATATTAGATAGTATTATTAGATCATAAAAGCAAGTTGCATTATACCACAGAGGGCAAAGACCACAATAGGCAGCACTGCCTTTCTCAGAGCAGCAACTGAGTTCTTAGGTCTGGGGTCATATCGGGTCAGAATTTATCTTATATGCCTCATAGTCTCAAAAAAAATAAAAAGGACTAAACAATATTTTTCAAAGACAATTTAGAAAATACTGGCTAATCTATTTAAGTATATATATAGATGTACATATATATATATATACTGTCATAGGAAATGTTAAAGACTAACTAAATACAAACACTTGATTGGACATCTTATACCACTTACTATGCTACATTTGTGTGCTCTAACTTGTGAACTCTTTTATTTTTCTATACAGTGCTCTTACACAAACAGTTCTGTGGGTGTGTGCGTGTGCGTGCCACTACAGAGGTCCGGTGTCTACACTGACAGTTAGTAAAATGCATGCCATGCATTTTATTATTAATAATAATAATATAATAATAGTCTGAATATGGAAATTAGTGGGGGTGAAGTGCGCTTCAGAACTAAGCACTTACCAATAGATTCTGGAGATTTAAATACGGAGAGAAGAAAGACAGCATAAAAATATTATTATATTCCTTATAATTTGGTACAAATTTTTCAGAGTTAAAGCTTTATATACTAAATCATCTATGTTACATGTGAATAATTAATTCTTTATTTACAATAACAGAATGCTAATCTACACAATTCTGCTGACAACAAGCAAAAAGAGGCAGTTAACAAGACGCTTTAACATCACAGGACAGGTCAAAAGCTGAGAATTCTGGGAAGACAGGCAGTTAAACAGCTTAGAATTCTGTATCAATATTACTACCAATGTCAAAGTAAACCATTTATTAGTAAATGTCCCTGTGAAATTACCTAGGGACAGGCTCTAAAATTTAAGAAATTTAGAATTATCTCTACCTTTAATCTAAAGAGAGCAAAGGAATAAACTTGAGATGGGGATGGGAGAGGGAGAAAAAGGCAACAGGGAGAGAGAGAGAGAGAAAGCGGCAAAAGCTGGAGTCTACACCAAAAGCAGACTTCTGTAGATCCAGTCACGGGAGGGTTCACAGATTTTCCGTGTGCGTGCACACTACTGTGGCTAATGTGTACACGTGCTCACTCCCCATAATATAATAATAACAGCTTTAATTTAAAAAATCCCCTCCTTTCATTGGTACTTTGTAAAAGACTTTAAAAAAAAAACACATCTGGTTACTCGTGAGATAACATTTCTGTGTCTTATGTATTAGTGAAAAGAAAGTAGATGTGAACAAACTTACTAAACTTTGGTATTTTGATGAGTTCAAATGTAGAAACAACAGAGAAAACACATGTTAATAAAATTGAATCATTTTAGTGTTTCATATGAACATTTTGGTTTTTAATGGATATAACCATTGGAACTCCTTGCAAGTTCTGAACGAAGTCCAATGTTGAAATAACTTTGTTTCGAAAGAAAACAGTGAAAGAAGAAAGAAAGAGAAAATGGATCCATCAAATACTGCGGAAAAGCAGTAAATTAAAAAAAATTTGTCAAAAATACAGTCACAGCAGTGAGCAATGGGGATTAAACAGAAGCTGCAAAACACACAGAGAAGGAGAAAGACGGACTCTGAAATAGGCTATGACATCACAGACACGGACAACACGTTAAATAACAGAGAAAGAGAAGAGGGAGAAAAGTCGATACCTAAAAATTAAAAATAAATAAAATTAAGTAAAAAATAAAGAGAGAGAAAGCTAAAAAAAGAATCACTAGGAGTTAGTGGAAACAGTAACAAGACCCTACCTGATCGTAACTGCTTAATGCGGCCATTGTTGTTGCTTGTGTCGACAGGTAAGAAATCTTTAAACCAAGTGATTTCCGGATCCGGGTTCCCACTGGCTGCACAAAGCATGGTGGCAGTGCGTGTACGCTCAACCACCTTCAACTGTGGGCCCATGTCAATGGTAGGGAAGCCCCTGGGAATTTGATCCTCTGCAAGACAAAAGGTGATACATCGTGATGGTAACAAGTCAGATGCCCAAGATTAAAGAGATAATTGCCCATTGATCTTTTACTTTACCATATTCTGTATTTGATGAAAAGCTAATGCAAACCAGGCAGCATGGCATTATTAGACCAGGATACAGCCACAGTGCTGTTCCTGGCCAAAAGAATACACAGTCTAAGAGGCCACCAGCCTAGCAAAGAACTCAGACACATGTGATAAAGACCATGCTGACAGGATGCACAGGCCTGGAGGGACCAGTTGAGCTGGCCAGTAAGATGGGATCATCACCAGTAGAGGCACGGAGACAGGAAACTCTCCTTGAGGGAAAACTCTGGGATCTTAGCGTAGCCAGTAGATGAAAAGCAAACTAACCGGGCTAACTAAGCCGGGCTAACCTATGTGTTCAATTCTAGTATTTTTTTGGTAACTTTTAAGTAAAACTATGTATATTTTTTCACAAGCATGATATTCAACCTAAGTGATTCTTTTGTAAGAAATTTCAGTCAATCAGAAAATTATCTGAGAGTTTCCATTTCCAAAGGAAAAAAGAACCAAAGCAACTCAAAAAGCAACACCTTAGTGTAAGAAAATACTTTTCCCTGTTAAAACGATCTACACCATTTTTGGTCATTAAAAAGTTGAAGTTTCTAAATTTTGAAAATTCAATTCACCTGCAGTTCACTTCTCCATATCCCACATCAAAATTGTCCCAGGTCTTAGATCTTGAGAAAAGAAAGCCCTCTGAAACCCCCAAGCGTGACCCACACTGTCAACGCTTCCAGCCAACATTAGAAAGAGGTATAAGGGGAGTAAATGGTAATGGGAAAACATACAGAAAAGATTAAATAAAAAAAAGAAAGATATTCTATTCAAACATTTAAGGGAACATAGGTTATACTGGTGATAATTTTTAAATTACAACTCCGCTGTTTGTTTGAAGACCATTTTGAAACATTTTGACTTCCAATTAGGCCTGATGTTAATTTAATCAACAATCCCTGGTGATTTCTGATGAATTTTCATGAGCCGCAATTCCAAAATGACTCAAAAGCACAAACACCAGTGAGTTGAACATTAGAAATCATCGGATGTGGCGCATGACTTCTCCTTGAATGCCTTCCACAATTTCTGGTGTGGTCCTGCGAGTCTTGTTCAAGTCTAAGTAAGTTATAATTTCTAGGGAAAGGGCCCATTTTGATGCCTCTACTGTGTTCAGTCAAACCGATGTGTTATCCACTGCCCCACCCCATAACTTTGGGGTAAATACAATCTCCTAAATCTGACCAGCAACGTTTTTTTAAACAAGGCCCCAATTTCTCTCATAGGAAGTTCTTTACGCCCACACTGAAATTTTCACCATTTCCCACAGCCAAAAATCACGTTCATTGTAAAGCCTGTTGAAACTCTGAAATGTATTTCATCTTTTCCTCCTGAGAACTACCATAGCAGTGAACACCTATATCTGTCTTGCACTTTTTAATTAGCATCAGTTTATCCCTCTATACCATGAGCTATTCCAGTCTCATTTGTATCAATCAAGCTGGTCTGGATTGTCTGATTGTAGGAGAACCTCCAGTATTTCCAACTCTAAGAATGAGTACATCCCAACGATTAAAAGAAGTTTTTCTACTATATATAGTAGGAAAGTACTTCTGGTAGAGAGTTGATCAGAAAAATAGTTAAGGAGTAGAGAGATTTTTGAATGTGAAGAGTGAAAGAATGTCAAAATACTACCAAAGAAAAAATCTCCCAAGAAAGAAAAGGTGCCCTGAACACCCAGTCCAGGTTATTGTAGGAGAAAACTGAAGATCTCTCAGGAAAAAGTGGAGACTCTGGCTCTTGCAAACTGAGATTTACGAGGGACCAAAAGAAGTAGCTGAGGCAATCTGGGTTGATAGCTGAATTCCCTAGGGAATATTTTATTATCCCACCAGCTAGTTAGGGCTAGAGATTAAAATATTTATAAAATTAGTTAATTTCAAAGGGCTACATTTTACTGAAGCTGAAATATAGGGCTCTTCTGAGGATGCAGTAATACACTCGATTTATCTGAGTGTTTACATGTTGTCGGCTAAGCAGAGGTCTACAGCAGACAAGTATCAGAAACAGTGGTTAAGAATGAAATCTCAAGGTGATTTTTCAGGGCCCCAAGGGAATGCTGAAACTCACAAATTGAACAAAGAGTATTTTTCAAATTAGGCTATGCTCATCTTAATCTAATCCACTATTTCATCAAGCTACTCTTTATGGCTTTAAAGGTTTTGTCAATGTTTTTACATCTATAACATAGTTCTTTTGTTATTTTGAAAAAAAAAGGCAAAAAGATCAATAGCTGTTGTACCACACACATTATACCATTAAACATCTCACTTGGCAGCTATTGACACAAAATGATTCAAAGAATAAAAATAATTTACCTCAAGTGTTCTCAAGTCAACTCTACTGCCTTAGTCACCTACCAAGGAGTTTCTAAAAAAGTTCGTAGATTTTGCTGCAATTTTCCATATTTAAAACAACCAACTTAGGCCAATAAGAGTCAGGCTGGGGTTCCGGAGCTGTCTCTGTGTTTCCCAGGGCCTCGTACCACCCCTTCGTGGTTCGCTCGCTACCAGTCCCATTAGCATGCACCGGCATGGCCCTACCAGTCATTGCTTTTCCTCTCCCTGTTCATCTCTCTAAAGAACCAAGCCAATATTCTGTGCCCATCAGTGGCAAGTGTCAAAGACTTAAGTAAGGTAAGCCACTCACTAAAGACTTACCAAAAAAAAAATCTAGAATTAATAACCACTTATAAGAAATGAAGTTCTCACTTGGGGAGAGCTGACAAAATTGACTTGTGCCCTATGGAAAGCAGGCTAATACAACTGCGCGCCCTTTCTTTTCCTTCCTGGCTCATAAAGAACACTCCAGAGCCCCTTTTCATATACACAAGTGCACAACAAAGATAATCTTTCTTGCATACTAATCAGACAGAGAATGTAAAGAGCACTGCTTTCTTATTTTTAATAAGGGTAATTAAATTCTATCCTTCCCCCTTTGCACAGAACCTCTTTGAATGCACTTTCTTCATTAAATTTTCATGAGAAACATCACACTTGTAACAGATTCAAATAGTTGGGGCAGTTACATGTTGACAGTTGTGGCTTCTTTCCAATTTGATTGTCAGGTATTTGGCAATAAAACTCAGTATTCAACATAAAACAAACTGTGGAAATAATGAAATTTCTAATTGGAATGCTTATCTCTGGGTATAGTTTAGAAGATGTTAATTGCTTTTTTTTTCACCCTCTACGTTTATTAGTGGTTTATATAACACTGCCTAGGCCATTTGATGATATCGATTTTGATAGCTCATCAAATGTTTGGTACTGGGGATTTGGGGAAAAAAGCAATACCCTTTATACTTTAACCATATAAGTTTTTACAGGAAAAAGTAGCTATCAAAAATTAACAAATTATCAATATGTTAGTAGCTTTAAACTTGTACATGAGGTGAGAAAAAAAATTTTGTCTTATTCATTAATGTGCTCATTAAGCTTTAAAGTGCCTTACTTATCACTGTTCCATATTAATATTCAATCATGCAGAATTAGCTATTAATTCATCAACAATTTAAATCAGACTTGACCTTCACAAAGCCATTTGGTCTGTCATTTTGAGAGGCCATTAAAGGGCATATTACTACATACTTGTGCTTAGTGAATCATAGAAGTCATACATATTTTGTTTGGAATGGCAGCTATAATAGGCCTACAAATATAGCACATTCTTTAAATCTGTTTGGTGTCTTAATGAAATATGCTGATATGAAACTTACAATTCCATTAAAGAAAGAGAAAAATGAATGTCAGCGTTTTCCAGAGTTAACATCCCATTGCTGTTGAACTTCTGTGAATGACCCCTGACCTATCTAGGACTTGAATGTATGGGGAAATAGTCTGACATTGTTTTGTAGTCTGATGTGCTTTAGATATCTGTGAATAATCAATAGCTTTTACATAGTTTTTTCAGTAAAACTAATTTCATTGTTCATCCATAAACAATTTAATGATGCTTTTACTTCCACTCCAATTGTGCAAACCCTGAACCTCGCTTGTTTGATGAGACACTATAAAACTAAACTGCTGGCTAAGGCCTCCTTCCAAGGTGGCCCCAAGCAGTTCTTCCTGCCTAATCTTGCTAGGACTCCAAGTGAATTCAACCAGGGTGGTGGTTTTGCCTCTGGTCCCAAATCATCTAAAGGAGTTTTCTATGAAGAACTGTTTGTCGTTGTCCCATATCCTCAATTTTTCAGACTTACAGCAAAAATTTTTATGAAGAAAAATCATGTCAATTACATCAAGAACATGCTTTTCTAAAAGCAGCATTAGAAGACTTGGCAAGTAGGCCTGATCACTAAGATACTATTGACAATATAGAGAACTGCCATTGTCACCAAAGTGCCAATAAAGCAAAATCAGAATCTAGAGAAAGAATGAGCTGTTTATCCCCTCCCCCCTCTTAGAAAACTCATTACCTTCGATCACTTTTCTTAGTATCAAACAGTTCATAGTGGCTCCTCTTTAAAAGTTCTCACCTGGTGTTCTTTGTAAATCCCTATCACAGTCAAGTACTACGCTCGAATGCATAAACCCATGGAAGGCAGGGGCTCTATGTTATTTACTTTCTAACCATCACAGTGTTCAATAAACACCTGCAATGAGACATGTAAAGGGAATCATGGCGAACATTTCAGTGAGCACTCGTATGGCATCTCTCATTTCCTAATGTGCTTATTTAATGCCACTAATTTAAACAGTTTTGTGGCTAAAAATTTGGCCCCTCCAATTTGAATATAAATCTAAGAGGCAAAAACTATCTTATAACCTCTATTTTTTAAAAGTGTCATAAGTATTAGACTTACAGACTTACAAAAATAGTTGTTAATAACTGTTTTATTTTTATACTCCTATGCTTTATTTAACTAGACAACAATTTTCATCAATTGAGATATATGATTTATACTTGGTTCCTTCTTTAATTTGGTGCAGATGCTGCACTAGAAACATAAAATTCAGTGACTGCCTTTCTAACTTTACAGGTAGGCTTCTCTGATACATTGGTTTGAAGTTCCTACATGTCAAAGCTGCAACAACATAACGAAAACCTTACATGAAAGGACAATGAAATTGAAAAGAACACCATAGAATATGGACCTATACTCTGCTACCCCATCTTTAGAATACTGTGATGGAATTCTTCATGTTCAAACTAATAACAAAACCCAGATGAACCACTCAGTTATATATTGAGGCAAACACTCTTGGTCTCCTTTCACTGACAGGAGCAAAGATTTTTCAGTGGCTGGATATCACTGTGTAATCTAACAGAAGCAAAGAGGTTTGTTTGTTTCTTTGTTTTCCTAAGGATGAAGGGACTACGGGACATTTTCATTAACACAAAAGTCAAAATGTTAGATGGATGATATGAAGAATATGTTCTTAAATAAAAGTGTTAGACCTTTGAAATACACTGAAAGGCGATATATTGTGCTTCCAGAGAAACAGTACCAAACTACGCAACAAAAAGTCAGTGTGTTTTATACCTAGTATAATGTGAAAATTCTCTTGAGAAATTTAAATATATAGGTCTAAAGATGGTCAAATAATCAAGTATTTTTATGTTTATGAAAATTTTATTATATTAAAAGAAAAAGAGCCTTTAAACTATCAGTTTAAAAAAATCTACAGGATAGTCAATAAACAGCATCATTCATCCTATAGATACTTATTGAAGACCTCTTTTGCACTGGGGCTAGGCCAGACCCTGGGTATGAAGTAACCTAGAGAATCTTTAGGTTGTGATGAACTGCATCTGCATGGCAATTAGATTCTTTGTGAATCAGAACAGCACCAGCTCACAGACAGGAGGACTGGATGAGACAATGAATTAAATGTGCCTAGCACTGCCTGGCACTACTGCCTGGCATCTAGTAAAATATTCACTTACTCCAACTGAAGCTTCCACAATAGATTTAAATAGAATAGAGGCATATGACTCTAAGGCATGGTATAGCAAAAGCTGCAGCAATAAACTGTAAATGGGGAAATACTGTATGTGAGTAATAAAAAACAGGGATTATCTAAACATGCAAGTGAATTTAGAAGGTAGTATCTTGTCAAGTAACCTCTTCAGAGCTCACAAATGCCCTCATTTTTCTCCCTGAACAAGGTTTTTAGGCTTTTTGATTAGTATACAACATAAAAAGTAAATCTATATTGTCATGTGACTTGTTCCCAAAAGTGAACTTTGAAAATAGCTATTTGGAACAGAAAAGCTTTGTTGCAAATGACTGAAAACAACAAAACATTTGAGCCTTATAAGGGTTCCTTGAGGCCAAGCGAGGGTGGCATCATTTTCTGTAGAAATTATGGCTTTCTGTAGATACAAAACAGAGACTCAGCAAAATTAACTATTTGTTTCAGGTCATACATATAGCAAAAATAAAAATAACTCTTTTAACACCAGATTTGGTGTATGTTTACTTCATCATGTTTCCTCTATTCTAGTTGCTGTTCTTTGAATAAAACTTTATTAATTGGAGAGAGAAAAACATTGATTTGTTGTTCCACTTATTTATGCATTCATTGGTTGATTTGTATATGTGCCCTGACCAGGGATTGAACCTACAACCTTGGTGTATCAGGATGACGCTCTAACCAACTGAGCTACCCAGCCAGGGCCTGAATAAATAAAACTCTTCATTGAAGTCAACCCATAACAGAAGGCACAACAAAAATAATTTGAACATTTAATTATTTTTTCATATTTTAAGTGGAAAGGACTAGACACTAAAGTTCCATGGAGATAATAATTTTAAAACAGTTCTACGTTTAAAAAATCTAATATTTGATACAGATCAATGGGCCCCTCATTTGTTTAGAGTTGGCTCCAGGTAAAGACAGAATTCTGCCACACATGCTAACCAATCAAACATGGGTGAGAAATGTGTGAAAAGAAAGAGTGTAAAAGGATGCTAAATATCAAATAATTTTCCTAGGAAGTTCAAGTTCAGCACTATGTTTGTGTTTTTAACCTTCTGTAATTTCTAATTAGTTACCTAGGAAGGACTGGAAATGGCAATGCTTCTGCTTTGAGCAGACATCAAAAAGATGGTACACGGACGGGAGAAGCAGACATAAGTAGACTCAGTATATTAACTCTAGACCTTAGGCCACACAGGGGCGGGGCCAGCCACGACTGCCCCAAAAAGCTTTGTCTGAGTAGGCAGCTCTGTGTCTCAGCGGCTGGAGGGCCAAGGGGTTGCTGGTTGGAATACGCTGCTTTGTTGGTGAGCAAATGAGTTTTCCAGACATTATGTTTCAGAATAAACCGCACTATCAAACTACAATCAAGGGCCATTTCTTTCCAGAATAAAGTCCCTGAAAGGGGAGTGGGGGTGGAGAAGATGTGTCAGTTTTTCCTTAAAGAAAACAGTGTAAATAAAGCTTTTATTTTCACCATTCCAGATGGCAGCAGGGTGTAATTTGTACTGTTTTGACATCAAGACCATATTATTCAAAATCAATGTCCCTGCAAGTGAATGAATAAGGGACTGAAAACAGAAAAATAAAAAGAAATAAAAGCTAAATCAATGTTTTCTGGCAAAATTGGTCTCTGGGCTATTATCAAAATGATATTCATAAGAGTAAAATTGGAAAAAGATATAAAGAAAGTACTTTCTAATTTTAAGCGAAAGGCTACTCAAAGTTAGAAGGAAAATATCTAACACAGGAGAAAACTGTCAGTTAATGATATTTCAAATGGCATATTTAATAAATATAAGATCTATCCCCCCAAAAGTAATTATGAACAAGATACAATGACTTTTTAGTTCCAGATTCTCTTTGTAAGTTATTAGGTACAGACGGTATGCTTGGGTTAATATGGCTATCCATCAGTCAGAGAAACTTTCATTTCAGAATGGAATTAGGTGTCTCTTAGGGCAGTTACTGGGTACAAGAGTCTCCAAAGATTTCTCCTAGAATTATGCCATCCAAGAATAGAAAATTAGACATTGATAAACTGATAGGAGCCTCATTAGCAGCTACTAAATATTCTGCATACTAACTAGATAACCACAGAGCATTCCAGAGCAAAGCTACGTTTTCTGAAATATCCTTCACGTGTTGAGGAGGCACTCTTGGCACAGAATGAAGCACACTCGTTTAGAAGCAATGTATGCAATTATGCCACCGATCCTGAAGTAATGTCTACACAGCAGAACACAAATCCAGTTAGAGTTCGTTACCACTTATACGAATGTGGTGGCTGCAATTTCACATGGCATTAACTCAGTTAAACCTCTTTGTTATTAGTGCCTTGCCTTAGCAAATGATCACAACTCTTTGTGATTCAAAATTAGACAAATTCACAGCGGGGGAAAGTACCCTCTCCTACCTAGGAACACTATTCATACTTGAATAATTAAGTAAATATTTATGCTTTTATTCCCTCTTCAGGCATGCAAATCTCATGAAGATAACAAAATCTAATAACAATCCACTTTTGCAAATCTGCTTTCTATTAATTTATTTTTATGAAAAAGCAGGTGTCATGGTACTCTGTACATCATCCAATTTTTTGTCTTATTTCAAATATTAAAAAACTAACCACTTTAAATAAATATATATTTAAATCATGATATGACTTTTTAAGGAAAAATAAAAACAAAAATGTACAATGGGGTTAAAGTTCAAAAATTAAATTTCTGTGCTTTCAGAAAAAGAGACAAAAACAGAAAACAGTAAACATAGAAAAAGAACTGGGGCTGGCCCTGTGTCCGCTGTTTGTTGGCTTTGTAAAAGTTAGAGATTCTAATGAACTCAAGTCAAAGAGAGCCAAGAAAACATCCATCCTGCCTGCTTCACTATATTATGGTGAATGTAAATAAAAACAAAAGTTTTAAGCCACCAAATGTTACAAAAAACAGAAAACTAGAATGGACTGCATGGTGAACTGGAATTTCAGGTATTGGTATGAACTCATTTTTTTTAACATTTTATTTTTATATTTTTAATATATTTTATTGATTATACTATTACAGTTGTCCTATTCCCCCCGCCCCTTTATTCCCCTAGAGGAAAATGGAAGGAGGGAGAGAAACATCAATGTGTGGCTGCCTCTCGCACAACCCCTACTGGGGACCTGAACTGCAACCCAGGCATGTGCCCTGGCTGGGAGTCAAACTAGCAACCCTTTGGGTCACAGGCCGGCACTTGATCTACTGAGCCACACCAGCCAGTGCTGAGCTCATGGTTTTTAAAACATACACACTGATACAGAAATGAATGTAATTGTTAATGAGAGTGCATATACACACATACATGTCCTCTTTTTAGATAAACTGGATAGCAATGGTCACACCTAGCATCTAGACCTTTTTTCTAAATATGATTCTCTAGTGAAAAGAATCAGAGCTTCTTGGAGAAATGACTGATTCCATCCAGCACTGGGACAATGAAAGTATGAGACGTACCTAGGATACTGCTGTATAGGAGAGTACTCAAAGAATGACAGTGACATGTTAAAGACAAAGATGCCAGCTTAAAGGGGTTCTCATCAGCCAAAAGTGGGCTCATATGAATCAGAATTTTTATATATATACACAGATATATTTATACATACACACACACACACACACACATACATCTATTGACAAATTATAACATATTGAATAAAATACAAAAACTTGAGCCCATAAATGGATGGATGAATATTGAAACGTTTCAGAAGGAATGGTATATTTGCATAGTCTCAAAGTAACATCTCATATTAATTTATTAAATATAAATGGAAAGAGTAACTTTATAATAGAGAAGGCTCACAGAAATAACATTGATCAAAATATCAAAGTTAACATCAATAATCAGATAAATCAAAATTATGTGTTGAAGAAAACACAGTATTTTTACTTCCATGATATTTGCTGTAGACTAAATGTTCGTATGTCCCCAAATTTATGTTGAATCCTAGGGTCTAACAGGATGGCATGGCACAGGAGGTGGGGCCTTAGGAAGATGATTAGTCACAAGCATGGAGAGCTCCTACGAATGGGACTCCTGTCCCCGTGAAAGTGGCCCCAGAGAGATCTCGCACCCCTTCCACATAAGGACGCATACAGAAGAGGGTTCTCTGTGACTTAGGAAGCAGCCCCTCACCAGACAACAAAAGTGCCAGTGCCTTGATCCTGGACTTCCCAACCTCCAGAACTATGAGAAATAAATCACTGTTGTGCATAAGCCACTCGGTCTACGGTACTTTGTTACAGCGGCCTACACAGGCTAAGACGATATTACCGCCACAGATCCATCACCTACACAGGATCGTGAGTAAACATCAGCAAAACATCTCAAATGAGAACAGATTCATAAAGTAACAGCCTTGTTATGCTCAAAATTATCAAGATGAGCAATGTCAAGGGGAGACTGGAGAAATACCAGACTGAAAATCAAGGGCAAAGTCTAATCTTGAACCTCTGAGGACAGCTAGAGAAACCTGAATAGGGACAACTGGCAAACCCCAAACGGCATAACTGAGGACACGTGGTCTGGGGCTAAGGGGGTGTGAGGATCACAGGCTGTGATGCACTAGTGTTACTTCCTGATGTGGGAGGCTGCGTCCTAGGTAGGGAGGAGAATGTCCTTGTTTGGAGGAAATACACTATTTGAGGGTGATCATGCGATTAGTTTTCTCTCAAAGAGCTGAGAAAAAACAGTTCTTTGTATTGTAATTTCCACTTTTTTAATGACTGGGATTGTTTCAAAATTTAAAATCATTTATAAGTAACTCATTATAATGATTTTATATCATGAATAAATGAGACTGTAAAAATCTCTAGATTATCTTATTAATATCTAAGTTGTGCAAGAGTTATTCCCAAAGCTTTTGGTTAGTTGGATGTATCGGGTATTTTTGTTCTGACTGAAAAATATCCCCCCAAATACATTTCCTCTGAAATACTCTTGAACTCCAAGGCTAATTAAATGACATTTCAGTTGTAATCAAATTCATACTATTGTTGATAATACCATAAAACTGATCTGAAAAATACAAATTCTTACAAAATTAAGACTTACAAATATTTAATTATCAAACCTGAATGATGAACAACAGTAAGCAATATGTCAAGAGCAAGGCTCAAGCTCATGAAAATAAAATATAGAGAGATCAGTACTCAAAAAAAAATTTACATTCACGATTTTTGTTCAGAGACATGCAAACAAGAAATTGATAGACCCCTTATTGTCTCTCTAAGCATCTGATAAATTTTAAGATAGAAAAATGAAGTTTTTGATGAGCTCCCTTCCAATTAAAACATCATCGACTTAAGACCCAGAATAATTTCAGGAATCCACATGTTGGTTCCTAACGCACGCTTTTGGAATTTCTCAAGAGAAATCCACCCTCCCCTCTAGCTTTTCAGCCCTCCTCCCAGACCCAGAACGCAGTGAATAAAATGCTCGTTATCCTGTGGTCTTTAACCGTTTATGAGAGTGGGGGCAAGAGAAGCAAGCACAAAAACAAAGTGACTCACACATGTCTAAATAATTTTTTTGACAAGAACACTACACCGTTTCAATCCACCCGTAGCATTTCTCACAGTTCGAAAGGCAAACTGTGGTGATTATTTGTTTTACTGGAAGGAAGAAGACAGATCCTGAAAACAGAGGTTGTAACAGTTTTCTCCAGGAGAAATAATAAATATCAAATCTGAAAACACCAAATATTATATATAAATTGTTTTACTGTATAGAATAAAAACTACAAAGCACAAAAATAAACCTTTAACCATAACTTAAGTTTCAAGAATGCATTACCCATGGAGGTGAATAAATTTCCCCTAAATACAACTAATTTTCTTATTATATGGTAAAAGTGAGCCTGAATTTAACACCAAAGAATTACCAAATGGAAGTTATTTATATTTGTCAGTGTATGAGACTTTTTCTTAAAAGTCTTTGGAATCACAAGCTGTCAATTTATGAAACTACCCAAAAGAAACATAACTGGGATTTGTTTCTTTTTTCAATTTTTGAACTCTCCTCCCTCTTTATATAAGCTTACTTTTAAAAATGCTTTATTTAAATGAAAACATAGGGTAGAAATTTATTCAGTATGTCTTAATATATCAAAATATTAATATGGTACTCACCAGGAGGTCAGACATCTAGAAAATAACCAGGTAGAGGAAAAACTACCAAAAAATCCCAAAATCAGCACTGAAAATTACATACACACAGAAATCTGCTAAAAGGGATATCAGTCCTCTACATGTAAAATTCTAAAGGCTTGACTTTATTTAATGGCTTGACTCAGCAAATTAGAAAAAAAATTAGGCAAAGCCTGAGGGAATTACATAAAGGACTGGTCAATTTCCTCGCAGCCGCCATAAGGTAAAGGAGAGTTGTAAAGGTAGAAGTAAATGTGCGTTTTAGGACGGTATGTTGCTTATCAAAGTGCCATTTTCAAAAAATACCTTTTCAACTACAGTGTGAAAAATAAACTGATGCAGAGAAAAACCGGGGCGGGGGAGATAGGGAGGCCATTGGAGATGACTGTGTTAGCCCCGTGGCAAAATAAGGGTAAATCCCGACCAGGAAAGTGGTGAAGTAGATGAGAAGTTGAGAGTTGAGAATATTTTTTTTTTTCAATTTCAGCTTTAATGAGGTATAATCAACAAATAAAATAGTAAGATGGTTAAAGTACACATCATGGGGATGACTTCATATACATATATACTGTGAAAGCTGAAAATAACTTCAAGGTCCAATTTATAGGGCCTGGAGGTATTCTAAGAATAGGGAATGAGGGAAGATGACCGGGGATGGTTTTCTAAAAATATGTGATGGATTTGTGTAACATATTTCCAGTCATGCCTTCCCCTAGGGAACGATGCTACACATCTGGGGTACCTACATCACAGATGCCATGAGCCCCGGAAGGCTGGGCTCTGTCTGTCTGCCTGTCTTTGACTCACCAGAGCAGCTGCCTTCAGGGCGGAGCACAGCACTAACTACAAAGTAACTATATGCGCCAAGTGAATACTGACTCAGCTTTACCTTCAGGAGCTGAAAGAAGGGCTGGACTATTAGCCCATTTGCATTCCTTATGTCTCAGGGTGAATGCAAGAAAGTACTGACTCTGTCTACACACGTGAGCTCAGCACTCTGACTCTGGACGTGCCAGGGGTTCTCTGAGCACCAACCTAGAATAAGATGGAGATACCTATGGATTTAACCATTTTCCCCAACAACAGCTCAATTCCTACAATCTGAAGACAGTGGGCATGGCGGAGTAGTTTCCCTTTAGCCAGAGAAGAGCATCACAGTCCATGGCTTCCTGAATAAAAGGGAAATCATCTGAGCATGAAGACATTAAAAATCTCTTTAAAGATAACTTGTGGCTGCTGCGTTTAAATATGCTACATGCCAATTAAAAAGACACAAGTTTCCAATGGCAAGGTATTCCTAAGTGATACAATAGACCTTTCTCTTTCATGTGGAAAACAACCAGAGTTGTTCGTTTTCATTTAGTTGCAGTAGACTGACATACTGTTACAAATTTAGGAAACATACGATCTCTAATTCTTAACAAAATGACAGTAACCTGACAGGTGAAAAAATTACAATATTTTGGCCTTGAACTCACTGGCACAAGGAGCCAACATAACCTGCAGCCCTCCCCACAGCACAAGCAGATACTTTGTGTGTGGACTGCAAGACCCAGGCTCCTTCAGCTGCCCAAGGACCATGGCTCTGAGGCTGCTGGGTGACGCATACATTACTAAAGGAACGGAGAGTGCCCATTTCAGCCACTGGTCCCTAGAATAACTCATGCTATGTAGGTGTTGATTGTTATAAAGATAAAATAATGTGCAATACAACTTTGTAAAATATACATGACAGGTTTCAGGGCAAATTCTAATCAAGTGGCCAGATTTTACAGGTTTTCAGGAACTAACTCAGAGGAACATAAAATGTAGTAAGAAGTGTTTACCCATTGAGAAAAGCTCTTTTTCAATAAAGCTTTTTTCTGCCACAGCCCCTCCCCCTCCCGTGCCGGGAGGACCTGGGCTGCGAGCCTGCAGACCCCCGTTTACTGAGAACACACCTCACCTACCACCTGAACTTAGCTGTCTGAATCCTGACAGGTCTGCTCCTTGGGCAACAGCAGCCAAGCCACTCAGTAAAGCCAACCTTCTCCTCACCTTGGTGATTATCAGTGATGTTCAGGTTCACATACAAACTCCTCCTAAAGCCTGGCTACTGTACCTTCCTGAAACCTGGGGAGTGGGGTTCTAGAAAAAAATCTTCCTGGGGTATCAGTTCTCCTGGTAAGTTTCTAATATGGTAGAGATTTAAGAATATTCCAGCACCTACTTTCATATCTAAAAGTTTTTGTCATCATTTGTGAGATGAAAAAAATGCAGTGGAAGATTCAGAACTATGTTGGCTAACTCTCAACTCTGTTTTACTCCCAGACATAATTTCTTCCTTTATATATGAATCCACTTCTTGGCAGGGAGAATATTTGTCTTAGTACTTAAATTCCACCCATCAAGAAGCCTGTTGCTTTGTGCAGACATATGGTGACACGTTCTAATCACTTGACTTTCAGTTGTTCTATCTCACCGGGGCCAGAGTGCATCGGGGGTGTGTGGGCGCCAGCACCCCTACTGTGTTTATGACTAAATCTCTTTCCTTCTGGGTTATTCTGCAAAAGGTACATGCTAAATGAAAAATTTCTCATTAAAATTATTTATGTATTGTTAAACATGAGATCATTCGGAGGGTAACTGCCATTCTGATATAATATGTATATGATGCTGGACCCTAGAACATAGTAAACTATAATAGATTTTATTTATTATAAAACCACAGTGATGTTTTTAGAAGAATGGCTATGCAGATCAGCTAAAGCCAACGCAGTGCTTTTTGGTGGATATTCTGAAGTGTTTAATCATTTGCAGTGACTGAATCTATACAGACATCACCTCATTTAGTTACCAAAGTTCATATGACTCTTTAATCAGTTAATTTTTTATGGAGACCTTTTGTTTTAAATTAAATGAATGATATAGATACTTGCTTATAATTTCTTAAAATATTTTCAGGTTCAAGTGATTATATCTATACTTTATGTCATAGATCAGCAATTCTCTGATTTCCCATTAATCCTGTTTAACAAGTGATTCACCATACTTCATATACACTGAAGCTGAAATTTCAGGTGCTCCCTTTGCCATCTCAATGTAGAGGGTGACCGGCCTATCCAAACACATATTACTATCTCCTCAGCTTTCTTAAGAGTATGTACAAACTTGGCCTTGACAAGAATCAATGTTAAAATCTGCAACTCCACTCGACCAACCACGCAGTTGTGCTTTTGTCTCTGCATAGCAAGGATCTGGGCCTCCAGCTGATGGACAAAACTTGTCACAGCTTGGCTGGAGAAGCAATCATCACAGATAATTAGCTGAATACTATAATCTCATCCACTCTTCCACGTAATATAAAAGTGATCTTTTGGTTAGATGATCAGGAACGAGAACTATTTTCTGCTGTTTACTGGAAAACTAGTTGTGCTGAGTTGTTCTGGAGTATAGCTCCCCGGGCCACAATGAGGGACTTTAATCAGCAATTGTCCTAAGCAGTTAAAGGGAGTAAACATGCATTATGATGCACAGAATTTATTTACAACAGGACACTGTTTTCATTCTGAAAAACCAGGGGAGAAATCTTTTTTCCCTGGTTTCGGTTTCAGGAATAATTATAATTTTTCTCAAAATTTTTATTTTATAGACATTAGTCATCTGTGTCATAGGTTTACTCTTCCTCATTTTCAGAGCTGTTCAAAGATATAAAGTGAAAACTCTGGTCTACTTCTAGCACAGGCACAGAAAGAAGTCCATGGCACGTGTTCAAACTTCACTCCTAACATCAACTTATCTTCCTACGATGCTTTCTGGTTCCACCAGGGCAATCTTTTATCTCATAATAGTTAACATTCCTTTGTAAATTAATTTTATCTCTCTCTGAAATGAGGTGATAATAGACACAAATATATAAGTAATGTAAATAAGATCTTTCAAAATATATAATGAGCCCTGGCTGGTGTAGCTCAGTGGATTGAGCATGGGCTAAGAACCAAAGGGTCCCTGTTCGATTCCTAGTCAGGGCACATGCCTGGGTTGCAGGCCGGGTCCCCAGTGAGGGCCATGTGAGAGGCAACCATACATTGCTGTGTCTGTCCCTCTCTGTCTCCCTCCCTTCCCCTCTCTCTAAAAATAAAAATAAAATCTTAAAAAAAAATCTAATGAACAAAAGAGTTGATCTCCAAGATGTCAAGAAACATGGAAACAAACCAATCCACATAGCCACAATAATCTAGGAGAAATGTTAAAAGTTATGATAAACCAAATCCAAGGTCATTACAGCAAGCTTCCTAGAGAGAATGGCATGAGAACTGGTTTGGTGAATACCAACTTGAAGGAAAGATAAAAGGAAGAAGGGATGGAGAGAAGTATAAAAAGGCAGAGTAGCTTAAGTGTTGTATGTCTTTTTCAGGTAAATCACTTTAATTAATATATTCAGTCCATAATAAAATTGAATGAATGTGTCTCCTATAAATATATAATGTGCCCAGAATGTTTGTATAGAGCACATTCTTACATTAGTTGAAAAAATTACATTCACATATAACATCAACTAGCAGTCCTATTTGTTCAATTTAATAAACATTTGTTAATTGCCTCTCAGACTCTTTATACCGAACGTCAGTTAGCACTTGAGGGGTCTGAGAACAGTCCCTCCAAGGTCTTGCAGGACAATGGTGGGAACATGCATGTGAACAGAGGAAGTCTCTGTGAGAGGCAACTGCTAAGGGAGCACAAACGGACGAGTAAGGAATTTTGCCGGAGGTCCTGACACCAGACCTAAAAGCATGAGTAGAATTCCGGTAGACAGGAATGTGTTAAGGACTTCAGCTCAGGGAAGAGTATGATCCAGCTGCAGAGATACTGACCACGGGGTGTATTTGGTGTGAAGTGTGGGCTCTGGTTGGTAGCTTTTCTCTGGGGAGAGGGTTAGGAGTACGGTGTGGGGAAACGTGTTGAAGCGTGATGTGGAGATGGTCAACGAGGGCCAAATGTGGGAACCCGGAAGGGTTGTAGGGTTTATTTGGCAGGAAGTATGGAGCTTGATATTTTTGAACCAAGAAAGTGAGAGAAAATCTTTCATGTTCTAAAACACAATCTTTGTCAAGGGAATTTAGTGGTCTGCAACAAAGAGCAAGGTCAGTTAGAAGGTGGCTGTATTCTTTTTAATGCAAGTTAATGACATGTGTGTTTGGACTTGATTCCTGGAAGAGCATGGAAGAGAGGAAGCTAGATACACGTTGCAGAAATATTACAAAGATTAAGGGAGTGTTCGTTTTATTTAAGGGGAAACACCTGGGGTAAAAGTAAGTCTCAAGTTTCTAGTTTCCTTGTCCCTTGGTGAACAGTTGTGAGTAGCAGGGATGGATGATGTCATCTAATAGGAGAGACAGAAAGACATAGGGAGAACTCAAGATGTGAAATACAGTTTTGAGTATCATTCACGTGGCAGTGATAGTTAGAGTCTTGTGGATGGATGAGAGGACCCAGGGAAGAATTTACGGTATTAGTCATAACCAGATTTAAGGGGTTTAGCATGATAATTTCCTAAAGTAACTTTAATTTGTTTTATGTAGATTTAACTCACTATATCACCTGGAATACTTTCACATGCTTGTCTGTAAATGAAGTAGACTGTTGACAAATACTCAAGTATTTTTTTCCATAAAGTGACAACTTTGCTAATTTCTATTAAATAAAAAAAATCGATAGGAGTAATTACATGTTTAAGGGTTGCAGACCTTAAACATAGATAAAAATGTGTGCATATTTGCCTTGTAAGGATGGGCATATGAGAACACAACACAAATTTTGACACAGTAAAATAAAATAAGTAAAAAAAACAAAAACAAAAACAAAAAACCCTAAAGGAAATTATTTAAGTAGACAGTATAAAATCATTCAAGTTATAAATTAGCCAGAAAAGAAAAATAGAAAACTCCAATGTTAACTTAGGATATCAAACCACCTGTCTTTTATTTTTTAAAATGATTCCAAAAGAAGGATACCATTTTCATCTCTTGCTTCAAGCTATGTAATCATGCAAAGAAGGTGCCAATGTTTCAAACACATCCATTTAGCTTATCTATATTCAGATCTCTGTTCACATACTAATCCAATGTGAATCATCTGAAAGGCTATTAAAAAGGGCCATTGAAGTTAATTTAGGAGTGCAAGACTAATACAAACATCATTGATTAACCTAAACAAAACTAAGCTCAAAGCAAAAACCCTAACAGGGAATCATTCAGAGTTGATGGAAACAGATGGTCTCCCCACTTTTTATTGTATATCCAGAATTTTGAAATATGGAAGGCTTAATCTATGTTGCTAAAAAATAATTCTCTGTATACAAAATTGTGTTCTTCGTGTTCTACAGGCTTATATATTTTCTGGCATTTGTAAGAAGAGGCCTACATTCCAAAATACATATTTTCAGAGGCCTACATTTCAATATACCTAATTTAGCACATGCAGTTTACATGTATGTGGTGCCTTCCATATTTGAAGAGCTGCAGTAGATAGTGTAATGCATGTATAGTGCTCAAAAGTAGATATGTCACCGAGTACGTATTTACCACTACTCCTACCACGTTGTATGAGGTAAAAAGGAAAGCGAAAATATAGTCTATGTTCGGTATAAATGGTGGCTTTTGAGACCTATCTTTGAGTCCAAATACATTTCAGTTGGCGAAGGCCTATTTGACAATCCATCCACTTGAACGCACACATATGTGTGTTTATACATAAATACATATTCTCCAACACAATTTGTGGTAAAATAGCATCCCGTCTGAGAAGATACCATATTTTTCAGTCACTTAACTAAAGCTAAATCTTATCAACGAGAAAACCAGAAATAGCGTATTATATAATTTATACTATAAAAAACACCACCTAGGGTTTCTTGAAGGGCACTCTGGCCACCATGGTCTACAGAGTTGACACTGAGAGCTCCTGACAAGAACACCCAAGACATTTATATCTAGTGCTCAACTGTTCTGCAAATTTAGCCCTTAGTCACGTCATTTAAACTAGAGAATTAGGAAAGCAGCAGCACCTGAGCAGAGTATGAAAAGAATATTTCTTCCATGTGCTTGCCTTTGAAAGCGAACTTATTCTGTAGCTGCCATAAAAATTATTCACCACAACTGACAGCAAATATCAATTCTGCCTAGAAAGTAAGGTTGAATAAACTTTACTCCTGGCATGTCTTTGATACATGGATGGAAAAGCTCCTCTAAAAGTACCGGTAAGACTGTAACTTGAGGATGGTTTTTGCTCAGCAGAGATCTTACTCCCTTTGAACATTTTCTTCTTTTTCTTTCCTAATTATTCCAAAAGGTTCATTTTCCAATGACTGGTAATCTCTTAATTGAGCTTAACTTCCTCATGATTCATAATAAAAACATATTTTGTCTTTACCGTTTTTCACAATCTAGAAGCCTCATAAGGAAATGTCTCCTTTATAGGATTATTCTCCATCAAGTGACTTTCAAGTTTTTACAATTTGACTCATTGAATTCCATCCCTGTTTCTTCCATATCACATCAATTTCTTGTTTTCAACAATAAAAACCCTCATTATTATAGGTAAGAGAGTGAATGTAGGTCTTTTTCTCTTTTTCCACACTTTCCCATTAAAAATAAACAAATAAGAACAAAAAACAAAGATTAGTGATTCCTAAAAGACTGACAAAGATGCAAGGCTGACAATTATTCAGCAGCCTGAAGAACCAGTCATAAATGGCTTCACATTCCAACTTATATGGGAGATTTGACCATTTTCAATGACTCATTATGAAGGAAAATCATTAACTGGCATTCCCTGAAAATCACTAACAATATCTCTGCAGAATTTGTATGTCTAATAATTCAATTCTCCAAGTATAATGAATACTCCCAAAAAGTCAACTTTGAGTGACACTCAACGCTTCTTTACTGGGAACAAACATGCACAGGCTTCACTGAAGTCCCATCAGCAGAATCAAGCCCTGGAACAGAACAAACTAGAAATGGGATGCAGCCAGCCTGTTCCAAATAAAGAGAGGATCACGGGTTGAACTAAGCAAAGAAGTATAAAAATATCATGCATATTGGGATTTGGGTAGAACTTCTCTGATTGTATTTCAGTTGTAGCTAAGACCTAAACTGAAGATAGTGGTAATACCAACCTCTACCCACTACCTATTTTAAAACACACTATCAACAAACTGGACTGACAGGTGATGGAAACAGATACCTCCTGGCAGGGCTTCTAAGAGGTGACAGAACTGATCTACTAATAATGATACCCAAGGAGATCCACATCCTATCCTTTGGACCAAGCCCTGATCTCTAGAGAATAGGAAGAGAAAGAAAAGTCAATAGATACTCAGGAAGTACAGAGTTCTTCCTCTCAGGGAGAACTGTGGTATAGTTTGAGGTATCTGCTTGAAGGGGAGATTGGTAGCAGGTTCCTCTTCTTGGTGTTGGCATTGACCAGCATAAGCTAGTTTGAGAGAATGCTGCTTGTGTTCCTTGGGTTTGGTAGCCACTTTGCTCACAGAGTGCTGAGAAAGGAAGTCCCACTCAAGTATCTGGAAAGCAGACAGAGGCATTCCTACCAACCCACGTCCCTGTACTCCTCAGAGGTCGGAGACACGGTCCTGGGGCATTCTTGCAGCTTCAGGAGAAGAGTCATGACAATAAAGGGTGGGCCAAGCCACAGGACTCCCAGCTAGAGAAGGGGCTGGGCAGTATGCACAATGGCTGGGATTGAATACATAACACTATCCTTCCTGAAAAGGTCAGGTGCATTGTTGGAGGCAAGAGCAAACCAAATATGAGCAGAAGAATAGTTAGCCTTTCATCTGCTCTCCATGGCAGATGGAAAATGCCTATAAACTCTGAATCAGAGATGGCCATATGACCTGCTTTACACTGTGAGACATTAGTAAATGTGATGCAAGCAGACACTTGGCATGTCATTGGACACTGGCGCTGCTCTTGTGAAACTTACAGCAGCCACTCTGGAAAAAAAAAGAAAAAAAAAACTTCCAGAGACATGTGGCCTAATTGCCTCTCTTCACCACAGTCAATAGCCTGCCGACCTCCAGATATGTGAATGAGCATATTCCACCATTATCTAGCCATCAGCTCCTCCGCTACATGACCACAGATGCAAGAGAGAGCTGTACACGTTAGTCAAGCTGGCCCAGACTAGAATAACTGCCCAACTGAACCACATAATTTGAAGAATTGTTAGAATGGTTGCCATTTTAATCTTCTTGTAACCAAGAGTTGGGAAAAACACAAATAGCTTGCTTTACAAGATTTAGTATGTCTTTCTACAAATATCAACTGAACTCTGATCCTCGATCAACTTTAAAAAGCTACAACGGTTTTTCTTAAACTGTTTCTTTACAAAAATAACAGAAGACAAAAAGAAAAATATAAGCACAAGAAAGCCCTCTAGGGAAGCAGAAGATAGTCTCCGCAGAGTTGCGCTCACCTTGAGCAGTTTGGAACAACCTGAACAATGGGCCTAAGTCACCTCGTGTGGTACAAAAACGAGCAGCATATTACTTCACTTTAACTTATTTTCTGGAGAGTTGAACAGATGAAGCACATTAATTCCATTCTAAATTATCTCAATACTTCATTTATCAACCATTTTCTAGACTCATACTCTATGCAAACCACTGAACCACCTACAAGGAGAAAATTGTGATAAGTAAGATGGAGATTTAGAAAAGACATGGGAGAGGGGAGCTGAGTGTACCTTCAGGACAGGTACAAGGCTGGTCATTGCAAAATGTATGATCTCTTTTGATGGCCACAAAACCCTGTAAGATTCCTCATTCTTATGATGTATTAATAGGCTCAGAGAAAGCACATAACTGTTTTAATAATGTGTGACCTTACTGTTAGCCTGACAATTCTCAATCAAGTGAAAAGCCTCAGTTAAGCAGATGAAGCATATACTCTACAAGGAATAAGATGCAGGGGCTCCTGAAAATACAGAGGGAAAAAGATCACAGATTACAGCCAAAAAGAGGAGGATTACAAAAGTAAAGCTTTGTTAACAGGGAAGATGTTGAGTTACACTTTAAATAATAGAAATAAATCTATTGTTGGAAATGGGATACAATTTTTTTTTGTTTTCACATCATAGAAATATATGTAGAAAAATTTCAAATGTAGAAAAATAAAACAGGAAAATAAATTTCTTGTTCACCTGCTAAATACAGCCATGAATAGCCTTTGGTCAAGGTACTTACATTGGGAGTGTACTATATGCAGGGTATGTATATCAGAGATATACAAATAGTCTAGAAAAAGAGCAGCAAGTGGTTTAGTTTGATTGACAAAGAACACATCCAAACAGCAATGGTGACACTTATTCTTTAAAAACTTAAAGTATGGACATTGAGTGATAGGCTAACCAACTGTAGCCTTTACTGAGGTAAATTAAATGACTAGGAATACACTGAGATATACTTTTGTAAAGGTTATACTAAAAAATAAAATTAGGACTTCCGGCCAAGATGGAGGCACAGGTAGACACACTGTGCCTCCTCGCACAACCAAAAGAGGAAAAACAACAATTTAAAAAACAAAAGCAGCCAGATCTGACAGAAAACTGAACTGAGTAGAAGTCCAACAACCAAGGAGTTAAAGAAGACACGTTCATCCAGACCCGTAAGCAGGGCAGAGCCAGGTGGAGAGCACTCGGCAGGACGGCTTGTGGAGTGGTACAGGCGGTGCTCCAGCTGCCCAGAGAGGCCGTGGGGGGCGCGCCTGGCCAGAACGCTGCGGGCGCAGTTGGCGAAACCGGGGCTGAGACTGGTGGACTAGGCAGTCCCTCATTTGCGCACACAGATAAACCAGGAGGAAAAGCTGGGGAGCGGAACAGACCACGTTGCCCACCAACGCAGGGAAATAAAGCCTCAAACCACTGACTGAAAACTCCTGTGGGGGTTGAGATGGCAGCAGGAGGAACTCCCGGCCTCACAGGAGAGTTCGTTGGGGAGACCCACAGGGACTTGGAACTGTGCAGGCCTGCCCGCTCACCCCGGAGCCAGCAAAGAAGGGCCCAACTTGCTTGTGTGTATCTGGGGAAGTGCAGAGGACAGAGCAAGCGCCATTGTTCTCTCAGGCCCCGCCCCCACGGACTGCGTCACAAAACAATGGTGTGGGTTACCTCACCCTGGTGAACACCTAAGGCTCCGCCCCCTTAAAGTAACAGGTACACCGAGAAAAAAAATAGCCCAAATGAAAGAACACATCAAAGCTCCAGAAAAAATACAACTAAGCGACGAAGAGATAGCTAACCTATCAGATGCACAGTTCAAAACACTGGTAATCAGGATGCTCACAGGATTGGAAGAAAGATGGTTGCAATTAATTGAACAAATGACGGATAAAACAAAGGAAATGAGGGAAAATCTGCAGGGAACCAATAGGGTTGAGAAGGAAACTGGAGTGGACCAGCAGAAAGAAAAAAACATCCAACCAGAAAAGAATGAAGAAACAAGAATTTAAAAAACTGAGGAGAGGCTCAGAAACCTCCAGGACATCTTTAAATGTCCCAACATCCGAGTCATAAGGGTTTCAGAAGGAGAAGAGGAAGACCAAGGTATTGAAAACTTATTTGAACAAATAATGAAGGAGAACTTCCCCAAGCTGGTGAAGGAAATAGACTTTCAGGAAGTCCAGGAAGCTCAGAGAGTCCCAAAGAAGTTGCACCCAAAGAGGAACACACCAAGACACATCATAATTACATTACTCAAGATTAAAAATAAGGAGAGAATCTTAGAAGCAGCAAGAGAAAAGGAGACAGTTACCTACAAAGGAATTCCCATAAGACTGTCAGCTGATTTCTCAAAAGAGACCTTTCAGGCAAGAAGGGGCTGGAAAGAAGTATTTCAAGTCATGAAAGAAAAGAACTTACATCCAAGATTACTCTATCCAGCAAAACTTCCATTTAGAATGGAAGAGTAGATAAAGTGCTTCTCAGATAAGGTCAAGTTCAAGGAGTTCATCATCACTCAGCCTTTATTATATGAAATGTTAAAGGGATTTATATAAGACCTGGAAGGATATCAACAGGGGAGTGGTAGGGAGAGAGAGCGGGAAAAGGTGCAGAGAATAAGTAACATAAATGGTAGGTGGAAAACAGACAGGGGGAGGTTAAGAATAGTATAGGAAATGTAGAAGACAAAGAACTTATGTGTATGACCTATGGACAAAAACTAAAGGGCGGGGGAATGGGGGGGACGGGAAGAAAGGGGGGAAATGGGACAACTGTAATAGCATAATCAATAAAATATATTTTTTAAAAAAGAGAAAAAAATAAAGTTAATTCTGGGACCAAAATTCATTCATTGCCCAATAAATATTTGTTTATTTTGACCTGTTAGCTTAAGTACTACAGAGCAGTGATTTTCAGTCTTTTTCATTTCATGGCGTGCATATTCTGCAGCACACCAAAAATATATTATATTTTTACCAAACTAACAAAAATTAGGTATAATTTTGATTCATTGATACTGGATGGCTATTGTTGTGTTGGCTGCTGTCATTTTTTCACTGACAATCTAAGGCAAAGGAGGTCAGTGCCTACTGACTAAATAGTCAGGTATTACATGCATTAAAACTTCACACTGATCAGAATGGCTACCATAAACAAATCAACAAACAGTAAGTGCTGGCGAGGTTGTAGAGAAAAGGGAACCCTAGTACATTGTTGGTGGGAATGCAGACTGGTGAAGCCACTCTGGAAAACAGTATGGAACAGAGGAAAACAGTATTTCCTCAAAAAATGAAAAATGTAACTGCCTTTTGACCCAACAATTCCACTGCTGGGATTATATCCTAAGATTCCTGAAACACCAATCCAAAAGAACATATGCACCCCAATGTTCAAAGCAGCACAATTTACAATAGCAAAGTACTGGAAGCAACCTAGGTGCCCATCAGTAAATGAGTGGATTAAAAACTGGTACATTTACATGATGGAATACTATGCAACAGAAAGGAGCTCCTACCCTTTGCAACAGCATGGATGGAACTAGAGAGCATTATGTTAAGTGAAGTAAGCCAGGTGGTGAAAGACAAATATCATACGATCTCACCTATAAGTGGAACCTAACAACAACAACAAAAAAACTAACAAGCAAGCAAAATATAACCAGAGACACTGAAATTAAGAACAAACTGACAGTAACCAGAGGGGAGGTGGGAGGGGGAGGATGGGGGAAAGAAGGGAAAGGATCATCAAGGAACATGAATAAAGGACCTATGGACAAAGCCAAAGGGAGGAAGGATTGAGGGTGGGACGGGGGAAAGTGGTGGCGGGAAAGTGGAGACAACTGTACTTGAACAATAATAAACAAATAAACAATAAATAAATATTCTTGTGGCACATGGGTTGAAAATCGCTGCTCTAGAGGTAACAAGAAAATATGTCAAGCACATTGAAGTTCACATACCTCATAACACACCAACACATTTGTGTTTTTCATTCTTTTTTCAAAATCATTTTTACAGACTTTGGTATGGTGAGAGTAAACTCACTCAGGATCAAAATCCACCATCTTGAAAGAGTGGTCTCTGCACCTACAAGTATATGACTTAACTATTGAGAAATCCAATTGTTTAGATGGAGATATCTATCTATACATAGATACGTGTATATATATCACTTCTTTCAAGACAGTAGCTTTCAATTTGCTAAGTCTTGCTATATAAAAAGAACTCCCAGAATAAATACAGATGTTCTCTAAAATCTAAGGCTGAAAGAGAAAAAGAGCAACAAGACCTTATTCAGTAATCTCTTATAGTTTAGTTTTGGCAAGTTGAGATTAATGTAAAAGATGTTACTATGCTTATTTTCAGAAAGATTTTTTATTTTAATCCACGTGAACTTCCCCCTGGAGAATTCGATGTGAAATCCTCCATCCAAACTTCTCAGAGGAAGCACTGGCTTTGACTGGCAAGAGTATCGTGAGCCTCGCTGCCATCTGGTTAAACATCATCTTCCCTTGGACACCTCCCAAAAGTGGGATTTTATTTCTATTCCGGACACCACTTCGAATGCAGCTTCCAATGCTCAGGAAGAGTCAGGGGGGCAGTCAATGCAATGTCAACTTTCTAGAGACAGAGTCTACACATGCAGGGAAGCACTCGGATGGTGCCGATGGATGAAATGTGGGCAACAAAAACACTGAGAAGCTCACCACTTGATGAAGGTTAAGGTCCATCCTAGACTTTTTATTGTCACCTTCAGGGCAGCTGGGAAATACAGAAATGGGACAGAGCAGACTCAAATCTGGGAAGACATCTCCACTTCTGACACAGAGCAGGGACAGATGGATGTAAAGAATGTGTCTTGGCTGATCTGGAAAGAGCATGCTATCATTTGGGAAAACATCTGGGCTGTTGCATTGTTTTGCAGAAGAGGAGGCCATAACTCCAAGCTTTCTCACCCTGTTTAAGATTTCTGTCATTCTTCCAGTACTCTGTCGTTGGGAAAGCTAGAAATGCATTTGAAAATCACTACAAAATTAATGGCATTTTGTGTGTAAATGTCTAGTTTCTCAGTCTGCATTCAACTTTACCACGTGTAGAACACATGTCACAACTAAATTGGGCCATGTTTCGTTACTCACTATGGGTCCAAATTGAAATTCTGCTATAAAACACCCAAAATAAACTTAACCATGAACATTTTTCGAACAGTCTGTGGCTGAATGTACATGGCTGTGTGATACACACTAACCAAAAAAAAATTTTATCTGAGGCCAATAAATAACTTTTAATCCTTAGAAATGAGTTAGACTACATATAGTATTTTTAAGACCACCAAAATAAATTGTATGAAAGGCAGAGATTATCCAGCTAATGCTGGTTACATGTCTGTATGTATATATTTGTATGGTTTATATTTCTTTATATCTATTGGAATAAATATGTATTTTGTTATTAATATAATCATGCATTTCCTTTCTGTCCAAGAAATCCCACCTTCTACATACAAGGGTCTGTAATGTTTGGGGCCACTTTCACTATGCACTTAGTTTTCACTATGCACTTAGTTATGCTTCTGGTTTAGAATGCTGGAATTGATTTTTAATAGGTATAAATTTATAAGGTCCCAAACTTGAGAAACCTGAAATTAAAGCATCTGGATTGGTAAGGAGGCTAAAGGAGATGATGCCGGTCACAGAGCTGAACCCATGTCTGTCACTGACCGTACAAAGGTGAGCAGCCAAGTAAATTACAAAGGCAGGCCAACCGAAGGTCCCAAGGTCACCTTTACCATATTTCTATGCTTATATTCCTTTAAATTCCTCCACTAAAAAAAACAATACATTGCTTGTTTCCCGCTAGTAAAGCTTATGGCAGAAGCTGGAGATCATTAGGAAATGGTCTGTGGTACAGGAAAGAACGGCAACAAAAAGAGGGGCATCGCCAGGAAGCGAGGCTGCAGTGGAAAAAAGCGAAAAGACTAATGCAGTCTGGTTGTGTTAACTGAGGCGCAGGGGAACCTGCCCCATGGCCAGGAGTAGCCTCTTCTGTGCCATGGATACACTGAAGGCTTCTACCTTCAGGCCATTCAGGGGCCCTCGGGAGGATGGGTGATAAGAGAGGCCTGAGTGCAATGAAGAGTGTGCCCAAGACTAGTGCAGTGCCTGACAGGTAGCAAGAACTCAGAAAATGGCTTGGTTCGTATTATTGTCAAAAACGTTACTGTGGAAGCAAAATCTTCATTTTCCCTTAGTTATAAAATTAAGCTTAGTAATTAATAAATTTGCAAATATATAAAATATATTTATAATACATTTGTGTATTTACACATATATGTGAAGAATAAAGCTAGAAAATAAAAGGAAATATCACTAACCTCTTATGTTTTCTATTTTTTGTTTGTTTGTTTTTTGTTTCTATTATGCTGCCATTTGGAATTTAGGAAACTGTTTATAATTCAGTGTGATTCCTGAAAAGAAAAGTTAATGTGATTAAATCTATTATTTCTGGGATAAAAAAATAAATGACCCTTGGTCTCTTATACCAATTTTAAAATAATAGAAACATGTTTAAGACAATGATGAAGATGAGAGAGGGAAGCAGGGAGGGTGGAAAAAGCGGGCCTTTTCCGCATAGAAGCTTGGCTGTCTTGAACATTATGTGCTGAATACTAATCATTTCCCTAAGAGCAGTAATTAGCTATTTTTCTGAAGCAAATGTAGACAACTTAAAGATGCTTCATCTTCATTTGTTTATCATTCAGTCTCAGAGGGTAAAGCAAACAAGAGCTGAATCACCTGTTCTATTTCCCTTGTGGGACTACCATTCAAAGAGCAGTAACACATCATCTCTCTCCATTTCTCCCTGTCAGGGCGTGGAACCCGCCAGCACACTCGCGCCGAGGCACACCACTGCCCAACCTCAGTTCTCCACCAGGCACCTCCCGGAGAGCTCCCGTGGCCGTAGGTCCTTGGGCCTGCTCTGACGGAGAGTCCAGAAACAGCCTTTTACATAATGTCCGGTGTTCACGTCCCTGAAGGGCACACAGTTTTTGTGACACAAAATAAAGGATAAACTTCATTTATAACACTTTTTGATCTTACATGTAATCATTTTATGCACATGTAGTGATGAACTGAAATGCAAGGCAGACAGCCACAGAATAGTCTTGAGATTTTAAGAAAATATTTAAATAAGAACAGGTTCAAAACACTGTATTTAATGATCTAGTAATAATAGTCATAAGAGGCACAAGTGCTTTCAAAGCAGAATCACAGGCATGGGGTTATATACAATCTAATAATTAACATAAAATTTTATTTTTTTCTATTAGTGTTAAGCCAAATTTTTTTATTCTCATTGACATGACTCAATTCCTAATTTTTCTTAAAAATATGAAATGAGGAAAAATAACCAATAATTCAAATGTTCCCATTGTATCACTATACCATTTTATTGAATATAATGGTTTATCTCTTTAAAACTTGTTTAGGGACTAGATTTATGTCTATTTTATTTGAATAGAGAAAACAGATTATTTTTCTTAAATACCGTCCTCTATAGATCCCCAGGATGGGGACAATGTAATAAACTGCAGTTATCAAGGACAAGAAGCTTAATACTTTCACTCCCATTGCTGCACACAAAACATGCTGGCGATAGTTCTGTGAGAGTAGGCAGTCAGACAGACATGAGCAGAGCCAGAATGATAGGCCAGTTACAGAAGGTCACTGGGTGCCTAGCAATGGGCAAAACAGAAAACGAGTATTGTAGGGTGGAACCTTGTACCCAGAATGACCATTTCTCCCCTAGCATATTGCTGGTCACGTGGTGGTTTAGAACCCCTGCCCATTCATACCGCTGATCATGCAGTTCAGACCCTCCCCCAACCTTTCCTCCCCTGGCACGTCCAGTTTTGTTGTAGACCCTTAGAAGAAGCATAAGGGGGCTGGAGAATCGTCTCACATGACTCCCATCCAAGCCCTTGTATGACCACCTCTTAAGCATTAAGTCCTTAGGGCAGTGAGGTTCTGACACGCATCATATAATCTTAGGAACAAAGCCTTGGGTCTGTTGACCACAGAAGCCAAGTTTCGGTCAAACTAGAGATAGTATCTAGGCCTCAGTTGTGTTTCAGCTCCAGGCCCAGAAGAGCAGCAAAACCAGGCAGAGCAACACCACGGCTGACCTCATGACCAGCTGTAATGACTAATGACTCCCTACCCTCGTGCAGACCACTCAGTAGAAACCACACCCTGAAGGGACAAACCTGGAAAGCTGATGAATATTTTACTGAGATCCTCTCCAGAGATCTCCCCTAAAGGCCCCACCTTTAGGAAACAGTAAAAAGCCCTAAGAGAAAGGACCTAGCATGCCCTTGCCTTTCCTTCCCTTTTTCTTTCCTCAAGGTGCATGCCTTTGCTTTCTTTCTCATAAACTCCAAGCGCACCCCCCCTTTTTTTGATTCTGTAACTTGTTTCCTGAGCCCACGCAGCCCAAGTGGCTCACTTCTTATACCTCTGTGACTTTCTAAATAAATTTTTGCTTGTATTTAAGTTCTTGGCTCTGAATTCCTCTTAGCCAGACTCAGGGACCTAGATCTAACTCCACCGTGACATCCGGTGCCATTTTCCACGTACAGTCCCAATACTTAAATTTCAGCCACAACTGTAAGAAACGTGCTATAAAGTCAATTGCACAGAACTCTCTCCATCGCATTTCAAACTAATGTCTCCGCTGACTGCTTGAACCCGTAGGTCTAACTCTCACAGCTGTAATTTACAAGAACCATGAGAAGTCAGCTTTAAAGGATACCACTTTGATTTCAAAATACATATCCAATGTAAACGTAAAGCTTCTTAAGGTGTCTCTGCCTACCTAGAGCAATTAACATAAATTTGTGGCATAGTCTTTATTGACAACTTTTCTGCACTTCCAACAAAGTAATAATACATTGGTTTCACCCCTACCACCTTCAACTGGTATCATCAACAGGAAATTCTTAGGCAATGTCTATTTGTAGTTAGCAAGCAATAGAGCTGAGTGTCAAGGGAGATGAAAAATTAAAACTAATGCTACTTCTCTTTTTAATGAAGAAAGGATTATGTTTTATGCATGCCTTAATTTGCATAACAGTAAAAATAAAGAGTCATCATTCTGCTTTAAGGATTATAGATTAAACAGATTCTGGAGTCTCTCAATAAGTCATATCTCTATGTGTAGATAAACCAAGTTAAAAAAAAGATACGAATGTTTAAATCTAAGCAAGTCGTGTATTTGTATGTAACAAAGTTTAAAACTTTGTTGATAACAGGCCAAATGCAAAATGGGGTACTGGAGAAAACAGACTAGAAGCTCCTTCACGTGAAGAGTGATCAACATGTAATTAAAGTGGACAAATACATGTATGTGTGTATAGATGACTATTTATACAACCCCAGAAAACAGCTGAAGAGTGTTTCAGTCTGCCATAGTCAGATGACGGGGCAATACTAAGAATGGACATGCTTGTGCAGTTTTTACTTCTGTACTCTCTCCAAACCGTCAAACAAACAATACCCTCTAAAGACTTCAGATAAGCAGTAGTTTCTCTAAGTGATGTAATACTTGCCATGCTGTACCTATAAAATCAGCATAAAATATCTTTCTAAAAGTGTTAAGCAGTGCTTAAGAAGATCTCCACTGGTAAACGGATTTGTCTTTTGTGGCTTTTTAGTTCACTGTCGATAGGATTCAGATGATCAATAAGTGCTTAAGGGCTCTTTTGCTCAAATGTCAATAAAGGTGCAAAAGTTCCCCTTCTGTTTATATACTCTGTAGTCATGGGGAAACATGGATTCAAGTGTCATAAGTTTACTACATTTCCAAAGTCTTAAGGAAGGAATCCTTCTTTATAAACGCAGGACTGGAAAGCAGTTTTGGCATTGTTGTAAATGGTAAGGGTAAATGTTGAGGTGCCTAAATGCATATTTTGTAATCATCTAAATGCTTTCAATGTCCAAGTTAGATGCTCAGCAAAACAACTGCTTTAAAAACTATGCATTTTGGAAAAGTGCTCCTCTCAGGGGTTAGTTTATTCAAGATTTTTAAAAAATTTTTAAATTACTTTATTGTTTTTCAATTACAGTTGTCTGCATTTCCTCCCCTTCCCCCCACCCCATCCAAATCCACCTCCCTCCCTTGCTTCCACCCTCCCCCTTGGTTTTGTCCATGTGTCCTTTATAGTGGTTCCTGAAAACCCTTCTCCACACAGTCCCCTCCCCCCTCCCCTGTGGCTATTGTTAGATTGTTCTTAATTTCAATGTCTCTGCTTATATTTTGTTTGCTTTTGTTGATTATGTTCCAGTTAAAGTTTACAGTTAGCACATTTTCCTAAAGGACCTACCACTGACCCACAAAATAGTGAATAATCTATATCAAATAAAACTGCTGTTAAAGGAAAATCAACGTAATTTATGCATTTAAAGCAACAGAAAATTCCAGATGAAGCTATATACCCTGACTGGTGACAGCGGCAGACAGCTCCCCATTTTCCCATTTTGCTAACTAATAGTTTCTTATAGGCATCAATCAATTACAGATTTGATCAAATAATTCCACAGTGAAAGTACAGAGAGATGATTATCTGGGCTATCAATTCTCATTCCCCAAGTTACTTGGTTTAGTCAAACTTTAAGTTAAATCCACACTCTAAAATATTTATAAGGATAAAATAAAAGATGTACACAGTATTATTGATATTGCTCCTTGTACATTTTTCTTTAAGTTTTAAAATTTAAATATTTAAAAAACTATCTCTCAAGTTTGTGACTTGATTTTTTTGTTCTCTTAATATATCTTTTGAAGAGAAGTTTTTTGTTTTGATGCTATCCACATTATTAATGTATTCTTTTAGAAATTGTGGTTTCAGGGTGGTACCTAAGAAGTATTTCCCAATCCAAATCATAAAGATTTTCTCCTGTGCTTTTTTCCCAGAAGTTTTACAGTTTTATGATGTTTTGCATTTTGTTCTGTAAGTTAATTATTTATAAAAATTTTATTTCCCTCAGAGAGAGGGAAAAAGAGAGGGAAAGAAACATTGATGTGAGAGAGAAACACCGACAAGTTGCCTTTCCTACGTGCCCTGATCGGAGACCAAATCCACAACTGAGGCACGTACCCTGATTGGGAATCGAACCTGCGACCCCTTGCTTTGCGGGATGATGATGCCCACCTAACTGAGACACACAGGTCAGAGCTATTAGTTAATTTTTGTATCTGATACAAGGTATGGGTCAAAATTCTTTTCCTTTTTGCATATGGATACTCACCTTTTCTACAATCATTTCTTAAAAAGACAGGTGCATGGATAATCAAACCGATATGCAATGAAGTACTATTGACCAATAAAAAGGAATTAGCAATTGACATACACAACAACATGAATGAACCCTGAAATGGTTAGGTTCTGTATATGCCAGGCAAAAACTGTACATATCGTATACCCCGTTTCTATAAAGTTCTGGAAAATAAAAACTAATCTCTAGTAACAGAAAGAAGATCAATGTTTGCCTGGGGAGTGTCGGGGCCAAGAAAGGGGTGAGAAGGCCAAGCTGGAAGGATTAAAACGTGGTAAGAGTTTCACAGGTAGATACATGTCAAACTTACCAAATTGCAACTTATCATGTATCGTTACATCTCCATAAAGGTATGTACTAGGTATGATGTGTGTATCACACACATACACGTATATAAAACGTGTTTCAACAGACTCCTCTTTCGCAGATAATATTCACAGTGAAGTCACGTCACACTGTTCCTGACGAGGCCGGGCTCTCTGGACAATTCTATTATCCAAATGAGTGTGTAAGTGTGGTTGGTTAGTTTGCATGTTTGCTTATGGGGGAAAAATACCTGAAGAAGTGTTTAAAAACATTTCTGATCAAAGCAATATAAATATCTATTATCCAATTAAACGTATACTAATTTCCCCCGTACTCTAGTTAAGTCCAGAAAAATCACAAGGTCAGCAAAAGTTAACAACTGGTTAAATAAAAATAGTTGGTAAAATTAGTCTCTAAAAAAGTATAATAGAATCTTCCCTGAAAAATGCCTTCAAATGAAGGTAATTATGAAGGTAGTCACAAAGACAGAACTTATTTAAAAAATCAACGTAAGGGCAAAAGAACAGAATGTGGCGGTGAGATCTGCTCCTTGCTAGTTGAGTTTTAAGCCTAAACACAATGGCTTGGAGCACAAGAAACCATGGTAATGTGTACGTGGAGGGGCCAGCACGAGAGCACTTGGGAGCTTGCATGTGCAGATCGACAGTGGTTCACACGGAGATATGGATCCTGAGGTTACAAGCCTTTCTGTGATCACCCGACTGCTATTGTAACAAGGAAGTTCCCTAGAGTAGTAATTTCCTATACCACTGTTTTTGTGTGAGAACCACATTTGGTTGCTTAAGTAATAAGCTATTAATTCACTACCCATAAAAAGGATGAAATTCATTTTCTCATCAAATATTAACTGCAGCACATTGCATTAGACTTGAAATTAAAATGTAATTCCTAAGCATGAGTAGTGTTCCAGGAAGCACTTTCGTCTTACATTTTTCTCTCCTTGACACTTTATGTTTTAAATCTATATTGCCACCATCTAGAAAATACAAATATACTTTTTTAAACACACTGGGGATACCATGCTTGACCTAACAAAAATTCCATAAATAAGAGTGCATAAAATTATTTAGTCATCAAAAGAAAGAGAATACAAAATACTTAGTTTTTTCCATTCAATATAATTTTAAATTGCTAAATCTATCTGAAATATTTCAGCTTTATGGCTAATTACTCTTTATGTTTTCTGCAATGCACATTTCAGAAATAACCAAAGAATTAGGGCTAGTTAAACATTGCATTTTTAGTATGAATGGCATTAAAAACAGAATTATACCTATTTGAAACCATAGTAAAGAGTGGGGCAAAAGTAAATTTACAGTTGTGAGTATGTAAAACAAAGAACTGATTTTTGTATTATTATTTATTAATTAATGTATTATTTTCCATGTGAACTGTAAATGTACTTTTTCCCAATCCTGTATATGAGTATTACAGAAATAGAAAATCCCAGTTCAACTGATGTTTATATAAGGAGGAAAAACAAGACAAACTTTATGAGACTGCAGGAATCTTCAGACTGATTTTGAAGGATTACAGATCATATATGTGAAGGTTACTAAACCAGGATTCACAGGAAAGCTGGATATAGAATAAAATCACCAGTGCAACAGGAATCAAAAATACCTCCTCTGAACAGAAATACACTGAATATAAAACATACAGAAGGTTTCATTTATGGAGTAAAGCTCTCTCTTTGGCAGGGGCAGTTTTTAAAACCACTGTTACAAACATGAAAAGGGCTATGTGTGGGCAAATTGCTTACTCTAGTGTTTAGGTGTATTTGTACTTCAAGAAGGAAGTCAGCCAAAAAGTCACTGCTTGGGAACCTGTAGGAATAGCTGAGCCTAGTCTCTCTTTTTTTTTTTTTTTCCCAATCCTGTTCCTAAAAATAAGACTGGGAACTTTGGGAGTCACATTCCTTACTTTGCTCTTTGACTATCAAAAGCTGATAATCAAACCCTACTCTTTACATGCTATCCCCACTGCAAACCACTCAATGAAGGAGGCTGTTCTTCCCTAATGTGAGCTCATTGTACTCATGTTTCTATGCCTGAACAAGACAAGGTCCAAAGGAACAGATCTGAGAAGACCACCAGCAAGTCTCAGTAACTGAAGCTCCCTGAGGGCAGGGCTGTCCAATTCCTCTTTGGCTCATCAGTGGCCAGCACAGAATCAGAACCATGGTAGGTGCCCAGCAACTCTTTGCCAAGGTAAAGGGGTAAAATAATTTGCATGCAATGCAAATTTTAAGAGGGAAAGTAATTATGAAACACAGTTCCAGACCCATCCTATTGAAAATTCCAAAGAAAGAACACGAATGGCCAAACATTAAGGTTGTGTACTACTTCTCAAAGTCTCCAGCCTCAGCACTTCCTTGGGTAGATGGTTCCGGTCATCTCAGTTCTGGGTCTTCTTGTCACGGAAAAGCTCTTTCTCAAAGTATGTTTCCATGTTTCCCTTCACGTAAACTCCATATAACCACCTCTTTCAAACGTTACCTTCTTCAAGAAGCCCTTCCTGTTTATCGTGGTGGTGGTGGTTTCTCCCTTTTCTGAATGGTACAATATTTTGAGTAGTTTTTATAGTTTTTTTTTAAGATTTTATTTATTTTTAGAGAGAGGGGAAGTGGGGGAGACAGAGAGGGAGAGAAACAGCAATGTGTGGTTGCCTCTCACATGGCCCTCACTGGGGACCTGGCCTGCAACCCAGGCATGTGCCCTGACTGGGAATCGAACCGGGACCGTCTGGTTCCCAGCCCACACTCAATCCACTGAGCCACACCAGCCAGGGCTTGAGTAGTTTAAAGAGTGTTTCACACTGATTAAAAGGAAAAAAAAAACTACAAAAAAACCACAAAGCAAAAGCAGGTGTGTTTCATGATAAATTCATGATGAATTTGTTCTGCCTATGCTGCTCTTACTCTTCATTCATTCTGTTCTTGCCGCCTCAAATATTACCACCAGCCCACCACCCTGTCCCCTCCCTTCGTATAAATATCCTTTAAAGATCCAACTAGGGGGTCACTTTCTCAAAGGAAAAAAAATCTCCCCTGACTTCCTCATCTCCGGTACTAGCTGAGTGAAGTGCCCACCCACATGCTTTCACAGCTCCGTGAGCACCGCTTCACTCAGGGCGCTACGATTATCTGCGGAAACAATGTTCCCCCCTGAACTGAGTCCCTTAAGGAAAGGAACAGCACCTTCGTCTTATGATATTTCTAGTCATTTGCTAGGTTTCACTACCACAGTGGTTGCTCAAAATTTTATGAAGAAAAATATTTGTATTAATGTGATATTTCCTGTATTGGACTGTGAGTTCTTTCAAGTCAAAAGATTCATAATTCAATATTTTTGGTACATAGTATGTACTCAAAATGCATGGTCAACAAATGAATGCATACAACTGTTAGGCTGAATGAAATCATAGATTTTTTCTGATTCATATTTAATATATTTGTAATTGAGAGATATATAAAATTTCATGTGTTCATTTTTTAATTTAATATTATAAAATTAGAATTTTTATTTTGCTAAACAATCTTTACAAACATTGTCTTTAAAAGCTGCATAATATTTTTTTAAGGAGATGTGCTCAATGTTCAATAATATGAGAAAAATAATAGATTTCTAAACTCGACCTCCCTCTTTTACAAATGAGGTATGATCAACAAGCTAAGTTACATACATTTATTCATGGAATCAGGATTTAGGCATGCGTCTTTGGACTCTAAACACAGCATTCTTTCTAGTACACTATGACATTTTAAAATGAATAATTGAATGAACAAATGAATGATTACATTAATCACTTCTGAAGGCTAAGATATTAAGAAGTCATCACTCTGACTAGATATTTAGAAATGAGACCTTTGTTTCATGGAAATTTAACAAAACCCGCTGCCAAACTTTTTAATGAATTCTCCCAGGATGTATGAGGGGCTGAGAGTTATAGGCAATCCTTTAAAACAGAAACAGGGACATGTTATTTTCAAGATTCTGCAGCTGAATCATTAATAATTTTAAAATCCAATGGGCTTTTGTTTAATCAGCAAAATCTTTCACATGCAAGTGTTCTGTACATTGTGCACGTGTTAAATTACAGTTAATATCATTTATCATCATCACAGGGAGTTAGTATTTGGGTCTGCAAATCTCAAAGGTATTGCAATAGGACCAGGAATTTCATGGCTAAGGTGGAAGATTCCTCTGCTCCTCCCGGCTAACAGTGACTGCAAAGCATTGTCACAGCGACCTGAACATTACCTGCCAGGGGCAACGATTTGGCCTTCATCTCTCTAGAAACTTACACTCCTACTATTCCTCAATCGCCTACGAAGAAAATTGGTAATTACACTGCCAGAGACATCTGGGTTAAAGGGAGTTTGGACCAAATGGTTCAGAAAGGGCCATTTGGTAAAACACAAGTAAGAAAACACAGCAGACTGACTGTTGTCTTGAGCAGAGGGACAGAAGGTCAGGGGTGTGTTTCTCAGGTAGGTGTGATTTTTTCTAGACTGCTATGAGATTCCTAGATTATTTTTAATCTGATTATAATCACTAGTTCTAATGACTTTTGATTCAAGAGCCAGATGAAAACTTCTAATATAAACCTAAGTTTTCCCCAATTTTTTTTTTCTTTTAGAGGCATATAACAGGCTCTATGTACATAGAATTCAGGGGAAATGTTAGTATTTTAGAGTGCTTCTGTAAATGTTTATCTTTTAAATTCTAGGTGCTACCTAAGGTAAACAGTACGGTAGCAGTCGCCTGCTGCTGACTTTAGTATGTCATCAGCACACGCCCAGGACTACGGATGCAGTGGTACAAACACTGGTACTGTTTCTATTACATAGAGAAAGCTTCCCAAGCTTAAATTCAGAAATATATCTGACCTAGACAAAATAATGATCTGTCAATATTTTACCTTTTCCACTGGAGACTTCCCTCTCTACTTCGAGAAGTCTCCTCTCCAAGACCAAGAAAACCTCTCTTCAACCTAGAGAGTTCATTTTAATTCACTTAAGTGAAACTGTCTTCAAGAAGTCCCTAACAAGGGCTGGAGATCTCCTCCACCCCAAGGGTCGCTAGCTCTTCAAGCCTCAACACGTCCAGAAGAGCGAGCTATGACAGTGACGTCACAGGGAGCGAGACCAATGTCTCACAGAGGCAAGCTCCAAATCCTACCAGGCTGTCAGGTACTGCTACCTATTTAGGTTCATGGACCTGCAGAAATTCAGGGTAAGATGGAAACTGTAGTCCTCAGTTACAGACAGGCAAAGACTAGATCTCCATTAACCTCTCCTGTTGAAAAGCTCTCTTGCTCTTTAAGGGATATCTGAAATAACTTCCTGTAAAAACTGGGTGAGGGGGAATGAGTCTTCCAATTATCACACAGCTCCTGTCCCCACGACCACTGGTATGTCTAATAGTCCCCTTCATCTAGTGGTGATTAATTTTTAAAGCATAAAAACTAGAAGAATCACACCTTGCAGCTTGGCTTGTTCACTCTTTTTGATATACCAAAACTGAGCAGTCATAGAATATCCTTAAGAGAGACTTTAAAGCTCTCAACATTTAAAAAACTTCCCTAAGAGTATCTTACAAATCTCCTTTATCAAAGAAAGTTTGCTTATTATTTTTACTTAAGGATGTTATTAATTTGTAAAACAAAAATTTAAAAAATCACGTGCTACTAATTGGAAATGTTGTAAAATTCCTACTTGAATTATAAATTCAAGATGAAAACTGGCAAAAGAGACTATTCGAACGTTTTCTTATATCTAATCAGAGTCCCAGATTGGGAAACTTTGAGATATAGAGCTCATATTTCTAATTTTATTATGATTTATATATATTTTGAAAAGATTTCAACAAATGTGCTTCTCAGGAAAAAAAAAGAAACTAAGCAATTTACACTTTTGTTCTTCCTTTTTTCCATCCCTGTCTGCCCAAATTGCTGATTTTCTTCCTGTTTATGTCTTTACATGGATCAGTTTCAAATATAAACAAAAAATTATCTCAAATGAGTTTTGATAAGTGTTTCATACTATTGTTAAACTAGTGAATAAAAACAGAAAGAGATCTTAGCTCTCAATGTGTAAAACACACCATGCATTGCTTTCTCACCTCCACATCATTCCGCTTGCATTAATTTGTAAAGGTCAGCAAATTTGCTTATACGATTACATAAAAATAATCTCCTTTTTAAAAGTTGTTAGTTTTAAATTTTCTGCTAACTAATGATGTTTCAAACTAAAGATACTGCTTGAAATAAGTGGGATGTTTTAAAATCAACCCAGAAACACAGAGAAGACAATGAAATGGGTTTGATGATAAAGGCTTAGGAGGCAAGTATTTCCATTGTGATTACTTATGACGGTATGGTGCACATTCCTAAAAATATTTTGCAGCTTCATCCAGCACAGACCTTATATTGCTTTGGAATCATAAAAACAGCACAGACAAAGGAAGTTTTCAGAAAGTGACTCTGTAGAGCTTTGGCGTAAGGGAGTCCCACTTAGGAGCGGCCACTGTGGGTTGAGGCAGCTCAGTCAAATTAACCTTAATTAACATCATAAGAAATTTAACCCTAAAAAGTTAGTCTGTATATACTGGGGTTTTCCCACCTACACTAGAATGTAAACACTTTCAGGACAGGTTCTGCAAATGATTCATAGTGCACTTGACCCTGTGCTTGCCTTGCACATAACAGCCTCCCAAGCGTGGGATTCTCGGTTGGAAAATACATGGACAGGTGGGGATGAGATAAAGAAAAAAGAAGGAATAGTGGCCACCATTTATTAAGCAGTTGTTACATTCCAAATAGCGTGCTAGGTCCCCCTTCTTTATTCTTACCTGAGGATACGCTTACTGATTGAAAGAGAGAGAGAGAGAGAGAGAGACAGAGACAGAGAGACAGAGAGACAGACAGAGAGACATCGATGTAAGACAGAAACACTAATCAGTTGCCTCCTATACATGCACAGACCAGGGATGGAACCTGCAGTCTAGGTATGTGAGCCGAACGGAGGTTGAAACAGCGACTTTTTGGTGTACAATGTTTCAACCAACTGGACCACCCAGTCAGGGCTGTGCTAGGCCCTTTTTATACACAAGTGTTTATTTCTCACAAAACTCAGGATGGTATTCTTTTTACATACAAGAGAAAGATGGAGAGGAAGGGAGAAGTGAAGGAGGAAGTGACTTGGTTTAATCCTGTGTTTTCCTGGTGAGGAAACGAAGCACAGAGAGTGACTCCTCTGTGGCTAAGGGTGCAGATCAACAGACAAAGTTATCCTCTGACTTGTGATTCAATGGTTTTCTAGTTTTCATTACCGATCTTCACTGGAAATCAATTAAAAGAAACCTGTAAAGGTCTAAGAGGCAGCTTACTCCTTAGAGCCTTTATAATGATCCAATACTTCAGACTGGAGAGACAGTGAGCCATCCTGAGAATGCAACCATGGAGACCAGTGGATTGTTTTCCTAAAAAGACACTCGGTATTGCACTGAAAGGTGCCTACTAGATACACATGAACTTGCATACTTTAAGTCACATTAAACATAAATATGGAACAAAATCCAGTATGCGTAGTTTTGTCACTATAATTCTGATAGGGATAGGTGACAAAATAGGAGAAAACTATTAAAATATATTGTCAACTTTACAGCACCAACAGTTCATTTGGCTAAATTACAAAATATTTCATAAGGCCATATTTCAGTGTCAAGAAAATAAACTAACCTTATGGACTATTCCACCTGTCTGAAAAATAGTTTTCTACCCTTGTCCTTTCGAAATGTTCGAATATAAAAATTCCTTGGTATGTCTGTTCTTTTTTCTTTCAGCACCTGTTCTCTGGCCATCTGTATGTCATTGGAAACCTAACAACAACACGCAGGTGTGGCGTACAGTGAGTCTGGGGGAAACGCTGCTGGCCAACGCAGCAGTAGCTGCAGTGCAGCCACGAGGGCGTGAACAGACGTTAACCTCCGACGTGCAGTCTCCTGTGAGAAGCAGGGCGACTATTCCTGCAGCAGATTCCTAGTCCGTTAGAGTCACAGCGACTGGGAGCACGGGCAAAGAATACGTACATGATAATATGTGACTATTAAACAGCGCAACTGTCTATGTCCATTGAGATTATTAACAATGGTGGTAATAGACACACTAACTGTAATTTATTAGGCTTCAATAACATGCTGTGTGCTGTACAACAACTGAAAATCTTGAACGGATGTGCTCAAAACCAAATTGCAAAACAAATAAGCCACCTCCTACTGTTAAAGGGTAGTGCACATATTTCAAAAGCAACAGCTTAATAAAGATCAAGGAATCACATAAGCATTTGGGCTTCTTTTAACAAAAAAGCTTTTAAGAGTCAGTCAGAAACACGGACAAAGCGAAAACACTCATGCTCAACATGTTGTGTAAGAATGGTCATAAATACATTTAAGGGAGGTGGATTTTAATAATAATAACAAATTTTGTTTTCTTACCCACGGCTGCCCATGAGGCACATTCTTAAGTCGACTTGCGTGACTGTGGCTATTTGTCAAAACTTGCTTCATCATTTACGGTCTCAGAGTTCTTTTCCTTTTTGCTCAGTGTTGTGATGGAATCGATACAAATCTGCTCTTAAAATATCTGTCTCTGACCTGTGTTTGTTTTAAGCTGCATCATTCATAATGGTGATGGATAGGGAACGCTATTCCTCTTTGTCTGCGCAGAGCGCCACAGCATCAAAAGCGCATATATTTTATGCCCAAGGTCAGAAGAAAATTAATGGATAAAGAGCTAGATAAAATAGAGTTCAAGCTGAACGGGCTGAGTGAGCTCTACAGGGTACAGACCAGGCAGGCAGTACAAAGCCCATTATACTTAAACACTCTTGAAGCATTTCAGAAGTGGAATCGTTTCCACAGGCTAACACATAAAAGCACCAAGCTCTCTCCCGAAAGCACCAGGCGACCGCGAAGAGCCCACAGGTACACACTCCGTCCTGCTCGCAGGTTTCTGCAGCGCAGTCCGTCTATCAATGTTTACCTTCAGCAATAAGCCCATTTGGTATTTATTACTAAAGTTAAACAAGTTATGCTTTCTTGCCATCAATAAACTTCTCTTTTAAGGCTTTCCTACTAATACTCTCTCAACCTCTCACTGCCTAACTCTGCCTGAGGGATACTCAAAAGAGTTTGAGGTCAGCTGGTTCTGACAAAATCAAAGCTTTATAGTAAACAGTTCCCCTCCACTTTCTGGAATGTTCAACTTCAGACACCTAAATGTCAACAAACTAAGTAGAATTTAAGAAAAAATAATACTGGAAGTTCTAATATCTAGCCTGTAGCATACTATGAGTATCATCCATGAGTACTTAGCTTATACCACCTGTACATGAACATACAAAAGTAAGCATCTTGAAGAATTAATCAACTCAAAACCAAGTTTTTTTCATATACCCTCCTGAGGAGAGAGGTACTACCTGTTTGGTGGATAAAGAGCAATTAAGCAAAGTCATATTGTAATTTAACCTAAAAACCTCAGTTTTAGAGTTAGAAAACTAGTATTTGATAAATAGGGAAAGGCTCCCCCCCTTTGTTTCATTTTTAAGGGAATTCATAGAAATAGTTGTAATTTGTTCCCTACAATAAAGCCCTGGACCCTGTGAAAATGTATAAGGAAATGCTTCTAAAAGCTGAGGAAATTGCCTGTTATCTCTGAGAACATGCTCTGTTAAGATTCTATCAACATAAAGCCAAAATTCACCCAGAGCATCAAGAGAGGAAAGTTTCTGGTGATAGTTTTTGGTCATGGTCTCTTTCAGGCCAATTACATGGCACAAGAAGGAATAAAATTACAAAAGAACTAAAGTTGGCAAAAACAAAAATACAGTGTTCGAGGATTATATCAAAATTAAAACCCAAATTCAACAATCCAGGTTTAACACTGAAACATAAAATGTTTCCCCACATAATTTATAAATAGATACAGGCTATGTTCAATGGATTCTTTTTAAAAATATGATAGGCAAGTTCTGGACGTCCGTAACACCGGCTTGAATTAGCCACAAATTAGGTGTGACTTTAACCATAAACTTAATCTTTTTACTTCAGTTTCTTTGTCAGGAGAGAATCTCTCAGGTCTCTTCCACCTAACAAAGGGCCGAACTAAGCCCTCCCCCAAACCTGCTATGATATGCTCGTAACATAAGAAGGCCAGCTTTATGAGCTGAGGGTGCAGGTCTTCGCGTTTTCATGGCAGTAAAGAGATGAGACTTTCTGCCCTAGCTCCCTGGAGCACTAACCATACGAAATGACTTCAGGAAAACTTCTCATTTAGGGAAAAGCAATTATGAGGGATTTGTAAGAACTACAAAAATATTTATTAAATGGTAATACAAGGCTGAAATGAAGAGTGATGGTCTAAAGCTGAAAAGGAAAGAAATTAAGACTACACATCACAAAAAATTCCACAATAGAATAACTTCTAAGAGAGGTACCTGAGTCACCCTCATTAGAAGCTTTCAAAAACAGCTAAGATGAAAACCTAGTCAGGGGCAGGGGCTTGGAGGTGGGCAAATGGATAAAAACCCGGGGGCGGGGGGTGACTCTAAGAGCATAAACAATAAGATACAATAAATAAAAAATAAAAACTACTCATGACTCACATAAAAAAACAAACACTTGAATTATATGTGTCACTCTCTGGCATGAAAGAATATTTAAAGGACAATGTAGCAACATTCCCACCATTTAACATGAATTTTCATCTTTTGCATATGATTCTACATTTTTGCATTTATTCTACATTACATTGTTATTAAACACAGAATAATATCCAGAGTGGTTTGCATGATGTTTTAACATGTGTCATAAATATTTCGAAAGCTTCATCATTGAAAGTTAACATTCTAAAATCTTGTTAATATTCAGTTATTGGTATATGGTAATTTATTATTCTAGTTGAGTACATTTAGATTAGAATTTGTTGCCATCATAACAATCCCTATAGTAAGTATTGTTGTTCATGAATCTTTGGTGCCTTTTGAGTTATCTCTTGTAATTGAAACTCCTGGGACTAGAAACACTAACCTAAAGAATATGAGTATTTTATACCTCTTGCTATGTATCACTACTTCTAAAGTCGCAGGTATGCATGAATGGATGGCAACAGAGGTTACCATTTTAACATGCAGATAATTTAGTGTTAAAATTAAATATTAAAATGTAATTAAATGCTAACATGTTAAAATTCTTCTGCAAATATAAAGTAATGATTCAATAATTTTCATATCTTTGATCGCTAGTGAGAGTAAACCTTTTCTATGAGTTGGTTTACTCATAAAGTTCAATGCTCTATTGTTTCTACCTTTGATTTTTAAAGAAATTTTAATAAGGGGTCTACATTTTCATTTTGAACAGCCTCTCAAAATTACATAGTTGGTCCTCGGTTTATTGTTTTGTTGCTGCTGCTGTTGTTAATATCCTTAGTTGTTTTTTTGTTTTTTGTTTTTTTTTTTACTATTAGGTTAACATCTGTTCCAAAAATTATGTATAAAATTGTTTTTTGTCCTTACGCAACTTAAGGTAACTATTGGCGCGACTAAAGATAAGAATTTTGATTTATATTATAGATTTAATCTACTTAAGCAAGAAATGAAATGACAAAGAAGATAGTCATAGATAATCTAGAAATACCAGACCATTTCAACAGAATGAAGAGAAGGCTCAGTTTCTAGAATGTTAGGTGACCGGGGAGACCCTGAGTCACAGCACGTAGAGATGCAGGCGCTCTCCAAAGCTGGTTCGCTCTGCATCCATGGGAATCTGCCAGACAATATTAAAAATGGCTAAATGCCAGACTAAATGCATTTTTCTCACTTGAAAATATATGGAGCCATCTTTCTTATTAACTATGTCTCCAACCTTCATGAAAATTGCTTTTCTTCATACCCTCTGTCTTCAACATGGAAATGATAAAAGTGCTTCTCTCTCCAATAAAAAAATATTGCATAATTTGTACCACTTAAATATAAAGCTTTAATAGAAGGATTTATAAAACATTCTATTAGTTTTGCATTTTTCACCTATGCTGAATACTTTGTAACTGCTGTTCAATATTATGATTAAAATATAAATGAGGGTAATTTTTATACTTTGTTTATATTTCAATTCTAGTAGAATAATTCTAGAATTCATGTGTGCATGAATTTGGCAGAAAATAGTCTCTCTAATGAATATTTTAACTTTCATTTAGGGGTGAATATGGTAATACTGATCACTCTTCTTTATCTTTGCAGATACCTGGCAGAAGTGGAAGTCTCAGACCACTGGCCTGGTCCTCCTTAGTGCAAAACCACTTTTATCAGAGTCCATTCCTGCTTCTGATTCCAACTCAGCTCCCACGCAGACCTAGTAGTAGCTACTGACACAGCCAAGGGCATGCTATACCATTCATCTTTTAGTCTTTCTGGCTGAAATCTGTCTCAATCAATCTCTTTCAGAAGTCTGAAAGAAAATGGTAGTTGCTGGTTAAAATTGCCAAAATCATTATCATCAAAATATTAATCATTGATAGGAAGCTATAATAATGAACACTCTACTGGCACTGTGAATCAAGAAGATGACATTTCAAAAAAATAAAAAGTCACTTTAGCCCTGGCTGGTGTAGCTCAGTGGATTGAGCGCTGGCTGGGAACCAAGCGGTCCTGGTTCAATTCCCAGTCAGGGCACATGCCTGGGTTGTGGGCCAGGTCCCCAGTGAGGGCCATGTGAGAGGCAACCATACATTGCTGTTTCTCTCCCTCCCTTTCTCCCTCCCTTCCCTTCTAAAAATAAATAAAAATAAAATCTTAAAAAAAAGTCACTTTAAAGGTTTTAATTTGGACATTTTCTACTTTTACAGTTGCTACAATAGCCCTGCCTCCTCCAACACATTTAAATGGACATTTTAACTAATGATGATAATATTTAGGAGGCTCTAAAAATTGCCTTAACATTATTAAATAAGTAATTAAATAATATTAAGTGGTATTAAATAGTAAAATGACCATGAAAGCATTGCAATTTCAGCATTTTGAAAGCACCTAGGAAATATTCAATGTATTAGATGTTTTTATGTAGAAGGAAGGTTAAATTATTATTCTGAGAGAATAAATATTTTTCTTAAACATTACAGATATTTTGTTATTACTTTAGTGATCAAGGCAGCTTCCTGGGGGGTTCATTCCATTTTTCTCTACTCAGTGAAACAAATATCCATCTTTAGCCAGACTTTCATTCTTCCCCCAGAGCTATTAAAACTCAATTAATTGCTCAATTAATTGCTGATATAATTTAAATGACTCACTACTGAACTCCAAACAAACATAAACTGAAGTGATATGCTGATTTCCATTAGCATGTCACAGATTTAAAAATAAACTTAAAAAAGAAGAATGTGAATGTCTATGAAATAAAAGTACGTTAATTAAAAAATCAATATTCTATAAAGACAAGCAAACCCAAATTAATCCAGCCTTGGTATAATGTCATGAGGATAATCACGTTGTCTATTTTACTAAAATGAGGTGAATAGATCACACCTCATCCAAGGGCTTATGGAACTGTTATTTTAAGGTGAGAATCCTGTTCTGTAGTTCACACTGTAGAGGTAGATCTGAATTTTACTTCAACAAGAAGTTATTAAAGTTGGTGCTTATACTATGTAATTCATTTAACAAGAGTGAGCTAGATTTTTCCTGAAGGTAACTCAGATTGAACATGAGCATACGAGAGAGAAAGAGAGAGAGAGAGAGAGAGATGGTTATAAATTTGTATCCTTCGAGTGGGGCCTGACTAAATTTAGTTTTCAGAGCAAACACACAAGTTCTGAAATGCTCACAAATTTCTCCTCACTCCCCAACACCTTACCTTGTTTTCATAGAAAAAGCAGTGATTTAATTCTAAGAGCAAACTCAAAACAGTTCTTTATGAAGTAGCCAACATGCACATTCATATACTGATGAGTAATTTTTCTCTGCTACCCTCTCTCAATTCTTCAAAATAAATTGCGGGCTACAAAGCACCCCACCCTAACTGCTTTTACCAGATGATGTTAATCTGGACTGATGTCTGTACAAATGTGGCTGCAGAAGAGACTTCTCTTTTGTGTGTGTGCATCGATGAAGCGTTCAAGTCCACAAAATGTCCATGAAAATAAAACAAGTAAACACATGTTTCATTCAAGAATAATTCAGAAAGAAAACTGTTCAGTTTTTGAAAATGAGTTTAAGTTGTAAAAACAAATGGTAAGTGGTTGCAATGAATGTAGTGTTTCTAAGTTGTAAATACATGAACTAAAATGTATTCCATGCCACTGTGTGCTAAACACTGTGTACAGCACGGCAGCCATGCTTCCTCGTAGCGCTGAGCTCTGGGCTTATATCTGCTGGACAAGAAAGGTGCTGCAGAGAAATGACTTGGGTCGGCTTACATGTACACACGAGATATCCCCAATTCCCCAACAGCTTTTATTTTTTATTTTTTTTAATTTTATTTTACTTTTGTTCAATTACAGTTATTTGCATCCCCAACAGCTTTTAAATCCTCCAATGCTGTAATGGGTAGTATTCAGTGTGTGTGCAGCTTGGGGGACGATAATATGTGCACAAGTTATTTATCTCTCCTCTAATACCAAATCCTGAAACACTGGGAGATTATTGCAGGCTTTTTCTTTCCTCTTAAATATTAATGTGCATACTCTTCAACCAACTGTTGGCACGTACTACCAGCAGTGATTCCTGATTCTATCATGTTTGTAAAAAATGCCAATACCTATAGAAACTATAAAAACATGATATTAAGTTTTGTTATAGTGCCATTTCCAACTTATTGGAATAATAATTCTACATTTCAGGCAAGCTTCCAAGACAAACTCATACTGATATCTGTAGGAGGAAATGATGATTGCTTTACGGTCATGATTTGAATTTTTAATGATTAGCTATGACATTTTATGTTCTTTCCAATGCTATCTAAAATTTCAGAATTTAGTTGTTTCCTAAGTAATATCATAAAGTCAAAATAAACACAATTCTGTAGATTGAGGCCATAATAATTAAATTGAGGTTACATGTGGCTCTGTTCTGTGTCTAGAGAGGCACAAGTGTATATAATTGTTCATATTAGGCATAGCTACATCTATCTATACCAAGGCTAATGCAGCAGCAAAATAATCCATATTTTCATACGCCCATCTTTTTTCCTAAACATATCTAATTGCATGATTCACAGAGTGAAACACAAAATAAATTATTTCCCACCACTAAATCTCCATAGACATATTCTATTCTCTGTATGCCCAATCTCAATACTCTACCTCCGAGACAACAATCCAGAAAGTACCTCCAGTGCCTTTTCTTCTGCAGTGGTAACACCCCACTGCTATTTATCCTATCTGTTGAGTCTCTCCATATTGCTCTTCTGTCCATCCCACCTCGTGGTCACGAGAACAGCCCAAACCCTCACAACTTATTGTCTATTTTTACTTCAGTACTGAATGCATCCAGTCCATTCTTCCTCTGCACTAAAAACATTTAAAAAGGCAAACATTTTACTAGGGTTTTCCTGATTCAAATCTTTCTTCGAAGCCTACACCAAACTCTCCAACTTCCATTTTCCCACTCTCCCCAACATGACTTGCACCCCTGAATGCAAACTACATTGGAGTTCAGTGAGGAAACCACATTGCCTTAGCGCATGCTCTCTGCCTGGAATACCTGTAACTTCTGTCTGCTTGGAGCACTCCAAGGGATCTCTGAAGTCTTAGCTCAAGTGTTGCTTCCTTTTACAGGCTTCTCCTAACTCTCAAATCAATCAAGGATCTGCTGTCTCTATTCTAAAAGCACCTTCAACACACCTCTGTCTTTTACATTCAGTTTCAATGGTGTGAAAGACGGTCCCTGAGCATGGCCTCACTGTCACAGGGAACTTACTAAAAGTTTATTCTCTTCCTGGATGTTGAAATGAAATCAGCTGAAATTTAAAAAAAAATCTTGGCATTACCATTGAGATATAAAGTCTGATTTTATTTTTTTAATTGTTTAGAAGTGAACATAGTATCACAATCTGTAGCTGGTTCCTGTGCTAACTTTTATTATTTGTAACTGGTCAAATAACCTGAAAAAAAACAAATGGTGACTCTGGCCTCTTAAATCTTTTAGTCTTAGTTTCTTTATGGGTAAAGAGTTTGGACAAGATGATCTCTTTGAATTCTACGTCTAAAACAGACAAAATGAAGTGAGAACAGGTTCAAAAAGGAGTTTCAAAGAGTTGGATGGTAGTAGCCAAGAAAGATTTGTCAGATGGTGAAAAGAGCAGAAAGTGAAACGAAGGAACACCTGGTGGACATACATGTGGAGAGGAACATAGACACCTGCAGGGACTGGACAGTGTTCAGAACGGGAAACACTGTTGCTGAGGTGGAGGGGGCCCCGAGGCCATGCTAAAGGGTTTGCTCATTATCCCACTGGCAAGTCACTGGCGGTGGGAGAGCAAGGAGGCAGCCTGTGGTCACTCCTGTGTGGTGGTCATGAACACTCATCAGTGTTTGGGGAGATTACAACAAAGCTCTGAAGCCACTCCAGAAATTCACAACAAGAAAATCACTATATCGGGAAAAACACATTTCTATTTTGAACAAATGTGTCCTGATAACATATTAAGACGAAACATATGAAATATGACAAACGCGTAAGGTAAAGTGTTACCAGTAGCAGTGGATGTGAAAAAAAGAAAACAATAGAAAAAAACTAAAAAAGGATAATAATGGGCAATTTATAAAAGATGAAACCAATTAAGAATAAGCCAATGAAGACTGTTCAGCTACATTCTGAACCAGGAAAAAAGTAACAATGAGATATCATTTCACATCTATAAGGCTGGCAAATTTAAAATTATGACAAATCAAATTTTGTCAAAGATATGTAGAAAAGATAAATCTTATTTACAACTGGTGGAAATCTAAATTGAGATAATGATTAGAGACGTATTTGGCAATATCCAGTAAAGTTGATGGGCTTTTGTTTATTTTATTTGTTTTACTATTTGACTTCATAAATTGAATAGGTTAGTCTCTGGAGAATTTCTCCCTTATCTAAGTAAAGAGACACATGTGAGCGTATCAATTACAGAACTGATTGGAACTGAAGACAATTAGAAACCACCCAGATACTCATTAACTTAAGAATGGATTAATAAACTATAATTTATTAATTCAACAAATACTTAAGGCAATAAAAAAATCAGTGATCTAGACCAGAGAGTTTTCACCCTTTCTCATCTCGTGGCACACATCAACTACTAAAATTCTGTAGCACACCTAAATTATTTTTTTGCTCATCTGACCAAAAAAAAAAGGTATAATTTTGATTCATTCACACCAGATCGCTACTGTTGAGTTGGCTATTTCCATGTTTTTATGTGACAGTCTAAGGGAAAAGAACTCACTATCTGGCTAATGAGTCAGGTATTCCATGCTTTAAAAATTCTTGTGGCACACTGGTTAAAAATTGCTGATCCAGAGTACAGGTTTCAACATGGATAATTTTTTTTTACAAATTTGATATCTATATTTCCATATAATTGGGTTGTTTAAATCCTGCATATTTTTGTGGATATTTTATTAAAAAGTAACAATGAGCAAACAAAGTGGAAAAATAATACCATTTATGTAACTTATGATACCAATTTATGTAAAGTTTGAAAACCCGAAAAATTATAGTGTCTACTAAAACTATGGTTTAAGACACATATATATGTTTGAGGACTACCAGCTTTCACAGAGGTAATATATACTGAAATCAGGAAACTTCTTCCTCTGATGAGGAAGGTGGGAGAAGAGGAAAAAGGAAGAGAATGGACAAACGCTGTTTTGTTTCTTTAAATCTGAAGTTTGACACTACAGAGGATTTACTAGGTTTCTGTCCCTTGTGTTCTTTTCTGTACTTTCTTAATTTCATACTTAGAAAGTAAAGTTCATTTTTACCAGTACCTCCATAGCAAATATATTTTCTATACCCAAACACAAGATTCATTTAACTAGTTTTGCATCATATCAGTGAGAAAATGAATCCTTTCCTATAAACAAGGTCCTCTGGTGACACCCTGCAACCAATCCCTGGACCACTGTGTACAGAGAAAAGAGTGTGGAGCCCATATTGGTGCTGGTAGTCCTAGATTCTTTTGCTCAGTTATTGACCCCACCCCCCCTACCCCGGCCAATCCTAGATTTTTCTCAATCGTGTTATCATTGATTATGACATTCTTTCAAAATGTCAGTATTCTGGAACTCAGCAAAAATTATATTGTCTTTTATTATTGCTGAGAGAGAGGATGTTATTTCTATCATCCGTGCAGTAGGGCTTCTTCACATATTTTACCGATTTTGCATTTTTCCCCTGATAAATTACAAATAGAGACTCAGTTTCAGGGACCTACCCTCAGCATTAAGTAGTAAGCTGTGTGCAAATATAACAAATATCACACTGTTTCAAATAACAAAACCATTCAGTACCTTGGGGCTCAAATGAATATAAAATGCTTGTCATGTGAAATATTCAACACTGATCGTAAAACGTGCAACTGAGGCAGACAACTCCAGAGTAGAGACTGCAGGGTTCCAAAGAGAAGCAGAGTAAAGGGAAAATGTGAAAAGGTGCCTGATGACACCCTGGAGATAGCAGGGACTTCCAGGGCTGCATGGTGAATGAGTTTCACTCTCCTGAGCCAGTTTCTGTTGCCTTCGCTCCGGCAAGGTCTCGTCACTGAATTTCACTAAACAGCAGTCACTCTATTACTGGTCTTCTTTTAAGCCACACAGACAAGTTTTTGTCCGGGGACTGGAGAGTCTCAGGTGTGAATGCCTCGACACGAAGACAGAGGCTGGACGCCACTGATAAGTTATGGGACCGGTGGGGTTTAATCTCATTTTGAGTCATGTCAGTGGCTGTGTGCACGCTCCCTGTGCACCGCATCCATCACCCCACACTAACGCAGACAGGTCCATTTGCATGGCAGTCTTCACTTGCTTGAATGGAATGTACATAGTCTGTTACAAGCACATTGATTTTTGTCATCTTCAAAAGTTACTGTAGTAAGTGAAAATTCTAATTCCATTGATTAAATGCTTGCAGTGCGCCAGGCACCTCGGAGTTCTTGGCATTATTTCATTACACTTTTCAACAGCTCCGTGGGGTGGGCCATATCCTCATGTCATAAGCCAAAGAGCTGTTATAAATCCAGTTATCTGATATCTACTTGTTTTCTCTATGCTATGTTTTCTCCACCCATCAAACAGGGATTGAAATTTTATTATAAACAATTACATTCGAAAACAAGTTGGAGATATATGAATAGGTGTTAATTTTTTAAATAATTTATAATGAATGCCCTATGAGTTATAAAGAATAGGCTATGTAAACAGTATCGGCTCTCCTTCACTGAGTCTCCTCCAGTCCGTGCTCACTCCCTTCCTACGCCCCTCAACTCGGGAGCCGTGCACCACCCACTTCACACCGGAGCCTCCCAATGTTCTCTGCAGTGTGCCACCTCTTCCAGACTGGGATTGAAGGCAGCTGTCCTCCGAAAAGCAAGGGCACTTACAGGCTGACTGGGTTAAATCATCCCAATGTAAGTATTCAAAACTGAGAACCTGAGGTGTGCCATGGCGTTTCGGACAGCCAGGCAGCAGGGGGCGCCACCTCATGGCCCCCGCTCACTGCGACAGGCAGGCTGCTTCCACCTGCGGTCGCTGGTGGTTTCGGTTGCTTCCCGCATGTGTGCCCACAGTAGTGCTACACCCGATATGTACTACGATATTTTTTATTAACACAAGATCTAAAAATGTAAAGTCTTAGACACAATTCAAAGAGGTCATCTTATTTAAACTCTTCTCTTTAACCATAAAGAAACTAAGACTAAAGGATATTAAGAGGCCAAGGCCTCAGGTTGTTTTTATTTCAAATAATAAAAATTACAGGTTAACAATAATAACAGTTACAAATAATAAAAGCACAGGAACCAGCTATAGATGATACTATGTTCACTTCTAAACAATTAAAAAAATAAAAATCAGACTTTACAGTAATGCCAAGATTTTTCTAATTTCACTGACTTTGTTTCAACATCCAGGAAGAGAATAAACTCTTGTTGGCTTTTGCCACTGTTTTAGTTAAACGTATTTGTGAAATATGAAATTACATAATTAAAAATAATTTGAGTAAAGCTAGTAAAATATAGTCTATTTTCATATTCCTTATCATTTCCTCATCATATAAAGTTTAATGGAAAACTAAATGAGGGAGGGAATCAAATTAAAGTTAATAGACTAAAAGTTCTCTTATATCCCTAAAGAAAAATAAAGGCATTGTTAGTTTTGCAATACCTTGACCTCAATGGCCCTGGAAAGCTGAATGTGGTCCTTCCTGCCAAGAAACCGAGAAATCTGAAACATGTGTTATAAGAAAGTAACAAACCACTTAGTGGGAAGGGGCCAAGCTTACACAAAGATCCATAAATAAAAATCTCCACTGAGGCAAATAATTCTCAATGTATGTGTTTCATTGATGAGATGAAAACCATAAACCCTCAAAGATGTCAACAGACACTTGAAGTAATCAAGTCACCAGAATTAAGCAGCGAATAATAGCTTCTTGCATCCCAGGCAGGGTCAAATGCTAGCAATCGACCAGTGATTGGGCTAATCTCCCTGAACACACATGGCTCCCCCGTGACAATTTTAGGTAAACCTGATCTTTGACTATGTGGTGTAATTGGCCTTAATTTAAGGATTTTCTTTTACTCTTTCTTCTACCCCTGGTCCTGAAAGCCACCAAAGCTAGGCTAATTTGCATTCTGAAATTTCATTCTGTGTTTTTATTTTCCTTCAGAGGGTTCTTGTTACAGAAGAGCTTCATTAACTCAATTAGGCATGATCCAGTGGGCCGGTACAAATTAGGCTAGCCACAGTGTCTTCGGAATGGACAAAAACAAGAAGCCAGCTGTAGTCTCCATATTTTGAAGGAAATCGTACCAGCTGACATTTCTCTGTGTCAGTCATATTAAGCTCATGGCAACCGAAATAACCAAACTGTGTTTGGAAGCTGTATTCTCTAATGCTATGAGATACATAGAGGATACACCAGCGGGAAAGGGCACAAAGCATATTTTTACCATGAATTTCTCATAGGACTTATCTCCTTTATTATAGAAATAATCATCCTTTGGTGAAAAAGTATATTCATATATCCATCTCTAACAACTAGTGCTGTGATAACTTGTAATAGATTCCAGACACGTTACATTTGAAACACCAAGTACGAGAAACCATCTAGAAGAGAAGCTACTTTCATTATCCTCCCTCAGAACACACACACACACACACACACACAGAGTGCATGGCATCAACCCACAGAGAGAACACATGAAACCAGATTCTGCCAGGCCTAGGACGATAGGAAGTTACCGATTTTTGGGGCATCAGTGTCTTCATCAACCCACAGAAGTAATAATAACCATCATTCTTTTGAAGAAGAGTCTTTAGACAATGTATTTGTCCATGAGAATCACCTGAGTAAACGTTAAAGAGATTCTTGGGCCATATTTTAGACCTACTGAAACAGAATTTCCAGTGAGGCACCTAGGAACTGTTTTTAAAATACAAGTGATTTTTTACAGAGTTCTTATATATTAAAATATAAATAATGTAAAAGCTCTAAAGGAAATTCTACATGGCATATAAGTATATGAAATCAACATTATCCAGAATAAGAATTTCAACTACAAAGGATTATTTTGAGTAAAAAAATATTATTGCCAGGAATTTATTTGGGTTAACCTTTACACTGTGAGGAACAGCTGTGCTAAATGAACCAATCAACCAACCAAACAAGTGCTTTCAACAAAGTAAATATATACTCTCTGCCCTCGGGATAAGTACGACTCTTATCTGACAAACACCGAATGCCCACATGTTGTACACTTAAAGCAATAAACTACTGTAGATAGAGTTTCCATGAATCCTGGGAAAGAATAATAAACAATAAAGCATAATTGCAATTATTTTCTGACCTGTCTCCTGACTCTCAAAAAACCTAAGAAAAATGGAAGAAAATATGAAAATCCTCCAACTCTGTGAATTAACAATGTTGAAAATTAGATGGTGTTTGGAGTAGGAATTTACTGTCACTATTAGCTATTTGTGACTTGAAAACCAGAACATGGAGTTCAGAACACAATCTGATTTCTGTAGACAACAGTGAGTTCCTAGCAGGGGTTGTTCCTTCCCAGAAACCTGCCTTGGATGGCGTCCTGGCACTTGGATGCCTTGGCATGTCTGCCACCTCAGAAATCACTACAGTCATGCTTCTGTTGGATTGAGAGGCTTGACGCATCCCTCTGATTCCTGAACTGTGCCTGCACAGCCTGTTACAGCATTTGTAGATTGCAATGAACGTTGCTGAAGTCTCGTGGTGGCTAGCTGCGATTTCAGATGTGCATTTGCCAATTTCAGAAGTGTAAATTAGAAAGTTCTTGGAAGAAAACCACCTTGAAACAATAGAAACAACAGAAATCACGTGCTTGTGATCAATGAACGATGGCTCGCCATTGGTGACAAAGGATTACTGGAGTTATGAGTATTGATTTTCACAAACTGAATAGAGCCACACTTAAGGGTATATAGATATTATACAGTTATAGTGAGCTGGAATTAATTTTATAAAGGCTCATAATAGAAACCAGATGGTCAAAGTGTCTGAAACAGATACAGCCTTCCCTTAAGCTACGCTAGAAAACAGCTAAAAATTTTAAAGGAATAGAGTCGTCGATTGGACATAAGAGATCTACAGGGGTGACACAGCGTGGGCTTTCTGGAGTAGCAGGCCTTGTTTCAGAGGATGATGATGCCTTGCAGGGCATTTTATCTGGAGAATACACTTACGGGTGTGTGCTACACCCGAAAACCTGGGTGTGTGGCAGACTGATGAGAGGGGAGGGTAGTATGCAGTTTTACATGCTTCAGTCTTTTCCATTTATGGACAATATGTTTGCCAATTTGCCTATCTTTCTATTCCTAGAGATTTTATTTCCACCTTTAAAGCCTATCGCTGCTTTTTTCTACCCTCGCCCAGACCCAAACTCAACAAAGTTTCTGGGTCCCCTCAATTGGCACTAGGTGCGAATTCAAGGGATGTTTTCAAACAAATGAATTAGTCGAAGGAACTCTGAAAATGTTTCTTCAGCAGAGGTCGCAAAGGCACATGAATAATAAGTAAGGAAATACTACTAAAGATTTATATCAGAACTTAAAAAATTAGAGACCAAAGAGTAAGATAATGTGGATAAAATTAAATTTTCTTTTGATATTGTTATTAATTGACAGAAACAACCAACATGTGTTAACTCACCATCCTAGGCATCCAAAGTCCCATGAGGACCTCACTGGTTAAATTAAGGTGTCAGTAGAGCTGCCTTCCTTTCCTGAGGTTCTAGGGGAGAAAGTGTTTTCTTGCCTTTTCTGGGTGCTGGAGAGTGACCCCACCTCTTAGTTGGTGGCTTCCTGCTCGCTTCGCAGTCAGTGAAGGCCAGGAATCTCCCTCGCACTATGCCACTCCGACACTGACGCTTCTGCCTCCCTTTTGAGATCCTTTGTGATTACAGCAGACTCACCTGGCTGACCTGGAATACTCTCCCTATCCTGGGGTCAGTTGATTAGTAACATTAATTCCATCTGCAACTTTAATTTCCCTTTGCCTTTTAAGGGACTATACACGTTCCACAGACAAAGACCTAGACATCACAACCATTACAATCAAAGTCTGTTTTACTACCGCTTTGCAGACAGGTGAGCTTCTTTAAAGGAAGACATGCCTGCCACTCCAGCACGCAGACTTCACTCAGCCTCATTTGGACTTCAGTGTCTTCTATATACTGATCCAAGGTGGTTCTTTGTTGGCAGGCCTGCTTTGATTTTCAAAAGATAACTGCTTGATTGCAATCAAAATCAAACAGAATAATTTATGGGAAATGGAAGTACAAGGAGAAAGAATGTGAGGGGTGGAATTTTTCCAAGTAATTTAATTGGACATTATTTAAAGAATTTCTAAAGAACAAATTCATAAGGGTAGTTTAGTTGGCTAAAGCACCAAGTCTAAGAGTAATGAAAAAGTTCTATTCCTTGAGCCTTGAGAAAAAACAAAATTGTACTAACAACTTCATTTACATTATATGTCACAGAATTTCAGTTCAGGTACAGGATATACTCTAAATCACACTTTAAAGTTGAATCCTGTATTCACGATATAAATATTCTAACTCTGCAGACTTCAGTTTAAAGAGCTAGTTGGCCATTAACAAGCATAAGTTCAATTCTCTTCCTTCCAGTTGGGACTTGGCTGAAGTAGCACAGATTTCTGGGCAGAGGAGAAACAAATTTTGGACAGCTGGTTGTTGATTTTACAGAATAATCCAAGTCAAGCCTTGTAATATCATCTATTATCAAAACAACTTTGAGATGAAACACACAGGGTCAAACAGTATTAAAAAGTGACTTTACCTTAGAAATTCAAATTTAACAGAACTCATTGTGATAATTTAAAATAAGAGATACTGAACACACAGACCTTCAGCCAGACCCACTGTATTGATGCTGAACTCTTCCAATTTAATTCAATACCTTCTTTCTAGGCTCTGCCTGATGCTCAGTTTCTCAAACAACTACTCAAACTCAAAAGTACTCCCCCCAAAACAATCCCTTAACACCAAACCTGGCTTGGTCATATGTAATAGCCTTCTTCCTTTAGCAGAATGAACTTTAAAGCCAATGTAAGCACCCCGTGTGCCAATGATAATAAATGATGGTGTATGCTGCTTCTAAAAAAGTAGAATTGACTCTTAGGTGAGCGACTGCTGGTCATGCACAAGCAAGGGCTTGAGTTGCTCTGGGAATGTGCATAGCTCTTCATTTGTAGAGTAGATATATCAAGGATTGAATATCGTTCTTCTTGACTGGAATCAACACCAATGGCATACACACCAGAGACACTACCTCTCCTGAACTCACAGTTCTTTGAGGTATGTCAGCTACATAAAGAGATTTCCTGAAGTCTCTTCTTTATTCACGCAACAAAGGTTGCACTGCCTAGGACACTGATATAAATGGTATCTGTAACACAAAGATTGCTATACTTGAAAATTTTGGCTTATCAAGTGCCTAAATGATAACGTATAATTATGATTTAACATGCTAAGTATTAATGGAGCTATTCTATAGTAATATAGATTCAACAAGAAGGTGGCAATAAATTCTACCAAAGTAAGTCAAAGATATGTGTCAATACTTGAGATGAGGTTTGAAGGATGGGAAGTATTTTTGCAGAGAAACTGAAAAAAGGATAATATAGACAAATATCAAAGCAGTTTCCCAGAGTCATAAATAAATGTGGTGCATTTGAGAAACTGAGGATGGTTTCACATGGCTGGTGTGAATGGAAGAGAGAGAAGTTGCAGAAGACAAGTCTGGGAAAGAAGGTCAGGGCCAAAGAAAGGGCCTGCTTACTCTCACTAATGAAGATGTCTTTGGATAATCATATCCCCTAAAATGCTGAAAAATTATACAAGAAACCAAATGCTCAATTAAAAGCATCTGACTCAAAAAGGTTCTTGCACTAGTGATTATTATCTTTTGCGAGGTCAAGGTTTGCTAAGAACAACACATGGTAAAATTGATCACCTGATACGGAAGATAGTTTACTGTTAATTCACATATACCTGTGGTCTCCCTGCACCACTGGGATTTAATGACCGGAGAACCAGTGTAGGCGACTGGATCTTCAGAGCTGGGGAACATTCACTCTCTGTATCCTGAAAGCTCATCTTCGTTGACCCTGCTTTCACTTTTAAGTAAGAGACAAGTTTCCAGACTTCAAGATCGTAGACATTACTGCTCTATCTTCTCAGAATTATATTAAATCTATCTTATAAACTTCTAATTCCTCAGACAGTTGACAGGGAAATACCTTTAAAATGCTGTGAAGGAGGCAGTGTTATTTAAATGGTGTAAGTGCCTAGTTACACTCTACTTCTTACTGATGTGAAACACTATCATAAAATATTTGAGGTTTATATCTTTAAGAAGAAAAATAGATTTTCATTAAAAGAGAGATTATAGCATTTTTTAAAAAATGCAACTTCTGGAAACAACAAATATCTATTCATTAATAAAATGCAATTAAAAGAAAATATTGGGTTGGTCAAAGAGTCCGTTACGTTTTTTCCGTGAAATAAAAGATACATTTTTCATCTTCACCAATAACTTTATTGATGTGGATATTTTGAGTATGTTGGCTATCTCTCACTATTGGCTTCTAATGGGTAGAGGCCGTGGTGCTGCTGAACATCTTCCAATGCATAAGACAGCCCCAGAGCAAAGAATCATTTGGCCAAAATGTCAATAGTACCAAGAAACTTCATAAGCCACTTTTGACACATTCCATCAGTCACAGCACCTTCTCCATATATTGCACAAATATTTATTTGTGTTTCAGTTGCATTTTTACCTTTCTTGTAACAATAAAGCATAATACACCAAAAATATCTTCAATATTAAAAATGGCTGCACAAAAATTCACCAATTTTGATAAGTTTTTTAAAATGCTCATTGACATGACAGCTGTCACAATACAATCTACCAAAATGGTTTTGAATGAAGTTAAAGCCAACTAAGCACTACTAGAGCCATGGTATGGGAAAAAATCTAAAATTTTGGCCAATCCAATGCTTAAATATATATAGCTGTTGAACTTGTAACATATATATATATATATACACACATATAATATACATAAATAAATAATAGTACCAGGAAATTTAAGCACATAAACTACATTTAATAAAATCTATATTAAAAGACAGATGTACCAGTAGAATATCTAATTCCTATTTAAGCTAATAAATGCAAATAAAATAATAATAACTATTATGGAAAAATATGGCTTCACTACATGAAGTATTGGGAAAACAAGTAAACTTTTGATAGCTTTTGTTTTCGCTGTGCTGTGGGTGGACTCCATTTGGCACATTTATTAAATGGTGCAAGAAATTTTTAGCTAAATATCTAACAGGATGTCATCTTGAAACCTCATGTTCCTATATTACTGTGCTGTTAACAGAAACAGCTTGCAAAGATTTATGGCTTCTATTAATTATACTAAAAATATGGTAGATTTGCTCAAAAAATCAATTGTAACAGGGACAAGCAAGTGTACTTTTTAATTACAATCATAAATTACAAATGACTGTCGTTATCAAATTTTTCTTCTTCTTTATTCCCAAGTAAAGAGTTAAGTGGGAATTTTTCGTTTGTTTGTTTTCCTAGGAAGATCAGACTTTATGTTAACAGTCAATAGTGTAGTGTACAGAGATCCAAGTTAAGTCTGAAAATTGGAAAGAAATGAGAGAAAACATCAAGACAAGAATAAGTTCAAATATCTACTTTTCTGTTTAACATTTTCATAAGTTTTATTTTCTCCCAGTCGCCTTTTAGTTCGAGGAAACTTACTATGTCCCCACTCTGCACGGCTATGACTGTAGGGTCTGTTTGTATATTTGTATAGAAACAAAGCATTGTTTCCAGAAATAATTCAGTATTGCTTGCATTTATGAAACAATATAAGAAAAAGAGTAAGAAATTTAAAAATTGGGGGAAGAAACAAGAACAAAGAGAAAATAACAAAAAGTTACATTTAAAAATGCATTCAAGTTTACATTTCTATATACATGTCAGACCTCAGAACATTTTTGTTTGGCCTTAAATCAACATCAATTTCATGCTCACTGATGTTTCCACTGGGCTCTGCTGCATTACCCCACGTGGCCCTGCACACTGTGAACCTGAGCCACAGCATCACCTAGATTCCCAAGACTTCTGTGGCTTGGCATAGCTACAGAATCTGAGTTGGTAACAACACTCAGATAATTCTTTTCACTCTTCATTAAACTCTTGTGACAAGTATAATCCATTTCCCCAGATGTATTTTTTATTATTTAAAAGAAAAATATACCCATTTTTTCCTGAGCCTTGTTTAAAGACATAAGGGACATATCATAATGAAGCAAATTGCAAATAATTTACTAAATTTTTATTAGTAAGATTAATTACTTAAAAGTACTCATAGTGTTTGTCTATTTGTTAATTTATTTTTGAGGCAGTGTTACTAACATTGTTAGTCATATTTAAGATCTCTCCTTTGGGTAATAAAGAAAAGAGACCATTTTGTCTTCTTAATAGTCAAAGAAGGGTTGAAACATACATATATGTATGGAAATCAGGCTGATGGTGCCTGGTGGATGCTGGAAATATTGGGGGGAACACTTTGAAGAGTAAGTGTATGACTGTCTAACCACCAAACTGTACACCTGAAACTATTACAAAATAATACTGAATGTAAACTGTAACTGAAAAATAAAATTTATAAAAGAAAAATATATAATTTCAGAGATTAAACCCTTTTCCAATGTATCACTGGTAAATAGTTCTCCCATTCAGTGTGTTCCCTTTTCAATTAACTGATGGTTTCTTTTGCTGTGCAGAGCTTTTTAATCTGATGTAGTCCCATTTGTTTAATTTTTCCTTTGTTTCCCTTGCCCTAGGAGATATACTGACAAAAATTTTGCTATGCAAAATATCTGAAATTTTGCTGCCTATGCTTTCCTCCATAATTTTTATGGTGTTGTGACACATATAAGTCTTTTATCCATTTTGAGTTTATTCTAGTGTATGGTATGAGCTGGGGGTCGAGTTTCATTTTTTGGCATACTAGTCCAGTTTTCCCAACACCATTTATTGAAGAGACTTTTTATTGTATGCCCTTGCCTCCTTTGTCAAATATTAATTGATCATAAAGGCATGAATTTATTTCCAGGCTCTCTACTCTGTTCCATTGATCTATGTGTCTGTTTCTATTCCTGTACCAGGATGTTTTGATTACAGTGGCCTTATATTATGGTTTGATTTCAGGTATTGTGATCCCTCCAACTTTGTTCTTCTTTCTCAAAATTGTAGAGGTTATTTGAGATCTATTTTGGTTTCATATAAATATTTGGAATATTTGTTCTACATCTGTGAAATATGTCATTGTTATTTTTATAGGGATTGTGTTGAATCTGTAGATTGCTTTGGGTAGTATGGATATTTTAATGAGGTTAATTATTCCAATCCATGAACATGGTATATACTTTCACTTATTTGTATCTGTCTCAATTTCTCATACTACTCAACACGAGAAAGACAAACAATTCAATAAAAAAATGGGCAAAGGACCTGAAGAGATACTTCTCCAAGTAGGACATACAGATGGCCAATAAACTTACGAAAAAATGCTCAGCATCACTAGCAATCACAGAGATGCAAACTAAAACCACAACAAGATACCATCTCATACCTGCCAAAATGGTTGTCATCAATAAGTCAACCAACAACAAGTGCTGGTGAGGATGTAGAGAAAAGGGGAACCTAGTGCACTGTTGGTGGGAATGCAGACTGCTGCAGTCACTGTGGAAAAGAGTATGAAGTTTCCTCACAAAATTAAAAAGTGAACTGAGTTTTGATCCTGAAATTCTACTTCAGGGAATATATTCAAATACTCCAGAAACACCAATTCAAAAGACATATGCACCCCTATGTTAATAGCAGCACTACTTATAACAGCCAATATTTTGAAACAGCTTCAGTGCCCCTCAGTAGATGAGTGGATAAAAAAAGCTATGACATATCTGCACAATGGAATACTACACAGCCATAAAAAAGAAGGAACTCTTACATTTTGCGACAGCATGCATGGAATTGGAGACTATTATGCTAAGTGAAATAAACCAAACAATGAAAAACAAATACTATATGATCTCACTTGTAACTGGAATCTAAGGAAGAAAATAAACTTACTAGCAAAATACAGGGTCTGGCACAAATAATGCCTCTTTTTAATTACAAAATCTTTTATTATAAAATCATAAGCATATAATTCTGTAACATAACAATATCACACTCAAGAACACCACATGACATTTTAGGTGAAATGTTCCTATTAAAACTATAAATTATTACACCACATTATTACCCTACCAACCACAGACAAGCAGGCGTTATTTCTGCTGGACCCTGTAGAATCAGAGGCACAGAAACAAGGACAGATGGACAGCTGTAAGAGGGGAGGGGGAGGTTGCAACTGGTTGAAAGAAGGTAAAGGTGTTAGTCAAAGAACTTACGTGCAGGACCCATGCACATGGACAACAGTGTGGGGATGGACTGTGGGAAGGGGGAGCCGAGGGGAGGAGGACAAAGGGGGAAAAACTAGAACAACTGTAATAGCATAAACAATAAAAAATATAACAAAAATAAAAATAAAATAAAATAAAAAGCCTGGGAGAGTATCCACCAACATATTTATAGTGCTTATTACAGAGTCACAGAATCAGAATAATTTTAATTTTCCTTTTTATTTCCCTATGTTCTCCAACTTTTCTACAATGAGGAAGGACATCATGAAAAGAATAACCAATACCTGAAAAAAGGTCAAAGTACAATGCTATAGGATGGAATATATGATCAGACAACATAAAAACATAGTAGTCTGCTTTACTGGACCATTGGGAAACTGACTAGAAATGCGTTCCTTCTATCCAATCATGTATTTTATCCCCAACAATTCTTCCCTAAAATCATCCAAGAGGTAGCCCAGCTCACTTGTCAGAGCGTCATAAGATATCCTCCGCAGGGAAAGGAAGAGGACCTCTTACTGGAAGAACCAACTGTCTGATCTTCGCCGAGAAATGCCACCTCCCACAGAGCTGAAGCAATTGGGTTGTCCACCTGTGAGCAGGGTTGGAATTACTAACTCCAGGTCTAGACTTCTTAAAACCCAGAGGCAAAGACAGCAATAATAGTTGGATGTAGGTTTTGCTCCTTTGAGAACAAAGAGAAAAAGGTTGGAATTTAATTGAAAAGTTTTTACTTTATTTTAGGGTTATAAGGGTAATGGAATGTGAAGACCCAAAATAGTTTAAGTAAAAGGTGGCTATGAAACACTTTCTCCACCTGCAAAACTGGTGTAAACAGTAAGGCTGAAAAACTGAATAAATTATTTGGATTATTGTTGTTTTCTCAATTTCTACATCATAAATTCATAAAATACAAAATATACACAACACAAAAGATTTTGAATTATTTATACTTTCTCAGCTTTTTAACTGTATAACAAAAGGTTTAACATTTAAATTTAATTTGTAATTAGTGTTTGAATCAAGTACATGCTCTTAAAGTTAACATAGTAAATGTGGTCTTTTGAGGATAAACTGCAATATGCATAATGTATTTCAATATTGCTAAATTAAAAAGAGACTTGAGACATGTGTAAAAGAAACAGTACTACTTTATTTGCATTTTTCTGAATATTCATGTTCAATATTCATATTCAATTATTACTCCAAATTGATAGGCCCATTTTAAAACTCCATGCAAATTTCAGCTTGAACTGCACTGTTCACCACCAGTCAGGGAAACTGGACCATTATGATTTGAACTGACTTTATCCTATTCCTGGTGTTCTTCCTATTGATTGATGGCGTTTTTTTTTTGTTTGTTTGTTTGTTTTACAATAACAAGAAATTAACTGAATTACAAATTTTAAAATGTATCACAATTTAAAAGTGGGACCATTTTAATTTTATTCTTCTTAAAACTCATTCTTTCAAAAATGCACTTTATTTTTCAAATAATAAAAAAACTTAATCCATAAACTGGCAAAGTAAAGATGGAATGGTACCAGTGGGTAAGTTCTTATACATAGGGTCTTAACAAGGATGTTGAAATGTTGTCTTCTGTATTACATCAAATTGATTTCCAATATGAAACAAGAAAATGGATACAAAGGGGAGCAAAAGCATGTCCTGAGGTCTTTCTGTAGGTGTTTGATAGAATACAGATTTAGAATAAGTTGTTGACTGATGGTGTTTTAACCCAGTAAATTCTTAAACTAAATGATCAAAAGCACATACCATCAGTGATGAAAATAAAACCTTAGAAAATAATTTAGTCATCAATTTGGTCAATCAATCAGGAAATATGTATCAAGCTCCTATTAAGTGCCAAGCATTGTATCTCGTTTAGGAATCTATAAATAAAAGACAAGAAACCCACCTTTAAGGGGTCTCAGTGAAAAGAATTAGAGATACTGACAATGTTGATTCAATATAATACATGCAAGAGAAAGGTGCGTCAGACCTCCAGGTCTGCATCCAGTCCTGGACACTCAGCAATGTGCCACAGAAGATTCACAGCAAGGAGACACTGACTATGAAGAAAACTCCCTCCATACCCTTCAGAGGCACAATATCCCATAAGCTGTTGCAAGGGTAGTAAGAAAGCCAGGTGCCTTATGTAAAGAATCTTGGCATTCTATCCTTTCAATTAGGCCAGTAGTTCTAAGTATGAAACTGTCAACATGCTTCCACACAGTGTTTTGAACGTGTCTAGTTGTAGAGGCGCAAAGACCTGCACCTTCCTCTCTGTGTACGGCTGCTGGGGCTCGACACCACGCTGGCTGGCAAAGCCTGGGGTGGTGCCTCTTCTCCCAGCTATGCATAGATTTGGAACAGCAGATGAGCTGGGAGGTGGGGGACACAGGGAAGTGATTCTTAAACTCAAAATATTAGATGACAATACAGCAAATAAAGAGTTGTTAATTAAGCTACATATAACATAGGTGGCTTTCAGCTGTTATTGTTTATTGTTCTTTGCTTATGTTCTCTTGCCATCTGATACAAATTACTATGAAGTTTACCAAGAATGAGAATACCAGAGACCATCCTTTTATGAAATGATAAGCTCCTTGAGCGATAATATATAAACACACACACACACACACACGCACGAGAAATTGGCATGTTTTATCTGGCATAAAAACAAAATAGTTCTCTCTTCAACCTCTCCTTATGATATTCCCACGTGTTCAGACACTATAGGACAACCTTAAATAGAAAAGACTGTCAATCTGAATAAACTAATTTGCATTAATATTTTTTCAGAATCAGCCCCATGTCCAAACTAAGAAATATATGTAGTGCATGTGTACATATACATGGATGTATGCTTACTTGTCTACATCTGTAGAAGAGCTTTAATTACATCACTATCTCTAAGCATCTATGTGTATTTATTCAACATATTCCTCTTTAGTCAAACCCACCACTGAATTATTTATATTATTTATTTTCTTCAGATTGCTGTCACTGGAAGATAGATTTCACTAACACTGCAATAAAATATAGCACCTGAGTCTGCCTAGTAATTTATTAGATTTAAAATAGCATTTTTAGTTATAAATACCATTATACTACCTGCAAGCTGATTTGTAATCTACGGAAAGGGCATGCCAATCCTCATCAGAAACTAATCCAACTGCATTGACTTTGGAGCTTTCACCATTTGTAAGTTGCTTAATTGTCTCAGTAAAATCATTCATTACTCCTTGCAAACATTAGCAGGGAAACTACACAGACGATTATTAAATTAAGTTAAATTTAGGTTGCTTTGATTGTAATTGCCACAAAAATAATCAAAGAAGAAAATCTACCTTTCTCAAATATTATACTTTACTTAGATTGCAGTTTAAACTCTTGGTAAGGGTGGAAAGGCTGGTGAATGGCCCTATAGACAGTTTTCTCCAGTCATGTATTTCAAGACTATTTACATTATATCACCAGAGCTTCCTCCTCGTAAAATTTTTGCTTTCTCACTAATTTTTCCATGACCCAAATAAAAGGAGAAAAGAACTTTAGCACTCCAAACCACATTTCCTAAATCAAATACTTCACATATTTCTCACAGAGATACTATCAAATACAGTCACCAAAGTTCAACCACAAATTAGGTGATTAACCTCATGTACAATGTAAATCCAATGATGGTTGTCACTTACAAGAGAAATTGACATAAAAAAGTACATGTCCAAATGCTTCTACACACTGACATAATTGATCAATACATATATATTGGTTAGAAATATTCAGGGTACTTTGGAGGAAAAGGAAGATTATACATAGTTTCCCAATGCAAATATTTTGCAGATTAGTCATACTGAGATCATATTGAAACCCCTAAATGGAAAGTCTAACAGACTAGAAGGGTGACCACTGTGTGTGTGACGGCTGCTTTCATGGTTCTCTGTTTGTAATGGTAACATACGCTGTGAATTTAAGAGTTTTAGCACTAGAAGGTATTGTCCATCAATGTACATCAAAGTTTCTACTACTGTCCTAAAAAAAAACTAAAAATATCCACAATTTAATCTTTCACTGAGCTGTGCTCTCTTCCACCTTCAGCTTTCAGAATATTCATTTCCTAAATTAAAAAATATTATTCATTAGTTGATAACGTACTAGGCACCAAGTCTACTGTAAAGGAAGAAACTCAAAAACCCATAAGATGTAGTCTCTAAACTCAAGATTTCCCCAAGAAAGCGAAGGAGGCTCGAGTAAGAAGAGGTTAAAAAAACAAAACAAAACAACAACGGAGGAAAGTACAGTGTGCTGGGGCGGAACACAAGAGGAGGTGACTAGATGTTGGAAACAGCCAGGGAAATAATACATGAGCTGGATCTTTTTCAGAAGAATGGCAGATTATCAGTCAAGAAACACTAATTGACTGAAGAAGGGATGAAATGTAGGGTGGAGAAGAAAGAGCACTGTGCTGAGACAGAGAAATGAGAAGGAACAGCGTGCCATTAGAGAATGAGGAGGATTTCTGTCTAAGAGCACAAAGTACATTTCATGAGACAGTCTGAGATGAGGCTGGTGAGGGACCCCTGGGGAGTTTGGATTTTATCCTATAGGCACTGGGGGATGATATCAAAGTTAGCAAAATATGAACAGATGCCAGGAACAAAACCCACATAAGATCTCTGGCAAAAAGTTCCAAAAGCAATAATGAGTCCCTTAGCTAAGTCAGCCAAAGGTAGGATGAAAAAAGGAGATTGAATTGAAGGCACATTTGAGGTAAAACTAACGGAAATTATTGCTTACTTAGTTCTTTGGAATAAGGGACAAAAGAGAAATCAAGTAAGACTATAAGTTTTTAGGCTTATGAAACTGGGTGTGTGGAGGTTCCATTAACTGATGGGAAAATACAGCAAATCAGAGTGAAAATGACTTCAGTTCTCAATGTGTTTACTTTGAGATTACGGCAATATGCATTTAGGAGCCAATATCCAGTGAGCTATTGGAAATATTGGCTGCAGCTTAGGGAAAAAATAATGATCCAGGTTTTGGTCTCTCAAGTCATGGAAACAAGTGATATCATACAAAAACTATGGGCAGAAACCATAGAATGAGCCCCACGGGCTAGAGAGGACCAGTTGAGGAGGAAGAGGCATAGCTAGCTAAGCAACTTATTTAGTATCAATGTCAATTGGTTTCTGAATTCCTGAGTTATTTTAAAAACAAAACAAAACTACTATCTTTCAAACCTATTATTTGATTCACTGTAAGTCACCTCCAGCCTGTCCAAAACATGCAATAGCCCATACTCCTCACGTCAGGTCCCACGAATCAACTCCTTCGATCAACCAGTTCCGTACGAAAGCTTTTTACCAATGTAGTATGCCTTAGGAGACCTTGAAACACTGAAACCGGAACAATGCAGAGTGAGTAAATTCTGAAGTTTATTAAATCTGACAACTTACTATTTATGTAAGCTGGAAGTGCTAAGCATAATTGGATGTAACTATTGGCTTAGGTTTAATGGGTTGAGATTTTAACTTCATTGTCTTAGTTTTGCCTGCTCTTTGAGGTCACTTGATTGAACTAGGGAAAATTATGGAGAGCCACTTTCAACATTACCAAAACAACTACTGAGATGACCCGAAATCATTGGGTCTAAAAAAGTGGGTTCTTTCATTTTTCAAAAGAGAAGAGCTTCACTGATGATCACTGGAAAACACAGAGGTTAGATTCAGAAAATCTGGGTTCCAATTCCAGATCTGTTAGTTACTGTGAGACTTTGGGAAAGTTACCACACCTCCTCAAAAATGGGAATGATGTCAGTCACCCAAGATTACTGTGAGGATGAATGCAGAATGTACCTCAGGCAATCGATGCATGTTGATTGCTTGTAGCCCCTGCACCCTTACTTTCTGCTTCAACAGACACATACAAGTCAGAGGCCTTTCTGCTCATCTCCATGATCTTTGGCAAAATAACACATTCTACTTAATAGCTGTTGATCATTCCAACTGCTATGACAGTTGCCTCTTTAATGCAATCAGTGACACATAATTATGAAGCATTAAGGAGAGCTGCAGCGTGGATGAGTCCTGTCTTGAGGAAAAAAGGTGGTGCAGAGTATACTATACCACCCTCAAGAACCTACAAGTATCCTTCTCTCCACTTCCATTTTATGCTTCTATAAGTCTGAGAACAATGAATAGGTCATTACATAGCCAAAATCTCTATGAAGAAATGTCTTCAGGAATTCCTTTTTGGGATGCAGCAATGGGAAGGAGGAAGGGGGCTCTGAAGGGAGGAAAAGAAAGGATGGGGGAAGTGGTGTGAATAAGAGTTTTACACACACACAGGAAAGAAAACCTCATGCTAGGCAAACGGCATGTGCCTGCAATTGGAGAATGCTGATAGCAGCAGGGATCTGAGAGAGATCACTTCAGCATAGCCTTCTCACTTTACAGAGAAAGAAAATCATTTACCTGAGAATAGTATCTTCCACGGGTCTCTCTACCTAACAAGTGATGAGATGTGAAGTATACATAAAGATGTATGTCCAGTACCTGAAGTTGTCAAGAATCCAGGTCATAACATATATAAAACAGATGAAATGAATTTTCAATTTACTTCCAGGGAGTAAAAAACTAATTCCAGGAGGAGGGAAACCGACCCCAGCCAGATGCCATTTAATGCACCAAGCATTACTGTGTGGTACTTGGTATTCTGAAGGCCACCCAGCCCTCTCCCTTTCCTCTCAAACAACTCCCTCTCCTCGTCCCACAATATCCCGCTAAATATCATTTCTATCTTATTTCCATCTAAAAGACCATTTTAATATCCATATGATATCATTATCTCTTTTACCTCTTCAGCTGTCGCAATGTACATTTCGGGAGCTTTTACTCAAAATATTCACAAAGTACGTTACTTAGACAACGATTGAATTCAGGTTAATAAATCCCTGTTTTCCACGAAAGCTCCTTCACAGGTCAGCCAATCCCTTAGACTTGATTTGGGGGGGTGGGGGGAGAGAATAGTAGCTCTGGTGAGGAAATTCTTACCTGAATGCCTAGTATCAACAGAAACCTAATGGGGGCTGAAGTAGAGTGACTCATAAAACTAATGATAAAGTGGGAAGCGGAGTGGTCCTTGGTTATGATGCCAGTTCTAATGGAGGATGATCAACCAGCAGAGTACTTCTGCTGCCAAAGCAGGGCTCTTTAAATAATACGGACAAATACTCATTTCATTACAGTGAGATGCAAATCTAAGATCTGTAATTTACAGGGTGGTACTAAAAATAACTTTACGGGACAGTTTCATGTTAGGGTTGACTCCGTGAGAAACAACTATTATTTTTTTTACTGCATGTTTGAGTACAAAGTAGAACTTGATGTATTGTTAACGTGGAGAGTTCCGGCCACACTCGGGAGGCAAACATCTGTGACTGCAGAGTGTCGGTCCTCACGCTGCATGGCAACCGAGTGCCCTGGGACAATGGCTTGGTCATGTAACTCCACAGACAGCTCTCAACAGGATGCAGGATTTCTAAAGTGTCCTTCAAGATTTCCAGACTCTCACATAGAATGCATCTACACAATTACAAAGTAAGCAAAGAGCTTACCATTACCCTATTTTCCTGGACAACACAAATAGTTGAATTAAATAATCCCAGGCTTAAAGTGAAATTTGGAGGCTCAAATTATCCAGTTCAGATCTTGTACATATATATGAAAAACTGCATAGTATAAAATTTTAGCAAAATATTTTGCTTATGCTAGAAGAGGACTAGCATGAGGCATGTCCAATAAGGAGCTTGGGCAGAAGGAGCACGATAGATTTCTAAACCCTGCAATGCGTCTTAGAAAAGCATCACTGCACTGGATTTTAGGGCCATCCAGTCACCCAGAAAGACATGCACTCCTCCTTAAACCACACATATTCTCACAGTCACTTAGAATCACTCTGGGACCCTGACTGAGCCTCTGCCGTACCTTCTTTGGGCTTACCTTCGGGCTTACCTTCCCTGGCAGCAGGGCATTTGGTAACTCAATTAGGTGTCCACATTTACCAAATTAGCCAGAATACAGGAAAATCTCCACTGAGTTTAGTGAATGACCAGTGATCCCCATTAGAATAGTGATGGCAAAGGAATGATGTAAATCAAATTTTTAAAAATACGTCTAAGAATAAAAAAGGGAAAGAGAAATATTCTCATGATTATCTGAATTCTGGAGGCACGAATACACACTTTTCATTAGGGATCTTCGTGGATTGTGCCATGTGTTCTACATGGGAAGAATGAGTGGTCCAAAGGGGAAGGAAGAGCCAGCCCAAGTCGACGCTGCTGAGTCACGTTACCTATCAGTGAGACTCCGAGGAGACTTCTGAATCAAGGAAGCAGACGGGGAACAGGGCTCTCAGTGTTTTTCACGTGGCCTAAAGTCAGAGGACTAAGGACATCTGTGGGCAAAGCCCCAGGTAACCGTAAAAACATCATCAAAACTCCTATAACATCTTATCTCATCTTAAAGGCGAATGAGAATTTTACAGTCACCTCCTTAATAAATCCAATTGGATTTTAATATTAAAACAATTCTTTCTCCCCTAAATCTCTGAGTAAAGTCGATGTTCCAGAAAGATGAGCCACGCTAATTTTACAACTCCACATCTGCTTGGCTGATGTCAGGGCTTGGGCATGTGAATACGGCAGCACTGGACTTCACGGTTTGCGGGTCACTTTAAGGAAAGGTCAGTAGCAGAGTGCCAGAGGACATGGGCTCTGATGCCTGGGTTTCTTTAAGGTCAGGCTTTCCTTCATACTTTGTGGTTTAGGGCATTCTGTCTCACTTTATTTGTGTATCAGTAATCTGTGGATCATATGGCCCATCTGGTAAAATTATGATGGCAATAAACAGAGCTAATATGTAACAAGTAACAAAATGCCTGGGAAAAGGTGGCTTTTCAATGCACACATGGATGCCAATGCAACTCTGTGAGGGCCCCTGGTCATCCAGGCACAGAGTCCACGGAACACAAGCCATGCAGCATCCCTCACGAAATGCGGCACATGGAAAGCAAAGTTAAATAAAAACTGCAGCTCAACTAATAATCCAATCTTGCTCATCACTATTTAACTCCATTTTATTTTACTAGGAAACATTTAAAGTTGTGGGTACTAAATTAACCCATAATAAATGGTTTCTCAATAATTCATAGAAGTAGAAGGGGCCCTTGAATGCCTTGTTTTTCTATTAGTCACTTGACATTTTCCCTCTTTTGAAACATACCTATCCCTTCCTTATACAAATAATGTAGGAAAACATTTCAGGATATTTTCCAAATCAAAAATTCACCTACAAATGTGGAATAAGACAAACAGCTTCATATTAAGCTCTGATTATGAGCTGAGCTTCCAAGGCTCAGTGTAACTCAGGCTCCTCATTAGTAAAATTGGAAAAAAAAATTCCCTACCTAACCCTCAGGACTTGTATTGAGATTAAATGGGCTAATATGTAGAATAAAGTGGCTTATAAGTATAAGAACAATATGCATATTAAGCATTTTGGCACAGTAGCACTGTTTTTGTAAGCCTCTTATTACTTATTATTAGTTGTGTGGATATAGAACTTTTTAAACCTCAATACCCTATCTATTAAGTGGAGATAATACTTCATAGGATTGCTATGAAAAGCAAAAGAAATATTTTTGTAAAGCACCTGATACAGTTTTTGGTATACATTAAGCATTCAAAAAATGGGGGCAATTATCAATTTCAGTCTTCAGAAGAAAAAAACTGAAGGATTGATAGATTTAGGGTGTTTCATGAACATAATTTGTCACTGAAATTATTATTATTATTATTATTATTATTATTATTATTATTATTATTATCATCCTCACCCAAGAACAGAAAGGAAGGGGGAGGGAGAAATATCGACATGAGAGAAAAGCAGCTGCCTCCCACACACGCCCCGACTGGGACCTGAACCTGCAACCTTAGTATGTGCCCTGACCAGATATGGTAATTTGCAACTTTTTGGCACATGGGATGATGTTCCAACCAACTGAGCTACCTGGCCAGAGCCATTCTGACATTTAGCATGGATTCATGGATGGGATCCAGACACCAAGTCCAGTGTCTTGTCCATACCACTTGGTCTCCTACAGATGTCTGAACTCAAGTTAAAGACAAGGGCTGATGGTTTTTTCCCCTTTTCACTTTTGTTAGGCAAAATTAAGATTTAATCATTTCATATGTGCAGTAAAACAGCACTGTGTGTTATACAAGAAGTGGATATGTATGTTGAGGATCACAGAATGGAACTCAAGTATTTACTCATAAATATTCAGTTTAAAAGCACTGTGGCAAGTCACTGCTCTGGCACACCACTGTGGCTTCATTCACTATTATGGACATTATTCCATTTAGTCTAGTTCTACCGTGTTATTCTATTTAGTTTTTAAAAGAGCTTTAATTTCCTGACATTTTTTAATTTTCCATATAACCATTTGATTAAACTATATGTATATCAGGAAGTGAAAAAGTAAAAACAAGTTCTAGAAAAATAACTCTATAAGTCAATTGCTGCCATTCTGGAAGAAAATTTTTGTAAGATTAGGTAATTACACTAAAATTTTCCACATTAACATCCATGATGGTTTTATATTTTAAAACCATTTTATAATATGACTCTTTCAATCTAACTTCATGATTTATTGTTAGACACTCCATTCAAATGTCTGATGAAAAAATACACGAAATATCACACTTTTATGAGTAAAATCAATCTAATTCCCTAACTATTTGTCAACTAAAATGCTTTTCTTTATAATAATATGACCCCTATAGAGTGAGGGGGAAAAGCAGGTTACTCAGTTCAAAGACAAAAAGCCCAAAGCTAAATTAACTTGACTCTGTCCAAGCTGTTGAAAATATGTTTTTTAATTATCACACATGTTGGCAGAATTGCTACTTTTTTTTAAAAAAGAAGCCACTAAAAGGTGAAGATATATAGGATACTAGAACATAGAACAGGGTAAGGGTGGAAAAAATAGAGCAGAAACAGCATTATGCTATAACTTTCAAAAGACTAGTTTTAACACTGTTAACTAGTCCATTTACTGTCTAAATATCTTATAAAACATATTTCCATGTATATAATTCACCCAGTAAAATATTTATATGGCATGTTCTATTGTTTTAGTTTTGTATGTTTTACCACATGAATTCAAAGAACACTGAAGAACATACACTTTTTAAAAAAATGCCAGGGTTAGCCCTGACCAGTGTGACTCAGTTGGCTGGGCATCATCCCACAAAGAGAAAGGTCACTGGTTCCATTCCCAGTCAGGGTACATGTGTAAGTTGCAAATTGGGTCCCTGGTCAGGGTGCATACAAGAGGCAACTGATAAATGATCCTGTCTCACATGGATGTTTCTCTCTTCCTCCCTCCTTTCCCCTCTCTTTAATAAACGCATACATACATACATACGTACATACTTTAAAACGCCAAGGTTAAGTGTATAAATTTAGGTCTATGAGCAAAGGATACATTTGGTAGCAGTTCTAGGGATAGGTGAGGGGCCTGAGATAAGACTGAGAATTTTGAAAATATATCACAATAGGAAAATGAAAACTCTGCTTAATTAAGGTGTTGGTAGCAAAATGGAAAGACACAGAAAAACACAAAGGCCATTGTGTAAGCTGTGATGTGGAGAAACATAGGTCAGAAAAGGCAAGACGCAGGAGTAAGTCAAGGGAAACCCACAGGTTCGAGACCAGGCCAGCAGAGTGGAGGGAAGCACGGTGGGGCTAGTGACTGACATAAGAATACAGTCCCCGGGAGGGAAGCTCACTGAGGCGGGAAGAGAATGAAAACCTCTTCTGTGCACACTGCTGCTGATGGAACCATGCAGGTACATCAGCGGAACTATTCCCAACCTTTCTCTAGAAGGAAACACGGTGCCCTTTTCTTCAATCTTCCTGCACGCTGCAGATGGCAGGCACATAAAAGGGAGGCTGTTTTCCCTGTAAACTCTCTCCCCATGACAATAAAGTGCAGGTTCACACATTCAGGCCGTCAGACCAGGAGTTCCACCTTTGAAGGAAAACAAGATAAGTTCTGTGCCCACAATAAAACCTCTAATCAGCTTTGGGCAGGTTACCGCAGACAAGGGCTAACCCAGGCAAGCCTGCCTCAGCAGGAAGTGTGAAAGTCTATAGAAATCAGAGCGGTAGTCACTCCTGTTTGAGAAAACCACCAAAATCAGGTCCCTGCATCCTAGTTCTTTCAACAGATATTGATCTGGGATAACGTGGAATCACTGGGAGGTAGGGAGCTAGCCTGTGACAAGTGCACGTCTGTCCCAGAGATCACGGATGGGTCCCAAAGTAATAAATACTAAGAAATGTGTTTCTGTTAGAAAGTCAACGCCTGGCACACTTATGCTGAGAGTCGGTTGGCAAGGTTTCCTGAAGGCCTTATCTTCACGGTGTTAGTATCTGAGGTGCTACTGGGTGGGACAAGAGGCCCCATTCATTCCAGACAACTTGACAAGTGACAGTGATCCTCCATCTCAAATCAAGTGTGTACTTTCCCTTCTTTGCCTTTACACTGTCTGAACTGAATTCCGCAGCCTTGATATTACTCAAACCATGGCATTTAATCTCTGTACCAATTGATTTATACATTTTTAAAGGTTTAGGATTTGCTATTTCATTAACTTCTAGTTTCTTAACTATCTGTGTGCGTTTCTATGACCATTACCCAGTGTTGCTTTCATAGGAGTGACGGACAGAAAGGGACAACAGCGCTCTACAGTGGGCGTCCGTGCTCTAAAATAATAGTATTTAGTGATCCTTTTTCTTCCATCCTTAACGTCTCTGTTGCAGTAGAGTTTGTTACAGAAGTCACTTTAATTGCATGGCTGTGTCTTTTCTCTTTCCCAGCCACAAGTGTCTACATAATGTCTATAAAATAACTCCTGAAAATTACTATAACAAGACACCAAGCACCAAGAAAAGGCAAGTTCTAGTTTAAAGTTGTATCAGGCAACAAGTCTAAGTGAATCTTCAGTCCATGCAAAAAAATTCATTAAAATAACTTTTCAAGACTCTATTAATTAATGAATAAGTAATTCATACTATTATGAAGTAGTATTTTCGAAAGATGATAGCTCAGACTACTTTCATGACATTAATCCTTAAATAGCAGTTCTCATTTTATCAATCTCTATGTATAACTGACCATACTGATACCAGTTTAAACGAAACTAAACATACTAGGCGACACCCCCACCACAACCCTACACGTGCGTTCAAAAGGTACCGAACGGGAGCGTTTGTGACGCACTCTGTCCCAGGCTTACGTGAAACAGCCATTAACAATGGAATAAACTGTAGTGTAAACAATGAGCCTCATAGTGGCAAATGAGTATGTCCTGACATGGAAAACAGACAAGATATCATTCTGTGAATGTAAAGTCAAACTGCATAACAATTCATACATATAGTCCCAATGGTTAAAGCAAAACAGCTTAAAACCATAACTGCATATGGCTGTGTTCCACAGCTATTAAACTACAGTATGCTGAAAAAGATCCAGAAAGATCTACAGCAAACTGCCTCTTTTATTGTTTTAGTTCTATACGGTTTGAAATACTTCCAAAGAAAATGCATTTATGTATCAATTATGTATGCCTCAAAATTTAAAGGAATAAATTAAAATTAAAGGTGTGAAGAAATTCACATTATTTTCAATAAGACTATTTGCATGGTTTAATAATGATCTCAAGTGTGATTATTAAAAATTATAATAAATGTCTAAATCATGAAATATTCTATGATTAGCAATAGCATTGTTAAGACTTAATACAATGCTTGGATATTAAAATTTACAGCATGAAAAGGATTATTAATCTCACATCAATAGCTAAAATTTCAAATGTTTATATTTATCACTAGAACCCTAATATTTCTTCAATAAAGGGCATATGCATTACTTATACCTAGTGTATGAGAGGGAGTGTTTTAGTCTATTATATCTAACATGTACTAGATATTCATACACACGGCTTTTGAAAAGAGTGAATAACAAAAGCAAAAATTATGTACACATTAAGACAAAGTTGCAAGGCAAATGTTTTAAAGGAACAATTTGCATTTTTTCATCTCAGCAGCCTCATCCATTTCTGGAAGAAGAGAGGAGAGAAGAGAGGTTTGGGCCCTATCCCTTTCACTGACGCTGAGCATGAAACACTGCAGTACACTGGCACGCCTTCATGTTAGGGAGCAGATCGCTTTGAGCATCCTGAGATACACGGTAGTTGGCAAATCGTTCCTCTAGTGATTCTTTTTTTTTTCTTCATGAATAAATCCAAATAGAAACAAAGGCATACTAATATATATATAACAGCATCATAGAATCTCTGGCATCATCATATGGTATTTTTTACCCAGAGCTTGAAACCTTTGCTTCTCCAGCAACCCCAGAAAATTGCCCTGGTCATTTTCAGGAAGCTGAGATCATTTCAGAGTTCTTCCTGGGATCAATCCAAAAATCTGCCACTCTCTGATCCTCAGTGGGCTGTCCGAACTGACACAGAATGAGTCTAATCCCTCCTCTACATGACAGTCCACAGAGGCACCCACCAGCTCCATAACTGGTTTAGTTATTTTTTCTTAAGCCCCTGAGGGACCAGAAGAATTACATTTCCACGTTCTCAGCCCAACTGTCTTCTCTGCAAGAACTTTCTTAAATGAATAGTCTTGTCTTGTCAGAAACAGTTCCTATCCAAGGAAGAATATAGTTATTCCTGCATAATTTTTAAAACACAGTAACATTGAAGTCCTTCACAGTTTGGTGAATTTGAAAGGCGATTCACTAGAATATGAGTGTCTCTTGTTAGTTTTTTGATACTGCATTATTACCAGTACTATTCTTCCCTTTAGACATAAGAGGACATGATTAATTCATTATCAGTAAATGCAATTTAAGTTACGTTTCCAAAAGTACTAATGGCATGGCACTGACTATCTACAAACATGCCCTGGCCTTCTTTATGGCATCTGCTGTTAATCTGTGCGGTGTCTTGTCAGACTGAATGCAGGCAGGAAGTCTCTATGAACAAAACTATACCTGGTCGTAAGATGATCAAAGCTCTGAACTTAGTTTCCTATTACCACAGCTGCATGAACTGGCCGCTCTATTTGACCTCAGCGGGGAACAAGTGCTGGGTGACACGTGTGTTTTTGCTATCCATGAAATGACCATGCAAGTGCCGTAGGTATTGATTCGGGTTATAAATAAATTTTAACACATTGGTGAATTCATGAATATGGTATTCATTTGTAAGGAGGATCAATTCTATTAAAGAAGATAATCACTTAAACACTTTAGGAGCAAGTCAATTCCATTTCTCATTTTTGTAGACCTCTACAATGTGGAATTCTACAACTTTCTCATATCCTTGCAAAGAGAACTGCTGCAAAAGAGTTTATGCAAGAAAAAAGAGGGAGCCACGTCTCCTACCATCACCATTTATTGCCCCCTTGACCTGCTCCTATTCCCCTCACCCGCTTTCCCTCTGGTAATCAGATACTGTCATTTGTGTCTGTGAGTTTTTTTGTTTTTGTTTTTGTTTTGCTTAATCCCCTTCACCCAGCCCCCGAGTCCCCTGCCTTCTGGTAGCTGTCAGGCTGTTCTCTGTATCTATGAGTCCATTTCTATTTTGTTTGTTAGTTTATTTTGTTCACTAGATTCTGCATATGAGTGAAATCATATGGTACTTGTCAGATGGTGAACATGTAACACAATGTACAGATGATGTATATTAGAATTATACCCCGAAACCTATATAATTTTATTAAGCAATGTCACCCCAATAAACTCAACAATAAGTTTTTAAAAAGATCATGGACCCAGGGCTCTGGAATCTTTGAATCATGAGCTGTGGGATGTCACCACGTGCATCTGCCTGTCTGTGACAAGTGCAAGATGGAGCTAACAATATTCAGCTCTGATTAGTCCTCATATTTCCCAAATAATCCACACAGAGTAGGCAACACACACTCTTCTCTAGCCCCCCCCCAAACCAAAAAAAAAGGACTCCTTACTTTCCCACTGTTTGAACTAAACAAGCTCAGGACACTTTAGAGGATAGGAGTACCTATTCTTGAGGTTTCTTTGCTCCTTCTTTTGTTTGGTCTGCTAATGCTTTCTCCATTTGGGGGTAAGAAAGACTTTTTCTTTAGCTGCCTCTTTCACTGCCAGTCAGCTTTGATAATGTTCTGGGGGCTTTACGAAGAATGCCATTTTAGACCACTCTAACTCAGCTTAGCCACGGAAGCTGAGCACAGCTGAAGAAAGCACTCAATTAGTAACTCCAGCTTCAAAGGCTATATTATTCTCTCCTCAATACACATGTGTAACTCCCATTAGCATTAATGGGAGCTGTGGGAGCTCACAGCCCAGAGAATATACCTCCAAGTCTGTTTGCTTGATGAGCACGCAATTAAACCTTATGGCGCGAATTTTTCTAGGAGGGCAGAGTAAGTATGCTGAGAATTCATGCAAAATCAAGTGTGCTCACTTTGGGAAAATAAGCTATCACCTCTATTTAAACATGAAGAAAGCTACCCAAATTAGGCCTATTTTCATTTCATTTATCCTCCTAGATGTAGACAATGGCCTTTCATTGTTTTGGGAGACGTGTCACTCTTTTGTTTTAAGAGTTTAGTTATATGTTTTTATAAGCTTTAGTCCACATCACCCAAAAAACTATTCTCAGGGGTAACCAATGTCTAATTAGAAGGAGACCACCGTAGGTGAATTTCCAACACACAAAATCCAAGGCACCTTTTTCTGTCTTCGATGTGATAGCTGTATTATAACCTCAAGTTACGAAAAAACTTGAGTTGGCATTTTAAAAATTGATTTGAGAGGAAAATGTTCCCCACAAATAATAAATTTGTTCTTATTGAAAAAACAATAATTTTCATTCCTTTACATCATTCTAGAGATTTTCCAATAGTTTTCAACATGGAATCAATACATTGGAGAGCCTCAATAAATTATCAGTATATGTTAGCAAGTCTGCGCCACAGTCACAATTATACTTCTAGGGAGAATATAATCCCCACTGATTTTGTACCATTTAAAACAATTAATTTTGTGCTGTTCACACAATTTCAGCAAACTTTATAAAGAAAAGGTTATGAAGCATAATCTTGATACTTTATAAAGGAGATTTAATCAAGCAGATTCAAAGGTAATGATGTAATATTTACACATCATACAATTCTTTCTACCCACAAACATCATATTTGGATTTTCTAATTATGCGAGAAATTAAGGTTATCTTAGGTATTGGACCATAAGTACAAATCAATCGAATTGTAATGAGCCAATGATCTTGTCAAAAAGACAACGGTGTTCCCACCAAACTTACAGGAATGCTGAGATGTCAGGAGACTTTTCGAATTTTAACCTGGCAGATGAGCTAGGTAAAAATTCCGCTTTAAAAATTTTTATCAAACATGCCCTCTTCTTAACATCAGGTTTGTACTTAATATTTAATACCTTGCCTTAAACATTTGATAGTAACTATCTCTTCCCGGAATTTTAAAGCTGACTGTTAAAGAATGGAGCATCGCAGAACTCAACACAGCATGCCTTACTTCAGATTTTATGAAAGACTGAACAAAGAATCATAAACACAGATGAGACACACACTAAACCATAGTCTAGGGTTAACAGAATTATTAATGATGGCAAATGTGGGAAGGAATTCGCCATTTCTTAGCAGAAAAGATTGTGGATTGTTTCTATCATACCCAGAATCTGATTTATAAAATTGATAACTAATAGAGATACCCTAATTTCACAGTATATGCTACACAAAGAGCTTCTTTCAAGTTGAGAGATAAAGACTGTTGATGTTTTTACAGAGGGTCCAAGCAGTTTCATTCTTAAGGTTTTTATCTCTGAATGACTCTGGCTAAACACACTAATAATTCAGGTGTACTATTAATCTTGCTGGCGTGATTATGTCCTCTGTGTTCCTGAGACAACTACCTTCACCAGCAAATCTGCGATGCATCCAGAATTTTCGCTGGTACACAGCCACTTCCTTGTTTAGATGTTAAATAGTTGGTTATGGTCTAACTGGAGATTATCAAGGTATACAGTCACATTTATTCAAACATGCACATGAGCACTACCATACTCCACTTTCTAAAAACTTTTTGTCCAAAGATTATTTTAAAACATCTTTTTTTCCCAATGATACCTCTATATAAAAGAAATGCACATATTTCCATCTGAGAATTCATGAAATTTATGTGAGTCATAAGATGTATAGTAAACTGATGGCTACTAATGACAATTACCCGAAATATTTGTGAAAAGAAGACAGAGGAAGAGAAAGAAGGAAGATATCTGCCCAGTATCTGATAAAGTCTCGTGTATGGAACACCCATCTCTGATCTGAGAGAAAGCTGAAATTTTTGCATTTCTCAGTAGAAGGAACTGCAATATCACTTTGGATAAATGTCTAATGACTGCTTATGAAGTGGATATGCAAAACCTAGTACATGTCCTGGGAATCAGGAATAGACATGTCACTTAAGCAATACCAACTAGGAAAATGTACTCACATATAATTTCAACAAATATTTTAATGACTGCTCCACAGCACATCTGTTAAGTCAAACACAATCCTTCCCTTCATGGAATAAGCACTATTAAAAAAAAATACAACTACTTTGCATTTTTTCTTATCCCTTTAATTATAAAAATCCAAATCATTTAATTTAGAACAATAGAGTCCTTGAAGCATTGAAATAACAAAACTCTCAGTGGATAAATGTTCATAAAATAGGCATTTCTATATGTGTATCTAAATGTATGCATAAAAAGATAAATTCAGTTTCTTCTCTTCGTGTTCAGGCTCTTTTGCAAAAGTCACCATTAAAAAGCTCATCTGATGGGGCAATTTCAGCATGGAACATACGCAATAGGAAACAACTAATTAGAGAATTAAAGATGTGCCTTCTCTGAGTCTTCCAGCTTTTTTTAAATACTAACTTTGAAACTGGTAGGCTCTCCCACTTAAAGCTCTTGATTTCAAATTGCCATTTCTTTTTACACCCAATTAAATTGTCAGTGTAATGAAGAACTGTCCGACTGAGTAGAACTGTGAGGTTCTTCTCACTGCTGCTTTTTGAAATCTTAATTTGCAGATGCTTTTGCCTAAAATAAGAATTTTAAGCTACATCCTCAACAATGAGGCCTGTAAAGCTTCCACGAACACTGCTCAAGACAGTCAGTGGAAGGAAAGTTGTGTCACGAAATGGCCCGTGTGGGCTACAGTAAAGGGGATGTTTTCCTATCATAGCGTGATATTTGGCTCTGAAAAGATTACCATGTCCCTGATTCTTTGATAAAGATTTTTTTTTAAAGACCACATTTATAAAGGACTTGGTACTTTCCAGTTAGCTCAGCAATTCTAGTAACTCAATATTTAACAAACAAAACTGGCTCTGGACTGTACATTTTCATAAAAATACGTTGTGTAAAAAGACCTGAATGGTGACCAATGATTCTCTGAACAATTCCTAATGAAGGAGAATTTATGTCTTGTCAGATTAGCAGACTGTTGTCAGAAAGGGATCTCAGCAATCTCCATCCACGAGAGAAAGTTACGGGGTAACAAGCACTGTTAGTGGATAGAGAATACGATTTGGAGTCAGAACACCTGGTACAGGACCACATTCAAAATCGATGCTCTTTAGATCAAGCCGTTTCTGAATGCTGGCCCCATGAACTCACAGCTCCTCCTCAATGCACACAGACCCTCCTTTCAGTGGTTAGTCAGGTATTCACAGTCTTCGCTTCCATGGACGAGGCTCTCTCTGTATCTCGCAGAGGGAATGCTTGCATACTGAAATCTACACATCGGCAAAGCTGGTTTGCATACTTGGTTCTCCTCCCGCCCCCAAGCTTGTGAACGGGGAAGAAGCCAGTTGGTTCAGTAACGGCTTGCACACTGAGAAGAGAACTCCGAAGATCTTTTAAATAGTCATGTTACAGACAAATCCTTTATGGAAGCAGCCCCAACCACTCCTGTCCCCTTCCTCGCCTCTTCTTTGATACACAGGAAAATAGGTCATTCACAGAGAATCGGCTCAGACATTCATTTGGGGAATTTTTGTAAATAGTGACACCAAAATTTAGAGCTAGATTATATTAAAATAAACTGAATGTATAGCTAGGTCCATCCAGGGCTTTGGAAGGTGCCGTGTAAGTGAGGGCCCTAACACTGAAGCTTTCTGACCAGCAGGGTTAGACTGTCTCTACCTCTACTTCACACCAGACTACTTTCCCTTCGCTATCTCCATACAGATTTTTCTGCCACTAGAATTCGTAGTATGATGGTTTGGTGAGAATCTGTGACTAAGGACACGTCCCTGGAGGCACGAGAAGAGTGGCCCCTGAGCTTAATCAACATTGTTTGGATGCAGTTAGCCAGGTTAACTTAAAACACATTGGGTCAACATTTTCATCATTATGCTGTAAAGCATTTTTAATTTTAAGAATATCTGTTTGTTTTTATGTTATCAGAGCTGTATTTTAAACATACTGATAGGGAATTAAGACAAGACTAGCCCAAAATCCAGTTTGGGAAGCATTTAATGTCGTCTTTGGCTTTTGAAGTAGATATATGGCAAATTATTTCAAAGAATAACTTAAGTCAGAGTGACTTGTTCCTTCCAGGAGATGATTTATCTCTTTGTAAGCTGAGATGAGGGAATCCCATTTGCTGTTGAGCCAGTGAGTGTCATCTTTATTCAAGCATCTTTGCAACAAAGATTAATGGGACCCCCAGTAAATCAGCCACAGCACTTGAGGTCAGCTTACAACAGGCTTGGCAATATCTGGAAATTCAAATCTACCCTAAGATGTCATGATATGCATAAAATCTGAATATAAATTAAAGACTGTATAGGGTAAAGGAAGCTAACCCAAGTTGTTAGGCCTCAGGAACTAACAGATCTAAGAATGTTCTTATTTTGTAGTATATGCTAGTGACTTTTCTATAAGGGTAAAATATCTAAACTCTCATTTTTAATAACTAAATACTTTATTAGAAAAATCAGCTTTGCCTAATGAAGTCTTCTAAGGGAGTTGTTTTAAGGTATTTTATTAGTACACTTTAAAACATTTCCTATATAGGTATGCTTTGTTATCACCTGGAGCGAAAAGGAGTTGTATAAAGGGAGAGTACAGTAACAGAAACTCCTTTTACCATTAGCTGGGAGAGAAACAGATGGAAATATTATTTTTAAGGTAATTACTTAAGTTTTTCTTTCAACTGCATCATGGTTTTCAAAACCCAAGCAAAGTATATCCAAAATCTTCCTATGAACAAAATAAAATTTCCTTTCAGAACATTTATAATCATCAGGGGAAAAAAAAAGTGAGTTTAATTTTTCTGTCAGTTGAAGCTTCATATGTCAAACTAACTTTACATTTCAACAAACCTTACTGTCACATTGGCGGGATCAGGGACACACTAGTTCTCACGCAAGTACTATCTTAGAAAGGTGTAAGCTGAATACTGTGAGTGCACGTCTAAAAATAGACTTCATTATCCCCATATATTAGATTTATAGCTGTCTTGTCAATTTAACCAAAATTATGGTTTCCTGTCAAACAGAGATTGTAGCTTCCTTGAGTACAGGGGGCGGTGAGGTCTTTTCTATTTTTTAATTCCCAACACTTAGTACAATCCCTGGCATAGAGAAAACCATGTTACCAAATAAATAAATTCCTGCATAAATTCCTACATGGTTTCTCTTGTACTGCGTGCTTATGCTGGGTGTGGAAACCACAACCACTGTTAATTCTGATGTTTTAAAACAAAATCTTAAATGAAGTACTTCTGCAAGAAAAAAAATTGTTCAACTTGTCATTTGTTCTCTCTGTCAACAAATACTTACTGAAAACGTATAACGTGTCAAGCACTGCACTGCATGCTCACTCTTGAGCAAAACGAAGCGCTGCTCTGATGAAACTTCTAGCCTAAGCAAGGCCATCACTCTGTTTAGGGTAGAAGTAAAGCACATATTATGTTTCCTAAGTTCATTCTCTAATCACTTATGACAGGATGACATTCAAATTTCAAATATTTTGCAGAGCCCACAGGGGCCCAATGCTGGCTCATACATCTGGAAAACAAAATTATTTAGTGGGCAAGGCAGACTGACTTAACAGCTATAAAAGTGTATGTTTTCCTAGCCTTAGAAAGATGGTTCAGCCTATGCCAGGAAATATGCTCGACAAATGCAGTAGTGCCCTTTAATCAAAATAATGTAAAATTATCTATTGATAATTATAGTAACAGCACCGGTAGTGATGACACAGATGATGATAACGATAATCACCACCACAGCTCCTATTTACCAAGTGCCTGGCACTTCGCTCAAGCTTTATGTAGATCATCTCCTGCAATCATCTTCTCAATTTAAGGCAGCGAGCGGGTCATCGGATAGCTCCCCTTGACAGATGAAGAAGCTGATGCTTGGGTTAAGAAATGTGCACAAAGCCACAAATCAAATAGCGTGGTCATGATGTGAACCTAGATCTGTCTGGTTGCAGAACCTGACCTCATAAGCACACCTTCTATCACCACCTACACCAAAGGTGGTAGCATAAATAATCTACAAGACAAATACACGTATTTTTTAGACTATAAGACACACTCTTTTCCCTGTTTGGGAGGAAAATGGGGGTGAGTCTTACAGTCTGAATGTAGCTGAATTATAGTCTGAATGTTATTTAAGTTATTAAATATTTTACCACATTTTTTACTTCAAAAATTTTTTTTCCCTATTTTCTTCCTCTAAAACCGAGGTGCGTCTTATGGTCCGAAAAATATGGTAAAAACAAACAAGCAAAAAGCATTTCCTATTACCTCTTTAAATGTGGAATTGGTACATGAGATTATCCTGCTTCTTCTTAAATATATAACTAATGGTGCTGCATTTTCTCAGGCATTAAATATACAATTCCAGTTTTATTTGTTCTGTGACCGAGGACAGTCCAGAAGTCGTATTTTAAGTGTGACCCTCGTCTAAGCATCGACTACCGGGTCCTAGTGTCCAAGCATTCTGAAGACCAGGGAAATGTGTGCTAAAATAACATTAAGCACAAATGTAAGAAAGAAAAAAAGAAATTCTTGACATTACATATTAGAGAACATTGTCACAATAAAGGATCTAAAACCATTTCAAGTAACTTGTGTATTCAGGCTTTCATACCAACTTACTTTCATATGAAAAACTGATTTTCAGTCCTTTGGACTAAACAACGTTTTGTAATCCACAGAAAACTTTTCCAGAATTTTCAGCCTTCCCCTCCCATCATCATAGCCATGGATTCATTTGATAAACACTTATTGATTTACTGTGAAGCAGGCACTGTGCTGGATCTGGGGATTTAGCAGTGGGAAGGAAGGCCAAACCAAATAGCTCAGCTTCAAAAGGATGATGAAGGGAGAAGGAAAAAAATTGACGTTTTTCAGCAACGTTTGTGTTTGAGTCACTCTGACACATGCTTTACACATGTATGTCATCAATTTCTAAAAACAGTCCTAAAAGGCAGGTAGGGTTACCCTCTCCTTTAAAGATGAGGAGCTTCAAGTCCAGACTGAAGCAATCTGCCTCATCCCATATAGGACAGAAGCACTGGATTGTTGATATGAAGCCATGTCCATCTAGGTACAAAGAACACTCTTCTCCTGTTGTGCTTCCTTCTGTGTCACCGTCTCCGTATGTACTCCTTTAATCTGCCTGCATTTTCTGGTTCTCAGTCACATCTCCATCCTGCAATGACCACGGAAACAACGGCCACTGCCATCTATCACATGTAAAGTGAGATTAAGTCCGGTCCCTTACTGCATGGCTTGTTTCTATATAACCACATCTCTGTATCTCTCATTATATATATACATTTGTTTCACAAATATTTTTTGGGTGCCAGCAAATACTAGGAATATTTCTAGGTCAGAGATAAAAAATGTAATAGTGCTTACACACCGAGGGGGGAGGGGCACATAACAGTGTCAAGAAATAGAGCATATGGGAAGTGCTATAAAGCAAATTAAACAGATCACAAACATATACTATATACATTGCATGTAAAAAAAAAAAACAGGGGGAGGGTGGAAGCAAGGGAGGGAGGTAGGTTTGGCGGGGGTGTGGGGTAGTGGTGGGGAGAAAGTGCAGACAACTGTTATGGAAGAACAATAAAGTAATTAAAAAAAAAAGAAAAGAAACACTCAGAGAAAAAAAAAAAACATAAAACATAGTATGACCCTGGCTGGTGTGGCTCAGGGATTGAGTGCCAGCCTGTGAATCAAATGATCACTGGTTCGATTCCCAGTCAGGGCATATGCCTGGGTTGCAGGCCAGGCCTTGAGTGGGGGGCGCATGAGAGGCAACCCATACACTGATGTTTCTCTTCCTCTCTTTCTCTCTCCCTTCCCTTCTCTAAAAAAATAAATAAAGTCTTAAAACAAAACATAGTACATATGCAAATATACCTCCCCAGAAGATGTTGGTTTAACCACACAATGTATAAATATTGATAATAACCAACTTTATTAAATACAGTCAGTCTTTACTTTTCTATCATAGTTAATTTTCTCATTTTCTGATAAAAGATCTATAGTTACCCTTGGAATTAAACAAATACACAAACAAAAAGATGTGTGCATACCAACCTAGAAGGGTAGAAAATATCTGAGAACTATTAACATTGACTTGCTAGTCACACTCTTGATATACGAGTTCATCCTTTTAAATGGCTCTTCTGGTGTTACCCTCAAAGAAACATAACTCTCCTCTGGGAAACCCCACACTGAGATCAAATTTATCAGCTAAACACACATCCATCAGGCATATGAGAAATAGATTAACGGGTATACAACTGTGTCCAAAATCTGTTAGTTAGAAAAAATTCACTATGTTAAAAAGTGAAATAATATAAATTTAACAGATCGAGGGTGGGAGGTGAGGATGGCTGAGGTAGGGGGGATTGTGGGGAAAATGGAGACAACTGTATTTGAACAACAATAAAAAATGTGAAAAAAAACAGTAAAGTTTAAATATATAAAATAAACTTTATAGACGTAAAAAGAAGGGCATGAAAAGTCTTGAGATGTAAATTAAGACACAAGTTCATCTACATAGATCACAGGTAAGATAGTCTTTAAATCCTGCTATCTTTAACAAAATAGATTAGGAATACTAGAATATATATCATCATATTTGTGTTTAATGTAGCATTAATTCACAAGTCATTGTTTTTTTAATAAGATAAAATAAGTTACTTGATCTTCTAAGGAGAAATGTAATTTGGATTTTGATAATTAAACCCTAGATGAGGTATTTGGTATATCTAAGGCCTAAATCCCAATAAATTATGCATGCGCAACTTTTAAAAGTATATTTTTATTAATAGCTTAAAATAAAACTAATTTTGAAGGCCAGGAAATTGAATTTTTAAGAATTGTTCAAATTTTATCAATTTGAAAGCCAACCTAATACTCAGTTTTTTAAATATAAACATTAATTATGCTAAAGGACTGTGAATGGTTCACTATATTATATTAAGTACTTCAGTAAACCTCTTTGCAAATTTCAATCCATATAGAAATGGTCTATGTTAATTTAGCCATATGATCCCTGCTTGTGTGGGTTAATCTCTTTAGCCAATAAAATATGTCATTTTCATTTTCTTCTATTACTGCTCTTTTAACTTCTCTATTCTGAGCTACCATGGTCTATACCCACTTGTAATGGTTAATTTCATGTGTCTACTTGACTGGTCAACAAGGTGCCCAGATATTTGATCAAACATTATTCTGAAGGTTTCTATGAGGATGTTTAAAGGTGGGATTAACATTTCAATCAGTAGACTGAATAAAGCAGATTGACCTCCCTAATCTGAGTGGGCCTTGTCTAATCAGTTGAAGCCCTGAATAGAACAAAAAGGATGACGCTACACCTAGTAAGAGAACTCCTCCTGCCTGACTGCCTTCTAGCTGACACCCTGGCTCATTCCTGCCTTCAGACACAAGCTAGGCCCTTCCTAGGACTCAAGCCTGCCAGCCTTTGGACCAATTTCTTATTTTATTTTTGGTAGCCTGCCATTTCTCTGGAGATCTCTAACTAATACATCACCCACAGCTATCACCAAATATTTATCAATTTCTTATCTGCATTAAGCATGTTCTGAAGGTCTATCCCTAATACTCTCTCACACTAGCTGTACCTGGTAAAAGCCTATAAATTCTTCAAGTCTCAACTCAGAGGTCTACACCCTCTCATAACGCATCATCAAAGCAGTATTTCTCCACACCTTACATACCCATAGCACATCAGCACTATCCTTTCTCATCATGCTTGTCTGTGGCTGGTCAGCTGGAACAACTGTTCTTCCAGGACAGCACCTTACACAGGTATCACCCTCTTTTTTGAAAGTTTGCTGTAGGTCACTTCACTTCTACCAAATACCTACATTAGTACCCATTTTGCTAACTGAAAGAAATCTAAGGAGGCTTTTTTGCATTTACGAAAAGGTGCAAAGCTAAATAGTGTTCAGCAACTGTTTTGCAGGGAGCTGAAAGAAGCAGAGAGAGTGACCCCGCCAAGCTCCTTCCCTGGGAACAACAGGCAGCCTTGCTGCATCAAGCTGCTGCTGCTTTCAACTGTGACTATGAGCATCTGTGCCATATCTCGATTTATTCTGTGCATCCCTTAGTGAGACGTGTCCTAAGGAAATTGCTTCTTCCCTTTATGCCATTTCACCTTAGGGAAGGTTTCAGAGGAAATCTCTACTTTTGGATAATGAGGGAAACCTATACATCAAAAGTAAATATTTAGTTAGAATACATATCACAATATAATACAGTGAAACTGAAAGAAAATCTTAGCTGTATGACCAAAAAAAATAATAATTTCAAATTTTCTGGTTCATGATTTCTTACATCAAAAATAGATTAGACTACGTAAATATGAAAATTCCCTCCCAGCTCAACTTTTCTACAGCTCTATTAACAAGTCAATCAACAGTAAACATGCATGAGACTCAATGATCATTTTTAAATTGATGACAATAGTATTTTACTATGAAGCCAAAGAATACCGTTGTCACTTACATGCAGTGATTCACAGGTGCACTCACTCCCTCTGTGCCCTTTGAAGACATGATTGCAGTGTGAAAGCACAGGTAAGGCGGATTCAGGGAAGCAGCATGCATCACCAACCCCATGGTCCTCAAAGACCAGTCACAGGGGACTGTGATCAGCTCCCAAGGGCACTTTTTCCCAAACATCAGCAGTTTTACTGTCTCCCCTAAGTAGGGTCTCAGTGCACTTGTCCACATGGGCTCCTATCTTTGTGAGCACTGATATATAAGGAATAGTGCTTTTTAAGGACTAAGGATTAGTTTCTGTTTGCCGATATGACTCTGCACCCCACCACCTCTTTTCAGCACGGAAACATTGCACAGACGAAAGCTTTATCATGTTGGTACCAATTTATTCCAAGTACTCAACTATTGTATAAGCCTTTTCAAGTCACCTTCCCGCGGTACCGGGACTGTCAGCAAATCTGCTTCTGTTGGCCACCCTTCTTTTCCTTTCAGTCTTTCATAAAAATCCTTTTGTGTGACAGTCAAGCAGCTGTGCTTTGTTCTTTAATGTCCCTAGCATGGATCCCCAGCCGAGACCACTGTATAACATAAGCGGCAAAGTACCATTTTCACAGCAGGGACAACTGTGTTCATCTTCAAAAAGAGGCATTAATAAAATGAGACTGTAACGAACATGCTAACTCTGATCACAGGGCACTGCATAATGGCACAGAGAGTTGACTGCCTTCTCCCTGAAAACTGCAAAAGTTTTTTTTAACAACTTCTATAATGGCTTACATTTTTTTTAAAACTGACATATTATGCATACATATCTTTCCATTTCCCAAAGAAATGCCTTCTCTGTCTCATCCAACTGCTCATTGTGTGTTGTACTATCTCAGTAACAGTCACCTTCAGGGAGCATATTTTTCACATCTTACAGGAACTGACTTGCTGAAACAGACATGTCATGGAATCACAGAACGTGAGACAGAAGCGATCTGAGTGATCACTGACCCAATCCCTTCACTGTGCACACGAGCAGAAAAAATCCAAGGAAACAGGATAGCTAACAGATTGCTCGAGATGCCACAGCCATTTGGGGACAAAGCCAGACCTGAAATTCAAATTACTAGGGATTTAAACTTGAAGACTTTTGCATATTGTCTTATGTCTTGATGATGATTATTTATAAAATATGATGCATTTATACAGAGGAGGTACTCAAATATAAGTACTGTCTCATAATCTAGCTGTAAAACTAGGTAACTAGTTCACCTCATTTTTGGTCACCAAACCTGTTTTGAAATTTTCATTTATTAATTTTATAGAGAGAGACAGGAAGGGGGAGAGGGAGAGAGTTATGCATTCATTGGTGGATTCTTGTACATGCTCTGACCAGGGTGAATCCAGAACCGCAGCTCTGGTGATGGTGCTCTAACCAACTGAGCTACCTGACCAGGGCCAGTCACCTAACTTCAGACAACGATTTTTTACTTTGTATGTGTTCTATGAGCAAACTCATTTCCTAGGAGTAGACAAGAGCAACGATGTATATACGGGTTGGGTGAAAGTAGGTTTACAGTTGTTCATATGGAAAATAATATAATAATTAATAAATAACAATATAAGTATAAACTCTGTTTCACATACACACAAATGTAAACCGACTTTTCCCCACCCTGTATTATGTCCTGTTTCATGTTAGTGCTGGTGGGGGCTTGGGGGGCAGTGCTATTTGGGAACAAGCAAGTCTCGGAAAATAATCCACTAAACTTAAAAAGAAAAAAAACATTACATGCTGTTCTGGATGATGACAAAATGTGTAGTTTCTGATTTCATAAAGAAATAAACTCAAGAACATAACATTTAGTCATACAATCAGAGGCAAACTTGATTAAATTTTCTATAACTTCTCTAGTAGAATGGGAATTACGTGAGCAAGGAGAAAGAACTCTCAATATCTTTCCGCTTGCCTAAAAGAGGCAGATGCTCCTTGGCTCGCTCTCACAGAAAAGTCTTTGGATGGTGATATTTCCTTTTCCCCGCCCAGTAGCTGATAATGTAGCTGAGAGAACATTTACATCCCCAGCTAGTATTGCATAAATTTATATTACAAGTTTTCCTCCTGATATTTTTGATCATAAAGAAATTAAAGATTTAGGAAGAGCCAATTCCCTCTAGATTATATTTCCTCTTCTTAAAACACTCTCTCTGGTCCTACTCTTACCCCTCACTGAAAGTCTAATAGCCAATCCAAAGCCCTTAGGAGAATTCTACACTGAGGTAGGGCTCAGCCCTAAATAACCTGAGTGACATCTGAGGCACTCACTTAAAGAGAACTTCACTGAAAGTTCTGCTGGGCCGGGAAAACATGTGGTATGATAGATACTCTCAGCCTCCTAAAATGCTATAGAACTAGAGAGCTGGTAGTTGCTTGTTTTCACAGCCAGGACCACCAAAAAACACAACAAAACAAAAAACAAAAAACCCACCTAAAAAATTAGGTAGAGGCTGTAAGTATGGCATTTAAATCTCTCTTTTCCCACTGCTTCTTCTATAAACTACAGTCTACAGTGTATAAGTGGTAATTGCCCGAATAGCTCATTCCAGGGCACATTCAACTGAGCTTATAGTTATCCTTCTTTATGAAAACAGTTTTTCAGAGCTAGGGTGATTTAAATGAGCTACAGAGGGAACGTTTTCTCTGAAATACTCCCTTCAATACACATGGGTGGTCAGAGTAGTATTTCAACATCTCTTGCATTAGCTGCCCAGGTGAGATGTTTAAATCTGCAATTAATTAGGTTCTGTAGTAGCCTGTGTGAAATAAATTAGTGATCTCCATCCAGTCCACTTGACAAAACCCATCAGGGCAGTTGGCACATGTTTGACGTGGTCAGCAAAGTGGGGAAAATGTAAATGACCCACAGGGACCACATGGGCATCTGACGAGGGCCACTGATGACAAGGGTAAAGCAGCCTCCCCCCATGCAGAGCCGAAGGTGTGCCTGCCAGTGCCCTTTGTAAGACAAAGCTACTCACAATGGGCACAAGCCCATCGGGTGTGATATGAAATCCTTCACTTTCATTTTGTTAGCTGTGCATGATGTCCATATTCTATGAATGCCAGTTTATCATTAGGACATTTTTAAAAGATGTTTATTAATAGAATTATCAATAGTTATTTAAAAATTTTAACCAAAGAAGTAATCTAAGAAACAAATATAATTTCCAACCCCACTGACTTCATCCCACATGGATATATGAACACATTCTATTTTAAGGTTATGTTTAGACTTCTTTTCCTTTATCCAAAATACTTCTGAGTTTTTCTCATGAAACATTTCCAACATTGCTAAACTTAGTCTTTAAAAAAAATAAGGTTTCACTACTTTACTACAATCATACATTTTCATACAAATGTACTTACATATGACAGATATTCCCATAGAAAGTCGAGATTGTATTAAAATTTTCAAATGTATATGTTTTATGTGGGAGCTAGTTGGATACAAGCAGATGAGATTGGGGAACCCTCGTCAGCTGAGAGGCAGAAAAACATAAATGCATGTAAATGTTTCGTAAAGTGGTGTTTTCCTCCAACTTTTCGTTAATGTCTTCATCAAACGCATGAAAAGTAAGTCCAGCCAAATGACTGTCATTGTGTCCTTTTAAGGAATTTGTTCAAGGAACTGAGAAGGCAAAACAAAACCAAAAAAAACAAAAATTGTCTGATAAATTTCATTATACCTTTGTAATACACTTTCTAAATAATAGCATTAGTTCTAACCTAGGTGAATAAGTGAAAAAAAATTTTAAAAGATCAACAAATGAGTTTGATTTTGCTTCAAAAAAATTATTCTACAATTTTTAGACCTCGTATACAAGTCTATGTGAATATATGTGTATATTAACATATGCACATACTTCTTGTAGCTTGTATTTTAGCATGTATAACGGTCTCTGAGGTTCCTTTCAGTTCTAAAATCTGGCTTCGAACTCCTGTCTGCTCCTTTTTTCCTAATGTCTGATTCTGGTTTAACAGACTGCACTCCTTCCTTTACCCTTTTGGGTATTTAAAATACATATAGTTCTTCTAAAATCCATTCATACAGTTCTGTTGTCTGCAGCTCACAGACTGATTTCTGCTTTCACCAACTGGGCTTCCTGTGCACTGTGAGTGGGAACTGGCTTTCATGCTTTAAAATTGGTACCTAAAAGCCCATCTGGGCGTGAATGAGCTTATCTGGGTTGTATGTCATGGATTGGGGGTACCTCTGATAGGTGAGTGCTTAATGGCCTTATTCACACTCTATGGGATTCACTGTTTCTTACCAGCTTTCATGTTAGCTTCTAGAGCACTAGAGGGTTCACCTTTATTCTGAAAGCTTATCTTTCTCCTCTTACTTCCACCTTATCTTCTGTAGGCCTGTGTCCTGCTGGAGAGATAAAGCTCTAAGTCCTAAAGCATACAATGCATTTGGTTGTTATCTTGGGGTATCTTCTCCAAGATTCTCTTTGTTTTCAGCCTCTGGAAATTTCTTTCTTCTTTGCAAGCCTAACCATGCATTTAATTTTATTTTCAGATATTTTATCAACATCTCTATGTGTTTTTAGGGGCGCAGAGGACTTCCTGTATGAACTGAGTTTCTCATAATAACAAGAAATATAGCTCAAATCTGACTTGTTTGTTTTTAAGCAGCATTCTATTATGAGCATTTAAAATATCTATATTCAAATGCCTACCATGTCCCCTGAGACTAAGATGTTTATATTATTTAAAATATATCTCAGTATATACATGTAAATAATTTAATTTTCTAAGCTTCCTGGATTAACTAATTAACTTTTGTACTACATGAATAGATCTAGAAGAAAATGATTTTTGAATTTATAAAACATATAAAGTAAATAAATCCCTCAATGGAAAGAAAGTAAACTGGAGGAAAAATACTCTTAATCCATATATGTTCCTCCTATACCAAATTTGGTCCCTTCTTTCCAATTCTCTTCATTTTAAGATAGTCTGTTCCCATAAATTGAGCAATCAAGCAAAATGAAGTTAAAAGTAAATCAAAACAAGTAAAAGTATGTGTGAGAGAAAAACAGACAAAGGCACAGAAGTTAACCTGGAAATGTCAACGACTAGGCAAGCCAAATCAAGTAATGTTCTTATTTCCACCCAAACGACTGAAGCAGAGCTGCAACACAGTGCTAGTAATCATCATCCTTTACTCTCCAGCACTGTCCTTCTGAAGGAAGTCTGGCGGGAGACACACTGTACTGGAGATTCCCCGTGTCATCCACGCTCCAGTCAAACTGCCTGAGCCACATAGCCAATTCACTTCGCATCAACAGGTACCACTTCAAGAAATATAAAAACTGAAATAAAACACACTTTTGACTTAAAGAAGAAAGGTGACTTTCTTGGTTTTGATTCCTCTGCTTAAGAGCAGCACACCTGTAGGTAGAGAGCATTCCTTTAACTTTGCAAACCTCGAGGTCAGCATCCGCAACTTGTAAGAAGCAGTTGCTCACTTCCGTGTGAAATCTCCACACACCATGTTAACACGCAAAACAGCAGCGGACCCCGTTTCCGTTCTGGGTTCTCTACCAAAATCAAAATGATATCTGAAATTCGAAATCAGCATTTCCTTGAGAGTTTTCTTTTCTCCCTCCAATTTGCATTTTTCAGACCTCCTGAGAGAAGGCACCTACTGTGTACTTAAAAATTGAGTTCTTATAAATGTTTTATTTCAATTCATTTCCCATTTAAGTGTCAGGACAATGCTGGTCTAATGGCTCTACAAAAGAACACCTGGGACACAGAATTTCAACAGTGACACAAGAAACAATCTTGCACTTGAGTACTTACCACGCAAAACTGTGAGTCTGGTAGATACACTTATCTCCCCGACGTTATTCGAGGCCACGCATTCATAAATGGCCTCATCCCTTGGAGTCCGTAAGGGCTGTATTCTGAGAACTGATCCAGATCCATCGTCAAACTCTATTACCTATTAGAGGAAATGTAGCTGTCACAGGTGTTGTTACAATTGTTCACTTCCCAGCTAAACCTCTTGATGAAGTGGTGAACCAGCCTTCAGGCCCAGAATAAACTCAGCAGCATCGTGAGACTGAATTTTGAATGCAGCGGTGAAACAGAATATTTGGATTAATTGAACAAATCCGCTGAATGAAGGGGAAAAGACATGAAACTACGTATGCAAAAAGGTAGGTTGTAGTCTCTGCTGAAAACCATCCAGGGTTTAGTCACACTAATATTTTAGTAGTTTTATCTAGGGCAGTTTGATCCTATGAATTTTGCTCCTATGATGGATGAACTCAAATTATTCTGTCTCTTTAAACATATATGCACATGTGGATCCATTCAATAATTGGACTGTGAGGTGAAGAAATAATGCATGCCACTACCAATATCTCTTCTGGTTTAAAGTGTCTCAGCCTGAACAGTATAGATGAGTGAACCATGAAGAGAACCGCATAAATCTAATACTTAGGCAGCCCAAGAGCCTGATGGCATGCATTAATTTTGCCATAAATCATTCCAGTGTTTGTTCTAGCTTAGCATTTTCTGCATTTTTAGGGCATTCTTGCTGTAAAATGGAGGCTTGCTTCACCAGGCAGAAAATTAATGCCCTAAACAGTGAGCCCTGAATTCACTACCATTATGAACTCCACTCTGAGAGAGTTTAGCAATCCTAAATTTTCATCAGCTCGTTGAAGTACTACTTTTAAACGATAATGATGATGATATTAATAAATACGTATTTGAAACCATGGAGTCCTCTACCTGTATTTCTATAACTGCGCTGAGTTCTTCTGGCTGTTCATGGAAATGCTGTGCTTTTTTCATGCATTTCCTTGTGAATAATACGTGCATGAGCTTAAATTATGAAAAAATAGAGAATGCCTTATACATTTATTTATGGAATGCACAGTCCCAGATTTTGTGTATAAGTTTGTATGCCAGCATGTGAAAGAGGTGGAATATTTTAAAAATATGTCCACTTCAAGTCTTTCTGCATTCTCTTTATGTTTGAAATTTACAAAGATAGCCAAAATGTCCCACTTCTCAATGTGCCACAATTTATTTTCAACTCTATTAAGCACACATTTAGAATGAATCTACCATTCATCTTGAGAGTTTCAGTTATAAGAATCTTTGTCAAATATGCCATAACCTTTAAAAATTATTATGAGGCCCTGCTTGGTGTGTCTCAGTGGATTGAGTGTCAACCTGTGAACCAAAGGGTTGCCAGTTCAATTCCCAGTCAGGGCACATGCCTGGGTTACAGGCCAGGTCCCCAGTAGGAGGCGCATGAGAGGCTAACATACATTGATGTTTCTTTCCCTCTCTCCCTCTCTTCCCCCTCTCTAAAAATAAATAAAGCCCTGGCTGGTGTAGCTCAGTGGATTGAGCGCGGGCTGGGAACCAAAGGGTCCCAGTTCGATTCCCAGTCAGGGCACATGCCTTGGTTGCGAGCCAGGTCCCTAGTGAGGGCCATGTGAGAGGCAACCATACATTGCTGTTTCTCTCCCTCTCTGTCTCCCTCCTTCCCCTCTCTATCTAAAAATAAATAAATAAAATCTTTAAAAAAATTGTTTAAAAAAATAAAAAAATAAAAATAAATAAAAATAAATAATTTAAAAAATTAAAAATTTAAAAATTATTTATGAGCATCCTATTGCTTAATGAGACGATTTAAATATCTTTAATACCAGTTTAAATTCTGATTGTTACCAGTCATTTCATGTTTACTTTTCTGAACTATTGCCTAGATTTAGACCTAAACTCTTAACGACAAACACTGCACCACATGTTAAAAGCTGATGTTGCAATTTTGGATTTGAACTCTATTTAATTCCCAGTATTGAATGATGTGTACCTAGTCTAGGCCAGACACTGTATTTGGCACTGGAGATATAAGAGGAAGCAAAATCAGCCTTACCCCCTACTTTCATTGGCTTTATAAATGAATGAAACCAAAAATAGCCATATATAATGTTATAGATATTAAAGATTCTTTACCTAAGACTTGATACCATTTGACGAAGGAGCTTTGAGTAAAACTAAAAAAAATTTCCCTGAATATATTCATGTGACCCTCATTAATAATTATGTGCTAAAAAGAGTTCAGGCCTTTGATGTTTACTATCATAATTTAATCTTTGTTACATGATTTTGCTAAGAAGCCATCATCATTAGCAAGCATGATATCAAACTATGACAAAAAAAAATTAATTTCATTTAAATTTTTAAAAATGTGCATCAAATATGTGCACACACATTATTTTCTACTAGATGTAGGAAACGGTGCCCAAAGATTATTTAAGATAATTTTTGTTTATTTTTAAATCACTATAGGTTACTGATTTCAAACAATTAAAATTTTTCATTGTAAACTACAGTCCAGATTTTAATTTTTACTATTGTAATTAATTAGGTTATTCGTGCATTTAGACCATTTATCACTCTATAATTACTGGTGAAAAATAAATATTATCAAACAGTTCTGAACTTTGTAGTTGCCTTGTTTCTTTTATCCAGGAATTGCCTCTAATTTGCCAATTTGTGAGGAAGGCCATCAAGTATGAGGAAGTAAGTTTTACACTTGCAGGTCTTAGTATCATCTAATAATCAAGCTATCCTCTTCATGTCTTAAATTATAAACATAATATTTTGAGTTTCTTCCAAAATTTTTCTGTGTAGCTTAACACTTATTTTTTCTCCTCCAGAATGAGCTGATTTCTAAACCATAAGTCTCACAAATACAAAAGAAAATCTGCATTATGTTTCATCATTTTCATTGTAATGAGCTTTCTTAAATACAGGGAATTCTGCAATAGATTTAACTGCAATATCAACCTGGTTGGGTATGTTTCTTACAGAGTACTACTTTATACAAACACATTGGAGCAAATTTCTCATTCTAGTTCACGCTACTTGTAAAACACAGGTACAATGTGTACTGAACAACTTCATTTGCTGCCCAGTACCCATCCTCCTGATTCCCGGTAACAAGAACAAAACACAGCTCCACAGCTCCCTCATTCCAAGCCCTGGGGCTGAATGGGGCTGACTTCATTCCCAATAGCAGAGGTAGATTCTGATCAACTTAAGGAGTTCCATCTAGCTGTCCACACAGATTGGTTTAGGGATGAACATATAACTCAGCCAGAGCCGCTGACATAGAAAAACAATGGCATAGGAGGCATTCACATATGCTGTAATTTCGGTTGTGGGAAGATGAAGACTGCGTCTGAGGATGAGGCTAGCAGAGGCATGCTGGGAACACTAGTTGAGCCTTGATACAGGCAGAGACAAAGTCAGCAATCTGAACTCCCAAATTCCCTCTCTTCAAAAGCCACTTAACGTTGGATTTAATGGCATGTAACATAAAGAATGCCATATCGGAGGGATTATGACGCTTTATAACAGAGTAAAACAAGCAAGTAACATTCAAACCAAAAGTACAACAGATACATTCTTCCCCCAAAGAAACAGAACAATGGACCTAATACCTCAAATCTCTGGTTGCTGACTTTCTTTCCTTTTTTGTTCCAGACAATTTTAGGTCTTGGGTCTCCTGTAGCTTGGCAAATGAAAGAGGCAACTCCACCAGAGACCCCTGTCTGGTCAACAGGAGTTCGCGTAAACCTTGGAGGTGCTGAAATAAAAAGAAATAATTACAATTAGATGAAACATTAAAACACAGATTATTACCCCACTGCCACAGCTCACCCCATTTCCACCAATATCTACATACAAACATACATACTTAAATGTGCCAGGCTTACAAAATTAGAAAAGCAACTTTTACTTTTGGGGTAACTGAATGGGGAGGCGGGTAACTTTCTGGTCAAGTTATCAGCTTTTATTGCTGAAATGTGTATTAAGGCAGAGATCCAGTAACATCTGAAAAGCAACATCACACATTAATTTTTATTACCCAGTATTTAAAAAAATCCAATTTGTCCTCTGTAACAAAATGAGCTCATCAATCAAAGTGAGTAAAATTTCAGCTCTTTGATGTGAGGCCACTATCAGGACTCTGCCAGAAAGCAGCATTGCCACTGCTAAGCTATTGAAATTAGAGACATTTAAGAGAAATTCCAGCAAATTTTAGAGAGATGAGAAATATAGCCCTCAATGAGAAGGTTTGGCAGGAAACAGAAATGGGAAAAAAGGTAAAGGGACACTCTAACTCAGGTATTATGGGCTGCCTTACTTAAACCTTGACTCCATCCACATTTACATCAAAGAGGAGTCAAGAAGCCTCCAAAGTCACAGCAAAGAAAAAAGATTTTCCATTAACAAAGATGCAGTATTCAAGATTCCTAAGCTTGAAAGTCTAGAATTTGGAGGCTTTTTAAAGCCCTCTGTCTCCTTTACGTGTTCATGATATTTACCATCCCCTGAAAATTCTACTTAATTATCCATTTTGTGTTTCTAGATCTAGAACTCTCTTATGAGTCATGTAAGATATAGTTAAACATTTATGCACAAGGATAATCATCATGTCATTTAGCAAAAATTATAAGCACCCTAAATATCAAATACTATAGAAATTGATGGTGATGCAAACCATGGCAAAATGATGAAACACCACGCAAATAGTAAATGTTACATCTTAAAAGTTTTTACATGACATGACAAATACTTATGATTGATGATGAGCCACAAGGGCACCATACAAAAATATATATGAGGGATATAAGATAATAAAAATAAAGCCCCCCAAAAGATGTAACAAATATGCTAAAACACTATTGATGGGGGTTTGAGAAGAGGTATTTTAATTATTTTTCCTATTTCTTTACATTTTTCTTGCATCTTTGTGTTTCTAAAATTATGTTAGAGTTGGACATTTTTTAAACTCAAAACCGTTTTACTTTTCCATTTTATTTTTGATTTTCTTATCCCTAGTACGATTTTCTCTTCTCTTCTGTTTCTCATTGTATGTTACTGAAGGACGGTTTTAAGTAACTGTAGCTCACATTTATTTTGGAAGCAACCTCAGACTCTGTGTAGGAAGACATAAGGGAGTTCAGCGCTGTGCGCCCTTCAACGCTGTTCTCTTTGCCTCCCCTGCCGCGTTGCCACGGGACTCTCCTGCTGGCCTGGCGGTGGGTCTGACTCTTTTCTTGGTTTTCTTGGGAAGCCAGAGTCCCATCAGTTCCACTATTATGATATGTATCACCTTGGTGAGGTTGGGGACTTTTTGCCTAAATTTCCTGTTTCTTTACTGTAAAAATACAAGGTGTGAAATAAATTATTTCACAGCAATCCCTGTATATTTTGTTTCCTAGCTTAGTGTGGTATTTCCACGACGAGGGAAGGAAATGAAAAGAGAACTTGAGAGGCACGTTTGCAGTGCTACTGCTGGGAAGTGAGTCTTCACCTCATCAGCGATTCAACATATTGATAATGAAACTGGTGGCAACACAGGTCTCTGTTTGTTCAGAAACATTAGGAAGAAGGCGGGCTCTAACGACCCTGCCAGGCAGCACACCCTGCCACATCTCCCGCTCCAGTGCAGGCTTGCCGGTGACCACAACTGTGGGGAGCACTCGAAATGATTTGAAATTGACTAACAGTGAGAGGGAAAAAAATGTACATTCATGTCACTTTTCTGAAAACAAACAAAAGAGGAATTAAAAAATTTTATGTTTATCATTTTGCTGTTGCAAACAATGCAAATTGATAATAACTCCATGTCTGTCAGCATCGATTATGGAAAATATAATTATGCAACTAAAATTCTTAGGGAACTTCCTTGAAAATACTGGTAAATTAAATGCTATAATACTGGCATTTTTAAGTACCTTCCTTTTCAAAGCCCTTAACTTGGAAAAATTAGCCTGGAAAAATATCAATTTTAACAACCCACTTTCCTGTTTAAGTTGTTTTAAAATTTCTTGCAAGAATATGTGAATGGAGTAAATCTTATGAAATGACTATGTGCTAATCAGAAATTAAGTAGTAGAATAAATTAAACAATAAAATTAAATAATAAAACAGGATGGCATTTTCACTGTGCTAATATTGTCTTCCTTCTTTTTTTAGGGGCTGGGATCTCATTTCTCATAATAAAGAATGAAGAAAATGAGGGGGTTTGATAATTTGAGAATAGGCGAAGGCTACTGGAGCAAGCTCTTCCTGAATAGTAGGGACATTTAAACTCCAAATTATTATTAAACATAGCAACCTTATTTCTAAATGGAAAGCAGAAAAAGTAAATTCCCATGTACTTGGGGAAGAGATTCCCGCATACTTGATCATTGTACAATGTTCAAGTGTGTTTCTTCTTTATTTTCATTTTCAGGTCATACCTTGACATTTTCATGCTAATACTGACATGCATAATATCTGCCAAAGATATGACCACTAGATGTTACTGTAAGGTTGTTACTTCTGAAGATGAAGTCAAGCAATGGAAGTAATGGAATTAACCTACTAAACTGTGGAAAGTTTATTAAAATAATCAGAATCTGTTTCAGATTTGTGACTCTTTTCTTAAATCCTACTACCATGACAGTGACTCAGTATTCTTCAAAACAGCATCCTAAAAAGAGTCCTTTAAATTTATTCTTTAAAAACAAGAAAATGAAAATGATCACACTACATTAAAAAGGCACAACAAGGCCCTGGCCAGTGTGGCTCAGCTGGTTGGAGCTTCATCCCGTAGACCTGGGAGTTCAATTCCCCAGTCAGGGTCCACACCAGGTTGAGGGTTCAATCCCCTGCTGGGGCACATATGAGAAGGAAACCAATTGATGTCTCTCTCTCACATCAATGTCTCTCCCTCTCTTTCTCTCCCTTCCTCTCTCTCTCTCTACAAGCAATGAAAAAAATGAACGACCTGTGGACACAGACAACACTGTGGAGATTAACTGCAGGAGCAGAAGGGTGGGTTGGGCAGAGGAGGACAAAGGAGGAAAATTGGCACAACTGTAATAGAATAACAATAAAAACACTTTTTTTAAAAGATTTTATTTATTTACTTTTAGAGAGGGAAGAAGGGAGGGAGAAAGAGAGGTAGAAACAGCAATGTATGGTTGCCTCTCACATGGCCCTCACTGGGGACCTGGCCCACAACCCAGGCATGTGCCCTGACTGGGAATCGAACTGGGACCCTCTGGTTCCCAGCCCACGCTCAATCCACTGAGCTACTCCAGCCAGGGCTAACAACAAAAAACTTTATTAAAAAGTCCTCTGGTGAGGATACAAAAAGGTATACGTGCAGATGCACACTGTTTTGTTTATTTGTTTGTTTTTTAAATATGAAAGCCATTAGCCTTTACATACAAGAAAATCATGACTTTCTTACAGATCTGATGTTAATTTTTCTCCATTTGTGTACAAAATCCAAACCACATAAAAAAATCTCATCATTCTACTAGACAAATTTAAGATACTAGAAAATAGAGTAAAATCTCTTAGTGATCATATTTGTTGCATAAATAATCATCTTCGCAGGTGAAACTCTAAGTCTGATGCTGTCAGTGCCGGCTAGGCAGCTAGCCAAAGGAAAGATGAGAGAGACGAGACTCAACTAAATAACTGTACCAAACGCTTGAGGCAAGTAAAAATCTTTATTCTCAGAGGTGCGGTAACAATCAGAGCACCCACTTCCGCTTCTCTGAACCTCAGCTTTATAAAGGAAACTAAATGAATCTTCTGCTTTCTCTCGTCACGGATATTGCTCAAATTTAAGTCATGCTCTGAAGATGGGAAGAAAGAGAAGATCATCCAAGTAAAAACATAAAACAAAGACTTCTACTAAAAAGTTGTATCCCAGGACAGCCTCGGGTCTGAATAATGAAAATACTCAGGTTTATCTCATACGATACAACCATCAAAATTACCCTTGGTCTAAGAAAAAAAAAAAAGAGAAATAACAAGAGTGTAAAGATGGGGAAAAAGTCATTAAAACATTACAGTCACCATATTTAGGGGACCTTCCATTACTGTAGCTGCTATTTCTGTCCACCTAAAGCTGCCAGCACTGTGCTTTGCAAAATGCATTTCTGCTCAAGCTGGTTTTGACAAGTGAGGAATATGACCTTTTTATTAAACTCATGCCAGGCACTGCAGAGGTCAAATTACAGTTAGACCCAGAAAGTCTATTTTCTAAATGGAAAATAGAGAAGCCAAACATGCATATGAGTCAGAAAAGAGGCATGGCTGATATTCTAGAATGTGTCCGCCATACTCACTTGCTGTTTCCAGAGGCCACATTCTCAGGGTGCATTCGCAAAGCAGAGAGTAACTCCAGGAATCTGGCAGATTATTATTTCCTACACAGATCAAGGGGAGTCACACGCTGCTGGCTGATTTTTACTTCTAAGAGGTTAGGTTGTTTCTTAATGTGTAACAAATATAGAGTCACTTGGCTTCTAATAATGGTAATATTTTGATGTCATATCAGATTTTAAGTTGCTAAGCTCCCTGAAGACAAGGTGATAAGACCAATGAGCACTTCTGGGTATTAAATTTAGGGGATAGAACCAACCAAGAACAGCAAGCTGTCTTTGACCTTCCTTAACAAACTGCTCTATGGAGAATGATACCCTCCCTTTAGTATATTACATTAAATCGGACTAGGCATTAACGAGAGAGAACCATTGAAATCTATTAGTGACATCCACACAAAAAGGAACTTAGGATAAATTCTTAAAGGTTAATCAGACATTTCAGGTTTGCAGTTACTTGACTGAACAAGTGAGAATCACTTCCAACAGATTCACAGAAAGGCCCGCACGCTACAAAAGTGAAGAGAAGAAATGAGGGTGCCATTTGTCTAATTTGATTCTAATGAATAAGCTGCTTCAGCAGTCATCAAGGAAATTTGTTGCATGGGGAACAAAACTAACAGCATGTAACTAATTGGCTTTGTTTCTTTCAGCTGATTAACATTACCTTAAATAGAGAGTTTTATTTTTAAAGGGATATTTGTCATAATTATGCACTTAAAATCTTGCAAGGGGAAGGTCAATAGTGCATTACAGACACTAAGTGAGAGGGTAAGACAATGCTCAGTAAGAACATATATGTAGTCCTGGCTCCAGGCATCGGCTTCCTCCCTAAAAGGTGGCTGTTGAATTGATGGCACTGTCACTTGAGCCCATCTCTGTCCTCTCTTCCTCTGGAAGTATCAGGGTGGAGGTCAGGAACAGGGCTTCTGGGGCTGGGTGAGAAACCAGGAGCATAGGAGGCGAGGAAGCGAGCTGCGGGTGGCTCTAAGGGTAATGGCCCTGTCTGAAGGTTTAGGGGAGGAACTGTTGTCACGGGTTTTACCTCCTCTTCCAGCCACAGCACACCCTATAGCCACTGCCCCAAACATAGGGGGTGGCCAGAGTGTTTGTGGCTAATGGATTTTATGCGATGATTCATTTGATGAATGAGTAGGAGTGTGGGGAAGAGAGTGTGCTTGAGACGGTGGCACACGGCGGAAGAGGGAGGTGAGCTGACATGTAACCATAAGGAATGGCCCAAGACACCACACAGACCTCAGGCTGGACTGGTGTCCATGCAGATGTTTGACATAAACTAGGACCGGGGGAGGGCACCTACCCTATCCCGTGGGACATGCAGAGGACCACCTCTGACACCCACAGTCAGGCCACAACTTCAAAGTCAGACTTTGTTTTGAGTTATTTCTGATATTTTCTTCTTCCTACAACCCTCAAAAGATTGATTAGCCTTAAAGTTCGGTTTAAGGAGCATCCTATTTCAAAACAGGATTAAAAAATAATTTTTCTTTAGTGAATTTCCTGCTCTGGACTAAAGTTTTAGATATCTTATATGTGATATTTTCCATAGTCCTGCAAGACTATATCATTATCCCAATTTTATAGAATTATAGAAAACTTGACAGCACTATAGAAATTTGTAAGTAAAGCAGGAAGGAGGGAGAAAAGAAGAAAAAACAAATGAAGGGTCATTGATGCTAAGAGCAAGTCATGGACTTTGGATCTAATTGTGAAGCCCTGACATTTTTACCGTGCCATATGGAAGATGGAAAGGTATAAGGGTGCTGCACAGACAGTATGGTGTAACTCAATCTGATGCATGTTTTCAAACCTGTTTTAATTCATTATAAAACATATACTGACTGCTTGTTCAAGGGTTTAGTTAAGTACTTTGTATGATATTACAGAAGGTATTCTCTACTAGTTAAGAAAGTTCACCAGAATGTGCTGCCTATGGGGGTTATTTTCTAATTCCCAAGAGCCAATTGAAATTTGGAATAAGTTGCCTATGACGCCTGGTCAATAAAAATCAATCCTGAAAAATATATAAACAAATTATATAAACTCCAAATTTAGTAAGTAGGATAATTTTGTATTATTTTACATATACTTTCAATTTGTTCATGATGGAAAAAGACAGATATCCCATTGAAGTTCTTGACATTAATTTCCTCTCTTCCTTTTCAAGGCATTTCCATGACATTCTATGCATGTCTATACCAACAATTTTATTAAGCCTTCAACTCTCGATCCTTTGCAAATGCCTACTAAAGCATTCTTCCATTGAATACACAGATGCCTATACCTATCAATATTTAAATTGACAAAGGATTGATATATACCCTGACAAAAAGAAAATTATTAAGATTATTAAATCCTAAAGATCTGATTTTATGAAGTCCCATTTCTCTTTTTTTCATATTTATAACAATAGCTATGAGATTCTTTCTGAGCTGGCCATTAGGATCCTTGGGAAATCCATGATCTGTGGGAAACTAAAAACATATACACACACTAACTATAGGTGTTCAAACCCTACCCCAGACCAATTAAACCAGAAAATCAGTGGGTGGGGCTACACAATTAATTTCAGAAATATTCTGATGTTCATCCAGGATTGAGAATCACCGACTGATATCATGACGTCTGTAGCTTCCCAGCCACTCTGTCCTACCTCGTGTGTTTATCAATACAGTCAATTTTGTACGTTACCATTTATCCCTTCCCTTCTACCTTGTTCTGTGAGGTGGGTTGCTTTTTTTTTTTTTAATGAATCTATGATTAAAGCTCTCTTCTACTCAAAACAAAAGCAAAAACAAATAAGTAAGCTTTAATAGCTCACTGCTGACAAATAAAACCAGAAACTGAGTTTGGCCTTTAAGATCTTTCAGGACTGCTGCCAACTTGCTTTTCAAAATGTGTTTCTACTATTGCCCATCAAGAACCTAAAATTCCCGGCCAGGATGTCTTTGTACTTGCTAATCCCTTGTACAAAATGACTTCTCCCCCACTTTGGATTTATACAATTTGTCCATTTTCACCCAAATTAAGTACCTTGAAGTCTTCTTTGATTCTCCTATCTTGATAAAATCTACTGTCCTTTTAAATTCTTTTATCACACTTGAATTTCTCTTATGAGTCAGAACATATTATATTTTATTATAGCCCTTTTATGCACAGGTATTTCTCTTCCTCCACATTAACTGAACCTTGAGAGAAGAACCTGTGCCTGCTCATGACCATGTCCCCGAATCACACACGCACAGGGGAAGTGTCCAGTGCACACAGAGACTGGGTAAAAAGCTCCCCGAAGTGCCACACCCTTTAATCCTTGGCTACACACACGTGAGTATTTAGGATAAACAATGATGTTGTAAACATGACTACACTGCCTGTATTTGAATTACATTTGCTTATAGTTTGATAAATCAGCTGGAGAATGCAAACTTTACATAACACATATTGATACTGCAAAACACTGGTGTGACATGGTGAGAGACTAATGGATCCATACCAGGCCTAAAATTGGGGAAATGTAGCAGAGCCAAGTCACAGATTCATGCATCTGTTTACTGCACAACTGAATTCGGAAAAAGTGTAATGTCGTACAATGGGCCTCATCTCTTTTATGAATAACGTGTCACCTCATTGTTATCACAGAGCTCTCCTCCACGCTGCTCTTTTTGTGCTTTTTGTTCTTAAGTAAAATGAATTTATTTTTCTGATGGTATATATTTATTACACATAAAGTAGAAAATATAAATAAAAGAATACATTTTTAAGCATTCTAATGGTGATCACCTCCAAATAATTTTTAAGATCACTTCCATGCTCTTTCAATACGTATGTTTCACAAAAAGATATTGTATTATTATTATTATTTTATAGCCTGCATTTTAGTTAAAATATATTTTTGCATCTTTTTGTCAATACATATTTAAATTGAACATAATTTTATATTATTAAGCATGTAGCTATATTTTAATTTACTGCTAAATATGTAGGTTTTTTTCCAACTTCCCAGTATTATAAAATGTTTCAGTGGTTATTCTTATAATAATTATACCCTTGCATAAATTTACAACCTGTATACAGGGGTGGGCCAAAGTAAGTTTATAGTTGTAACACACATAAATAATACAATAATTAATAAATAAGTATATAAGAATAAACTCTGTTGTGTGTACCTCACAACTGTAAACCTACTTTTGTCCACCCTGTATATGATTCATTGCTACAGGTCAAATTTCAATATGTATGACCTATTTCTATATGTATAATTACTGGATAAAAACTCTACTTTTTAGAGGCTTTTTATACAATATTTTAAATATCTAAGAATAACTCATGGATTCATAGCAGAAATATGTATCAGAGTATCCAATTACCTAGACCACTGATAATACTAAAAATTATCACTATTTCAGTGGCCAAATTTTTATCCTTTTTAGCTAAATAGAAGGGATGAAAAGTGGAGGTCAGAAGGTGATCAGTTTTTAGGAAGAAATTGGAACCCCCCCCCCAAAAGTCCTTTTCAAATACTCCTCAAATCTTACTGTTTCCACTTCCATTGGGACAACATAGTGTAAGGGAAAACACTTAGTGGTAAGTATTAATAGACCACTGAAGAAAGAGAAAAAAAATAAAAAGAATTTATAAAATGAAACTTTTGAAAATAGTACTTAAATGTCATGGAAATTAATTTTCTATTTAAAAAGGTCAAAACATTCAAGTTAATTTTAGTCTTTCAAATTGCTTTTCAAAAATCTTGTAAAGGTGAAATTTCATATGAATCAGTCAGTTTACAGTAGTTAAACAAATTTCTAGTTTATCTTATTTCAAGAAACATTAATACCTGGGTCATAAACCCGTGTTTTACAGCAGTAAAAGCTGTATGGTCTCACCACAATAACTTTTCATTTAACAGACAGCCAGAGATACTACGACCAAAGCAAACAACCCCCCACACTCACTGTGTCTGGGATATAAAACTTCTCTGAACTACTGACATGCTTTGTAAGACTGGCCATCTGTTTCGGTATAAGACACACTAACCGCTGGTTTAGCAACATAAATTTCAAAAGGACATGCCAGTGGTCTTGAATCACCCTTAGAAACAATCTGTGAAGCCATTCTTACCATTCCTTATGGCAGAGTCACTCATTCTTAATGAAAACACTGTATCAGTAGCACCATTCAGTTATTAACTCAATATTTTCCACTTTAAGCCTCTGATTTGCTTGTTACATACTTATGCACTCAAAATACAAAGACCGCGCATCTGTTTTCATTCAATGGAGTGATAAAAGCCCTTACATTGAAACAGATGAAAAGTCACATCTTTTCTCAGGCTCATTCAGTAATGATGTAGGCAAATGGCGCGATATTTATTGGCTTTTTTCATGTTCCCTCTAAATGGTAATATACTCACAGGGCTACTTAACACAGACACTATATTTGACCAAAAAAAAAAAAAAAAAAAAACCCAGAAAAGAAAGGAAGGAAGGCAGGAAGGAAGGAGCTCTACCTACCACACATTAGCATCTTTTGTACAGTTAGTTTTCAAAGCAGATTCATTTACATCATACTCATTGCTAATTTACTCATTAATCATAATTTATCACATCAGATGTGCTGATCATCATTAGAAGTAATCATTTATTCTTCATTCTAACCTGCTGCTTAACATGTACCTGCAAATTGGATCACACAGGAAAGGTAATTGGCTTGTTTGAAAAGGAACATGAGAGTAGATATAATTGAAGTGATAAAGAAAAAAAATGACATTTTTGTCATGTTTTCTCCATTTTCCCCCAGTTTTATGTTACCAATCTCCAGAATATTGATCCTATTACTTTTAAAGCATTTTAATAGCTCAACTATGTGAATTTCGTTTTATTATTTTTAAAGAGAAACTAGAGAGATAGGCTCTACTGGCTCCACTTTCACGCCAGCAGCAGAGCAAAGAGCAGCTCTACCGATGCAGCTCTAAGTGCTGAAAGGCTGCGGGCCGCCAGGACCTGCTCCCGCGCCTGCCCTCCGGCCACAGGGACGCGCTGCACAGCTGGCAAAGCCCAGACCATTTCTTCTTGTAAGATAGATCCATCTTCTGGGAATAAAAGGTTTATCCTATTCCGTTGTTTATGCTTTGACAGTCGTTCTAGGGATACTTTGACCACAATTTCTCACCTATCAATCCCACACTGGTAGGTTAGCCAGGTAGCTAGCATATTCCCAGTAGCTCTAACATGGAAGAGGTATACAGGCACACACATGTGCACACTGCCAGTGAGTTGTACAACAAATTGTAAAATGGTGGTCAAATGTATTTACTGGAGAAAGAGTATTACCGTAAGGACACCTTGCTTATGGACAAAAGAGCACCTCCATAGAGATACCATTTTGCTATGTCACAAAAATGTTTTACCTAGAATAGAATACTGTAGAATATGAGCTGTCTGAGTTTTTATTACAGTGGCAATTACAAATTATATAGAGAATTTTATAATAAACATGGTAGCATTTCCTAAAGTACATAATTATTATCTTTAAAATAAGTAATATTATGATTTTTAAATGTTTTCAGTGATAAAACACTTGAAAATTTTATTATTTAAAAATATTTCCTTGCCCCTGGCTGAGTGGCTCAGTTGCTTGGAGCATCTTCCCACACACCAGAAGGTGGTGGGTTCGCACCTACCTGGGCTGCAAGTTTGATTCCTGGCAGGAACGTGGACAGGAGGCAACTGATCCATGTTTCTGTCACCTCAATATTTCTCTCTCTCTCTCTATCCCTCCACTTCTCTCTCTATATTTATCCCTGGGTGAGGATTAAAAATATCTATATATTTCCTTGGTACTCAGTGTTTTATTTTAAGGGGTATTATACCATGTAGGTATGTAGATATGGATAAATAATGGAAAACATAAATGTAAAATAATTTTTAAAAATATAGTTGCCTACACACCAGTTTTTAGAATGAAATGATTTATTAAAAGCTACATTTGGAAAGCACCCAGCACTATTAACATTTGGACCAATAATCTGCTAGAGATCATAATAATCTAAGTTTAAAAGGCTCATGTCATAGTTTTGTTCTGTATAATACCTAGCATATTGTAGGCATTCAATTCCTATTAAAGAAAGCACAATTATTTTGGTCATACGGATATTTTAGGTAAGTATCTATGTCCTCCCAGAAATTTTCCACTAAATTTAGATTTTATTTTTTAAAGTCACTTATCTATATATGCAAAGCTCTAAGCAAAAAGCATTTGGCAGTGATCTGTAGGATTCTAAAGGTAACTTTTTGTAACCCCCAATTGTGGGATAATAGAAATATTCATTTTCTGATATTCCTCCAACTGAATATATGTAGCAAGCAAAAGAATAACATTTATTTCACATAGTAAATGTATCCTTTCTAAAATAAAATTAAAATTCTGTACTACAGTCAAGAGAAAAATCTGTATTCATACATGCAAGTTGGAAACAGTGAAAGGGTTCCATAAGCTGTAAACTCTCCGCGAGTTTCATCTTGCTAACTATGATTGATCTCTGCATTCCCAAAGAGCAGCCTGGCACCACCCATTCTCAAATTCTACCCAGGGAGCTATTTGGGGGCACAAAAGATGGAAAGCATGACAACTGGTTCTATGCTAGGGTTGTGAAGTCATGTACCAGCAAGCAATGATAATAATAGATAACCACCCAGGGCCATTGACCGGCCCTGTCCACACAGAAAACTCAAGTTGACATTAATTGGATCCTGGCATCAAGAGAACAGGGTATAATTCCTTGGTTAGCAGATGAAAATAAAACTTTAAGAATTTTTAATAAAATGAGCCCTCGATGGAACAGAGTGTAATGCAATCATGTAACTCGCACTCTTTTTTTTTCTTTCAGGCTGCTTCTCCATAAAATAACCCCATCAGCATTTCCATGACAGCGTGTTAAATCTGAGGAGGAAATGTCACATTCTTGCTGCCTGTGAACTGACACAGCACACACAACTACAAATTTAGGAAGCCAACAAGACAAGGCGGGGGGGCTTTCTTCCCCATCCTCTCCGAAATATGTTATGCTGGACATTCCTTGTGCTCCCACTTTCCAAGTAACATCAGATTTAACCACAGAATTACCCATCTCTCCTTTTCTTTAAGTGAATTTGGGTTAACGCTGGGACCTAGAGTCACAAGATAACACTACTCAAATATTCTGGAAAGACTTTTCCGTTGGATTCATTTTTCAATGCCAAGTCCCTAATCTGTATCCCTGGACAATGCAGACCCTGGTACCAGTCCACATTAGTGTGGATGATGCTGCTTTTCTAAAGGAACACATTACTGGAGCTCCAGGAATATGGGAGGCTTCCAAAACAGCAGAGACGGTGAAGACCTTTACTTACCTACCAACTTTTTCCCATCATTCTCTAATTTACAGCTCAGGGTATTAAGTTAAAAAAAAAAAAGGGTTTTCCCACATGGAAATAACCTTTTAGAAGAACCTGCAAATGAGATTTTAATTATACTATTTACCAATATAGACTGCATGCAGAAATAAACTGAACCATTCCATGCTTTGTTTTTTTCCCCAATTTAACTGTTAACAGGCAACATCATTGCAATTTAAGTTGGTTTTGTAGAAAATTATTAGGGCGCTTCTTTTAGAAGGAAAATCAACTGATAATTACTGCCCTGGAACACCGCTATTGTTCAGAGCATAAACAGAAGCTGTGGCTGACAGCTGATGGGCCTGGCCCCTGCTATCCTTAGAGCACATTTGTAGACACCCATGCCTCTTACCAGGCTGAGGCAGGCTGCAGCCACTGCTTCCATCCAACAGGGCTGCCCTGGCCATGTTACGCTGAGCACAATAAAGTGACACCATTTTAGGACCTCTTGCAAGGTTGGATCTAGCTTCAGATGCTAAAAATGCCATTTAGGTTATTCACAATTACAGTCCTGTAATAACACCAGCTTTGGTAGCCTTCTAAAATATCAGTGTGTAACCTGAAGCACTTCGAGTTTCAGACACACGCCTCAAAGTGTTTTTGTTAGTGACCACAGATCGTTTTGAAAGGAAGAAAAACATTCCCTTGTATTTGTGTAACAGGAACATCTGTAAATACATGCCAGGCCACATATTGAGAATCTGGATGAACTTAATCTTCCAGAATTAGAAAAAGTGCCTTTAGATTATCCTGGCTTAAGCCTTTATACTCAGTAGCAAATGAAAAGATAAAACCTCTAGGATGCCAAAAACTGAATGATATACTCTACCTCTTCCCATGAATCACTATATAACCTAGTTTCAGTCACTAATTTAATCAAAGGAACCTTTTAAAGCTCTCTGGAGCACCTTTGTCAAATTTACAGTCGGAGGTCTTTGATAACCTAGTGAAAGTCATAGCTGCTTTTTGATGTGAATCAAAAAAATGCTCTGAAAATAGATCTCCCTTCAGGGTTGCTGTTTCAGAGGGGAAAAGACAAAAGAGGAATCTAAATGGATGGGCGGCAATTAATAATTAAGTATGTAGTAGTTATGTTTATTCACTAAATAAATGGCCTTTGGGGTTGCCAGACTGTTTTTCTAAGGAAAAAAAAAAAAAAAGAAGAAGAAGCTACCCAGAAAGACAAAACCAGTGTTTAGAATCTGCAAAACAAAACTAAATGAAAAGCATTTGGGAATACCACCCTTATTTTTTAAAGGGCGAGTAGAAAGGCTCTCCCTCCTTCACTACCTAGCCCAGGGTTCTAACAGTCAAACTGCTCCCAGCAGTGCTCTCTCTGTACACTCATTTGCCTTAAGTCAGCTCCGCGGTGCACCATTCTCCCTCCCCGTGCTGAATGGCTGAGCCTTGCCTTTGAAATCACAGCTCTGTAAGCACTGGTGCCATTGCAAATTCATGATCTACAGCCTCAACAGGGCTCTGATGTCACCTATCAATCATCCTCCCATCTTTTACCACTTTGCAGAAGTCTGCCCTGCATTGACCTCTCACCTCCAAGAGATTGATGCTCTTGCCTCCTACTTCATCAGAGAAAAAAATAACGCCATCAAGCGTGAACTTGACAACAGCTCCGTCCTATTTGCTGAGCAGGAACTTCTAACTTGGAAACCATTCTTCCCGAGTTTATGCTGTTCCAGACCAATTGATACGCTTAGTGTTCTTGATCCCCTTCTCATCTTCTGGGGCATCTCGCTGTAGCAATTGCCCCACCTCTCCACACAAGCAACAATTCCTTCTCTCCCTCTTTAATGGCCCCTTCCCCTGAGAACAGGCGGAAGTCTCACAGCTGACGTCTTGGGTTGGATTATTCTTTGCATGGGGGCTGTCCTGTGCATTGCAGAAGGTTCAGCAGTACCCCTGGCCTCTCTGATGTAGATACCCATCAATACCCTTTCCCCCACAGTTGTAATAAGAAAAAACTGCCAAATATCCCCTGGGGGGGGCACATTTTACTTTCTAGCACCAAAAATACTGCACCCCAGGAATCTCCACAGTCCCAGGCAAACCCAGATAGTTGGGGACCCTAATTTAGACATCACCAAGTCACTTCTCCCTAATCCATACTACTCTGTCCCTTTTCAGTATTCCAATGGCTGCACATCTCACACTGTTCCTAACTGCGTGGCCCCTCTTTTTTCTCCCCTGCCAGACTGTGAGAAAACAGAAGGTGTGACCTGTGGGAGGCATTTTTCCAACATCACAGCTCTAACCTAGGGTTAGGCCTCAACGGCAGCTTACTGATTTAACAGTGATTTCACGAGATTCAAGCATACACCTTTTATATAAGAACATATTTTGACTAAGGCTAAAATTCAGGAAAAAGAAACATAAAGAAATTAGTCGCCTACTTATATATTTATTGAGGAATTATTTAACTGTTACAATCTACAACTATAAGCCAATGTAAAAATATATACAACGATTATATACCTTCTATCAATTTTAAACACCACCAGAAATCTAAATGAATTTTAATATCTTCATAAGCATTAAGGGTTATAATGAAGAAAAAGTACCTTACTGAAACAATCAACAGTTATATTTGGTAAAAATAAACTTAACACCTGAATATGGTGATTGGTTTCCTTTCCTATGTACCTAAACTCACCTTTGGGTTTTAACCACGAAGATGGTAACACTATTCAAGACAATGAACTTGCCAGGTCTATACTGGCTTTTCAAGTTGATCTCAATATGTGGTATTATTCATTTTTTCTATTTTTTCCTGTTAGTATGTTAACTTTTTCCCTAGGATTTTTTCCCCTAGTATCTTAATCAATCTTTTCAGTAAGTTTTTTTTTAAGAGCAAAATAATTTCACATACTAGCACATAGGACAATATAAATCTATTCCAGATTCCTTAGCATAACTTGGAAAGATAATTAAAATTAGATTAATTGTAAGCATGTAATGAGACTAAAATTAAATGATTAATACCTAGAAAAAAACACAAGTAAAGAAAGATAAGAAAATACTTATCAAAGTGATAAACCCAGCCTAGTTAAGAAAGTACTCAATTCAATGGTTATCCAAAAATACGTGAAAGGTTTTGTACGTAAGAGATCCCACCTGTGTTCATTTTCCTCAAACCCTAAATAATCCACAAAATCAATCTCTGCTTTTCTGCCCTGCCTCTGTAGAAAAATTTATTTTTAAGTATGAGTGGAATATATGCTTTGATGGCAGAAAAGCTGATGTGCCTCTTTTGGCCAGAATTTACTGTAATTTTGGATTGAAAGAGCAAAGCACTGAACAACATAATTTGCTGTAAGCACACAGTGGCCCTTCATGCCACAAATTATAAAAAGCATTTTCTGGAAATAATGTGCTTTGTTTTATCTACTTTAGATACTGAACTTCTAAACTTTGCATATTAAGCAACAATAATATAACTATGAACATATGTACACAAAAACATAAAGAGGATTAAAATCTTTGAAAGAGTTAATGATGAATAAGCAGATATATTTCAGTCAACACTAAAAGCCCTGGATATGCCACATACAAGAACTTTTTTATAATCTTCACATTTCTTATACTCCCTGGAACATGGTACTCATGGCTATTTCCACCTCCATGAAATTCTTTTATTTTTAAAAAAATATCTCTTTCATCCATTTTGATTATATCATTACATCTTACTCAGGGCTTGCTTATCTCTTAACTAGTTTTATTAAAATAGACTCCTTACTTCTGTCTTCCAAACTCACCCTATCCATTTAACTCACAGTGCTGTTCAGTGAAAGCACAGTTGCAACCAGGCCATGATCCTGCTCAAGAATCTTCAATGGCTCCCTACTATTAATGACTTAGTAAAAGCACTGTTGAAAGAATTACATCACTGATTTACCTGATATGACCTTAACTCTCACTACTCACATATATGTCAGACTCATAGATTTTTCTGAAAACGTTATAAATATATAAAAGTTTATTCTAAAATAAAGCCCACAGACACCTGGGGGGAGGGGAATCACCTCCTGTTGCTTATTAAAAATGCACATTCTGATTCCCTGTCCACCCCTGAACTACAATGTCAGAGTAAGACCTTGGAATTTGTGTCACTAATGTCCCCAACTGATCTTTAAGCATACTAAAACGATCGTGTATTTGTTAAAACTATTCCGTTCTTATGAAATAATTTCACAGAAACAACTGGTTCTTGACAGTCTATCCTCCCTTCAAACCCATGTCAGATGCCCTTGCCTGGGTGAGAGTTTTTCTGATCCCTAATCAAGTACAGATTCTAAGGATTTTGAACTGCTTCTCACTGTTGGACTTCTCTCATGGCTAGAAGCAGATTTGCCTTGACCTTAAAGAAGCTTTAGCTTCTGGACCCTTCACACATGCTTAGAGCCCACATGTCACATCGGCATGGTCAATTACTTTGTAACATTTGCAATATTAATGGGTTGACCAAAAAGTTCATTTAGTTTTCGTTTTTTCCGTACAATGGCTCTAGTAGGGCTTAGTTCTCTTGAACTTCCTTCGAAACAATTTCCTTAAATTAGCTATCATATCAGCAGGCATTAAAATACTTATCAAAATTGGTGAATTTTTATGCAGCCATTTTAATATTGAAGATGGAAGAAAATACACAACATTTTCAGCATATTATGCTTTACTATTTCAAGAACAGTAAAAACACAACTGAAATGCAAAATAAAATATGCACTGTGTATGGAGAAGGTGCTGTGATTAATGGAACGTGTCGGAAATGCTGTGCGAAGTTCCTTGGTACTATTGACATTTTGGCCAAATGATTCTTTGCTGTGGGGCTGTCTTATGCATTGGAAGATGTTGAGCAGCACCCCTGGCCTCTACCCACTAGAAGCCAATAGCAGGAGATAGCCGACATACTCAAAATATCCAAATCAAGAGTTACTGGTGAAAGTGAAAAATGTGTCTTTTATTTTACAGAAAAAATGTAACAGCCTTTTTGGCCAGCCCAACATTTCAATCCTGATCACTTTAACACCACTCGGACCTCCCCTCATACAGAGTCACGTTAGAGGGATTAGAGGCAATTTGGGGATCCAATTAGGGAAGTTTAATTGGGATACATTTAGTTTTGATGTGGTGGCATATATTACTGTAGTTCACAATTCAATTACTGCTGGCTGTCTGATATAGGAATGATATCTAGGTCTACTCTTGCCACTGTACCAACTCATCCAGCTCTTTTTATGAAGATGCAAGTGACAAATTGGTTGATGCTTGTCAGAAATTAAGAGAGAGTAAGACCTGTCACTGTGCAAGAAAACTGGAATGCCCTGAAGTCTTACAGCTATACATCACAGAAATTATCACATTACCAATGAAAAGTCATAAAACTAAGTAAAAGTTTCTTAAAACTTAAAAAAAATGCAAACTTTCACCAACATTGCAACAGGGATGACTGAATTATTTTTCTGTCCTCCATATGGGAAATGGTTTTACAAAATTGCCATATGAAGAAGCAATGAAAGAATATAACTGAAAAAGAAGGAAGTTACTTTACAGGTATGGTAAGGAGCTAATAAATTATTATATATTTTTCTGGATTTGTATAGGTCTGTCAACTTTCCAAAAATTTATAACTTATGATTTATTTTCTCATTCTAAATGACTATTAATTTTTGACACTAATAGTAAACTTACAATTCTAATTTTTTTTCCTGAAAGACAGGCAACCAAGTTGTATAAGCTTAGGGTCCCAAAACTCTAGACCCACCCTTGATCTTGGTCTTAAAAATGACCTGCATAATATCAAATGATGTGTCCTTATCTCATGTCTCCTCCAAGACCATACATAGTAGAAGAGCACACTTCTAAATTTTGTATCTCCTGAAGAAATTAGCGTGAGATTTTTTTTAAAAATGGCACACAGTAGTCTCTCATAAAAGGCCTAGTGTAGTGAACTGATTTATTTCCAAATCATATTAATTGATAGATTTTACTTCAGATTATTCCCTGTAGTGATATTTGACACCTTCTTATAATAATTTATAATACTCTCAAAGACTTTCTAAATTTAACAGATTCATTTCCCCTTAGCCAAGTTCCTAGCAGCAAAATATTGTCTTTTTTAATTAATTATGTAAAAGGAACAGTTTTTTCTTTTATCTCTTATCTAAATAACTGAATCAAAAGAATAATGTAGAAAATATAAGAATACAGTTGATTTTCTTCTACATTACATTGGACCCTGCATCTTACCTAATTATCACATAAGTGAATACCCATAAGTAATAGTAGTAGCAGAGATTATAGGAATTAAATCTCTATGAGGACTGATGTTTTTCTTATGCCTACTATTACAGAAGTTTGTATACATCAAAGAGCCTAATTTAGTTTTTCTTAATTCATAGTATTAGCAATAAATGTCCACTATTTGGAAAACCGTCAGGTGCTACATGAGAACCAGTATGGATTTCCTCAATAGCGTTCTCTGTGTCATATCAAACTGCTCTGACTTTTCCCATTAAGGAAAGTTTCCCCAGAAACAACATACCAAGAGCTCCATGAGTAGGTCCTAATAAGTCAACTATCAAAAAGGGCATTTTTTCTAATAATATCAGTAGCCAATGCAAGTCATTTTTTAAAAATGGTTTCATCATTTTCTCTGAGTGGTCAAATTTCTCTCATATGTATCCTCCAAGTTCCACAAAATGATGTGAATTTGTCCCTGCAATTATGTTTGCATTTTTTTTAGCCTCTGGGTAAAAGCACCTTTGAGGGAGAAAGGTCATGACAAGTCGGAAATTCACCTCTTTGGTATTTAGGTGGAAACACTGCCCCAGTTACAAAGGATGAGGTTGTCTCTGTCGTTGCTACTGGAGAGCACACCCTTCAGGAAGCTGTGAATGCCCAAGCCCTTCCTTGCTATTATACTGCTGATATCCAAAATGGTCAACAGAGATAAATAGCAATGCAACAGATCTCCACACAATGAAATAATATGCTAATTGCACTCCAAAATATAGCTTATTGTTAATTTTTGCATAGTGTCTGCAATAATTATTCATGAACTAATTATTTTCTCTCCAGGCCTTTTGCTTCCTTCAGCAAATTTACAACTGAAAGAAAAAAAAAAGATAGAGAGACAAAAACCAAGATGGGATTAATCTACCTTTAATTAGCCTCCTTTTACAAAAGATGGATTAAGAAATTTGGTCAACCAAATAGCTGCTAGGTCTCTGAGGGACTACGAGGAACTTTATTACAGTTGTTCGACCAGCACAGGTCTCAGTGATGAGCTCTACCTGGATCAGGGTTTGCCTGCCCCTCAAGACTCCAGGCCTGAACCCTGGGCCCCAGGGGTTTTGCGCTGAGCTCTCAGCTCACCAGGAACCATTTCCAGCTCGTAAACTTGCAGAACAGTGACCCCAAATTCAAGGAAGTTCATGGCCAGATGTCCTCAGATGCTGATGATGATAAATCCTAAGATTTCTGTCAAAACTTCAGGTCCTATTTAATACTAGGAGTTTTAATTTAGCTTTCATTTTTAGTTATAACCACATCCTTACTGGTTTTTATCACTGTTCTAAGCTTACTCATAGTTATTTTTTATTTTAAACTGGTCTTAGAGTTTGATAAAATGTTATCTTTTGCCCTAGACATAGTGTAGATTATGTGTATTTTGCTGCCTAATTATTTTTTAAACTGTAAGTCTCATTTTTTTGGTGATTTAAAATTATTTAGAGAGCTAAGATTTTCCATCTTCCATATAATTTCCCTACTTTTGAATTCTACTGTTTTAATTATCATAAATTCTTGTAATCTGTATTTAGTTTTAGAGATATTTTGAGGATGTCTTTGGGGTTGTCATACCAAAGGCATCCACCTGAAGCTTCCAGTCAAAATGGCAGCGTACCAAAATGCTGTGCTTGGATCTTCCCACAACTGCTTTAAAATTTCAAAGAAACTACGGAACAACTACCATTCAGATCTGCCTGAAATCTGGGTAAGGATATAAAGAAGAAGCCACACAGAGACTGGTAGGAGAGGAGAACAGGCAAATCCCACACCTAATTTGTGGATGTTAAAAATCAGAAGGGGTATCTCAGATGCACAGGTCCCCGAGGAGCCAGGGTTCCCAGCCCCACACCAGGCCCCTCAGCCTAGGGTTCCAGTGCTAAGAAGAGAAGTCCCCATAACTTCTGGCTGTGAAATCCAGCAGGGATTGTGGCTGTGTGAGAGAGCCTCTGGAGTCCCAGGTGTTCCTTGTAAAGGGTCCACACACAGACTTACTCAGACTCACTTGCCCTGAGTTCCAGCTCTGAGGCAGCAGCTCAAATGGTGTCAAGGACGTACAGAGAGGAAGTGAATTGTCTAGCTAGGACTGGGGGGCAGTTTTGGCCCACACAGAAGTATTGGCTGAGGCCATTGTTCCTTTGCTGAGCCCTCCCCCTACAGAGCCAGCAGTCAGGTGCCATATCCAAGTCTTCATCAACCTAACACTGTTCACCCAGCCCCGGTGATTCTCTGAGAACCTGTCCCATCCAACTTGGAGGCCCATCCAGGCCACTGCCACTGACTTTTCTATACAAATGACCTCTCTTGGCTCATGCTGCAGATTTTCCCACAATCTCTTAACACAAGGTGTCTGGCCGTGGCATGCCCTCTACTTCTTGCTAAGAAGCTCTGGGCCTGGCAGCCAGCCTTTTGCAGCTTCAAGTAGCAGTCATCTGCAAATCACTTCTGCACAGCTCATGACCAGTGGACCTGGCAGGGTACAGCCTGTGGCAGACCTTGGCCTGCACCTCCCAGAAGGCCCCAGAGCCAACGTACCCAGTGGGCAGCTTAAGACCACACCAAAAAAACACCCAACAACCTTAACAAGGGACACACTCAAGGGGCGAACTTAGCAGGCAACAGAGCACTGCTGAAGGGAATCCTGTTCCATGGGGTCAGCCCCTTCATAGCAGATTCTCCTCCACAATCAGCCTGCAGATAGATCCCTCCCATTGACATGCCAAAAGCATTTAAGACTCAACTAAAACAGGAAGGTGTACACACCGACTTGGGGGCAGGGGACAGCATAACTGGAGGATCCAGATCATGTGACTAGGCAGGTTGTACCACTGGGACTACAAGACACCTGCTACATAGGGTCACTCCAACAAGACTGAGAGTCCTAGCAGCTCTACCTGATACATAGAAACAAAGTGAGGCAGCCACACTGAAAAGACAAAGAAATATGTCTCAAATGAAAGAACTAAAGAAATACCTAGGAAAAAAATTAAACAAAATGGAGAGAAGCAATCAACTAGATGCAG